>CM040187.1:64704705-65089705 GCA_022606455.1 Callitettix versicolor
ATATTTTCAGTGGGACTAAACAATTTTAATGCTGATTCATTTTAATGGTGGTTATGATGGTGAAATTGACTTCCAGAAGTTTAAATTTATCAAGATTTTGGAATGGCCGCAATTCCGAAACTGTTGAACAAATTTTATTGACTAACAAAATTGTCCAGCTATTTGTGGACAAGTTTAAAATCAACATAGATTTTTGTACCAAATTTCAATCAGATCAGACTAAAATTGTGATTATTAATGTGTTAATGTTTATAAAATATTTTTAATGACTCTTCAAAAGTTAATCTAGAGGTCAGGATCAGTTCTGATTTGAAGATCTGTGGCTCTGTGTTTTATGATGATCCCTGTTATAGATAATTTTCCAATAGAAATTTGCTGATAAACAAGTAAATTGTATTTACGTAAATTATTTGTTTCAGGCAATAATCGAACCCATGTACGAGTGGGTGAGCTTTATGGTGTACTTTGGTGCAATTAGTATAATGTTTATTTTAAACTTCTTTTCCGATGCTGAACCGAGGTTTTCTGAATATCCGACTGTAGAGGTAAGTAAACTTACTTGACATCAGCTGGATCAAGTACTCGTTAACAATTTATTAATAATTCATTTTTTTTCAAAGTTTGTCTAATCTTACACAAATATTTTTACTATTATGGTGTATAGACTTTGTCTTGTTTTAATAAAATTTAATATCACTTACAGAGACCATGTCCTGAGACATCAGCATCGTTCCCATCTAAGTTGACTTTCTCATGGTTTGA
The DNA here is from genome assembly GCA_022606455.1 of Callitettix versicolor. NCBI lineage: Eukaryota > Metazoa > Arthropoda > Insecta > Hemiptera > Cercopidae > Callitettix > Callitettix versicolor. The sequence continues at coordinate 64,705,468 of CM040187.1, forward strand.
CAGTTTGGCACTTTTGGGATTCAGGCAACCGTTGGAGGCTCACAACTTGTGGCATTTGAACCATGAAGACTCATCCACTGAAGTTGTTCCTTTGTTTGAAAAATATTGGGCTGATTCTGTGAGGAAAGCTGCCAAGTGAGTAGAACTTATTTATTGGTAATTACGGATTTAACTAATTTTTATAATTATTAACAATGTGGAAAATTCTTAACTAATAGTTGAAAGAACAGTAGACTTCACATAGTATATTCTTAATTGCTTGGCCACTTTGCTGTACAATATTGCTCATAATATTTACCATAAATTTAAGTGGTAACTGTAATATTTAAAAAAACATGTTATTGGACCAAGTTTATTAGAAATTTTATGCTCATTTTTCTTGAAATGGTCGAAATTAGGATAGCTCTTGCTGTTCTCCCAGTATTACAGGCAACAGCCAGCAACTACACTCGTTAATTCAGAGGTGACCATTTTGAAATGGAAGCAAATGGGAATAACTCATCGATATATATCATTCAGATTTTCTACAAGGTACTTTTCTGTCATATTTCAAAACAATTGGGGGCAATGGATTTTACCAAAACTGCGTACACGTGTTTTTGTTAAATTAGAGGCCGCCATTTTTAAATGGAAATGAACTGGAAGAAGTCTTACACGTACGTTGTTCAGGCGTTATACAAAATATATTTGTACCAAATTTCAAAACAGTCGCTCAATGCATTTGACCAAAACTGTGTATATTCATTTTCATTAAATCAGAGGTTGCCATTTTGAAATTGAAGTAACGGAAAAATCTTACACATACATCGTTTCAGGTAGCATACAAGGTGCCTCAAAAAAGAATTTCAAAATGATTGGTCAGTGTTTTAGGCCAAAACTGATTTTTTTTTGTCATAAATCAGAGGCTTAAACTGTCATAAATCATAATGATCATAAATCATAAATCTTAAAATGGAAGTGAATGAAAAAAATCTTACAAATTTATAGCTTGATATTTATACAAGGTTCCTGTGTACCAACTTTCAAAACAATCTGTCAGTGCATTTGGCCAAAACTGTATAACAAAAACATAAACCAAATGCTGAAAAATGAAATTGAAACAGACTAAGGGAAAGAGACCTCACTTCACTTGTTCAATTATAGGCCTAGTTAACAAAATTTTTTAAAGATTTATTTCGGGTACAATTTTTTCTTAGAAAAATGCTTTTTTAAAATTGTAAAATTTACTGTTTGTCAAAACAACATAGTTTTTGTCATTGACAAGTGCATTAGATCAGTCATTTAACTTTGAAAATTCCTATAAATTCCTGTTGAAAGTAAAGTTATATAAAGAAAAATTTGGAAAAACAATGTTTTTCAAATAGAAGTTACTTAAAGAAACAATTAATGTTATCATAGTACTTACTAAAATTTATGGACATTTTTCTTTTATTGTACAAAAGAAATTTGTAATTCCTCCATTCACGTTGTGGCAAATGTAAAGTTAAAATCTGCAAAACTATATATATTTATAGAAACTTTGGTGTGTTCTGGCTAGATGCACTACTCACATCACCATTTGAAATGTAGATAGTAATTCTCTTATTTTTAAAGTCATCTGTGAAAAGTTTTACTTTAAGGGATGTTTTATTAAAATCCTAAATAGGTCTCTTGCTTTTAGGGCAGGTATTGATATGTACGAGGGTTGATCAAATATAAACGAGACTGACTTTCTAAAAACTTTTCCGTTGGACATTGTACTCTAAAGGGTGGGGTTTCAGGTAGCCTGGGAGGTTTGGGACGGGCGTAGACGGGCAACATTTCCGTTCGGACCCTTCAGTATAAAACTATACAATGAGTGAGAGTGAAGTGCACATTTCCGTGGAGCAGAGAATTATTAAGTTTTTGGCCAAGGAGGGGGTGAATCCGACTGAAATCTTTCGTAGATTGACAGCTCAATATGGGGACAGGACCCTGTCAAGAGCTCGCGTTTTTGCTTGGCACAAGGAATTCGCCGAAGGACGGGAAGCAGTAGAAAACCTCAGCCATGATCGTCGCCTGACCACTTCCGTCACGGACTAAAACATTGATGCTGTTCGGAAGCTCCTGGACGAAGACAGACGTATATCGCTGCGATTTATTGCAGATGAACTCCAGTTGAGCTATGGTAGCGTTCAAAAAATCGTTACATCAAACCTGGAACTCAGCAAAGTATCTGCAAGGTGGGTTCCACGAATTTTGACCGACGTTCACAAACGGAATCGTTTGGAGATTTGCCAGCGACTATTGACCCAATTTGAACGAGATTGTGAGGCATTATTAAACCGGATTGTCACCTGTGACGAAACATGGGTTCACCATTACACTCCCGAGTCGAAACAGGCAAGTATGGAGTGGTGGAAGAGGGGAGAGAGGGCGCCTCTGAAGGCCAAATCACGATCGTCGGCCGGGAAGGTAATGGCCACTGTATTTTTCGACAATCAAAGGCGTATTTTTCACGTCGATTTCCTCCATCAACGACGCACAATAAATGCACAATGTTATTGCGATGTTTTAGAGGTCGCAAAACAGTCTTTTCATAGGAAAAGGAAATCTAAACCAGCGAGAAACGTCATTCTTCTTCACGATAATGCCCGACTACATTCGTAACGCTACGAGGCTTAAACTCGATCAAATTGGCTGGGAACCAATGGAACATCCCCATACAGTCCAGACTTATCACCCTGCGACTATCACCTGTTTGGGCCACTCAAAGAGGCGCTTGGAGGCCAGCGTTTCAAGACGATTCTGCGGTGGAGACCTTCGTGCTCCAATGGCTCAATGAACGCCGAGAACTTTTTACGAAGATGGAATTAAAAACTTCCAATCCGTGGGAAAAATGTGTTACTCGTACGGGAGACTATGTAGAAAAATAAGTTGTATCAAGAATAATTTGTAAGTAAGCAATAAATTTTTTAAAAAATCAGTCTCGTTTATATTTGATCAACCCTCGTATTTTATACAATCAGCTGATACTCAGCAACATTTGGAGGCATCACATTTGATCAAGTTCAGGATTTGTGGGGGAAAGTCTGATATGTTTTTTTATACAGTCAGCTGGTTTTCAGCTATTGTTATTGTTATTATTTTACTGATTAAAGTATTTATGTTACTAATAAAATAGTAATAGAAACATCATGAGTATGCAACATCTTATCAAAAACTGTGAATAAAAATTGTAGGTTAGTATATGAAACGAACATTCTTTATATATTTATTAAAAAATAAACATTTTTGTAAAACACTGTATTTAATTCGTGTAACATATGTTTTTTATTAAAACAATTTATTTCATGAAATATTCTGTTTCTGTATTTCCTTGTATTCATACAATATTCAATTTCTTTTGTTAATATCGATGTTAGTTGACAACACTGAAGTACTACTTTAAATTTTAAATTAGTTTGTTTCCTTAATGTTCATACTCTATGACAGTTATACTAATGAGGACTAGGAATCAGCATTATCAGGAAAGGAAAAGTGGGGCAGTAACGCTAGTCTTGAATCTCTGACCTTGGTGGGGTGGGGTTCATAAGTAAGTTCAGAGACGTAGTTTTTACCTCTTCAGACACACTGGTCCTTTACTTTAGGCTTACTTAAGATGAACAATTATGAGTTACCAACTGTTATCCAGTGATATTTTATTTTGTCTGTAAGGTCTTTCTGGGACAGTTTTGGGTGAGTATGGCTTTCTTAGTAATATATATACATAGGCATTTTTTTTTTAAATGCTTGACTTTAACCTGTTTATGGCATGACTTGATATATCGGGTATAAAAACATTTAACATTGACTGAAAAAATTGTTGCGAAGAGGTTTTAAACCGGTTTCAGAAAGTTTGTATATATATATATATATATATATATATATATATATATATATATTATATATTTAATTATTCTGATTACTACTTATTATTTATTTACTTTGAAGATTAAGTATAATGTTTTAAGCTATACAGTGTTTTGCTATGATATTTTGTAAAAAGGTGTGCAGTAATTTAGGATATGAGGTGTGGCAATTAAATAACCGGACTGGTGCTGCCACTAGCAAACAGCGAGCACACAACAGCAGGTTTGAACATGTCTGTGCGTGTTGATGCTTCCCCCCCCGAGCTTAATGGGCACAGTTGTATGTTACTCAGTTTTACTGTAGCAATCATTCGTTCATCCTTGGGCTAGCGCCTACATTGAAAAAAATGTAGTGTGTTCAAAGTGAGCAATGATTTAATCCCAAATTTCTTGTGAAACTAGGAAATATTGCTACAGAACCCATAATGATTTTTTTTTTTTAATAAGCATGAAATAATGTCTATGCCTACGGGGTTCCCAAAGGTCAGACAGTCAAACAACATTATGTCAAGGATCTGACAGCCCTTTGTGAACGAGTGAGAAGACGAAGACTTGATTTGTGGAAGAGCAATTCCTGGATTATTTACCCCTGCTTTTTTGCTTTGTCTATGAGGGCGTTTGCAAAACACGGCATCACCATACTGAGCCACCCACCATACTCGCTTGACCTCGATCCCTGGGACTTTTATTTATTTCCTAAGATCAAATCAGAGCTTATATGGTTAAGATTTTACAGCTGTGAAAGCAAAAGCGTTGGAGGTTCTGAATAAGTGACAGAAGCGGATTTCCAGCATTGTTTTGAACAATAGAAAATTTGTATGGGACTTTGTAGAGATTGGCAAGGTGTGCATTGAAGGGGATAAACTTTGTAATGTGATTGGTGATGAATAAAATGTTTTGTAGCACCAGTCCGTTTATTTAATTGCCACATCTCATAAGAACCAACAGGTCAGAATAAAAGAAAAAATTCAAATTGATATGTCACCAAAACCCTCAGTTATTCAGACATACATCTTTTTGTTAATTTTACAGAAATAACTTTTATCTTCAAAATGGTTTGATCAATTTACTTAGGATTCAATTTCATTTTCATTTTCAATGTTTATATAGTACCTATTATATAAACATTTAATAGGTGAAGACCTACTTTGAAAAAATGAGCTTGATCGATTGATTCGCTTCAAAATATTGGCTTTTCAAAATTTTTAGTGTCGACTATCCTCAAAAACCATAAGTTTTACAAAAAATTATCAGCGGCTGTGTTTCCTTTTTAAATACAAATAAAATCACGTTTTTAATTTTCTGTGAGTTAAAGACTCTAAAAGTGCTTTTTTAATTAGACCTATTTTTAGGTGTTGTAGACACTTGATTACAGTGAAACTTTGATTAGGCGAACCATCACTTTTTTAATTGCCAATTTCTGTTACACGTCAGTTTATTATTAAAAGTTAATTATAATAATTAAATACTACAAGTGGGCCCATACAACCTTTCATAGTTAATGGGAAAAAGAAATGAATAATATACAACAATGAAAAGCAAGAAGTTGAACAGTGTTATAGCAGTACTTTATAAACAATGTTCGAAGTGACAGTAGAATCCTCCAGTAGTTTCTTCTATAGCTGTTTTTATGTTTCCAAAAGAAGTAACTCTTGAGAAAGCAGTGTAGCCCTATGTGAAAAGACTAGTTTGGGGAGGTAAATACCTCTTTTATTTAACGTAAAAAAGCATGAATTCTGTAAATAGAATAATACAAATAATACCATTGGCTGGTTTTTAATTAATTTGCTAATCTTTAATTCAGTACTTGTATTTTAAGATTACTGTACATATCTTCCTAAGTAAAACTGTTGGAAAACCATGTAGGCCTTACTACTTCTTGACAGTACAAACTTCTGTTGAAATAAATAAACCATTCATTATATTTAGGCTATTTAATATAGTAGGCCTTATTTTGTTTTACTTTTGTGATTAGGAATGAATCATTGAATGAATTTTAATATTGTAGCTTACTGAAATATTTGCAAATGAAACCTACTATAACTGGATTTTACATCTATCTATAATTCGGTCTACAACGTTCTACGCCGTCTTCCGATCTCCAACCTCCACCGATCGCGGTCCCACCACAGGTCTTCTGTTAGATCCCTTTTTTTTATTTCCTTTTGGACTCCCTCTCTCCAGCTCAGTCTCGGCCTTCCTCGTTTTCTTCTTCCAGGTGTTCGCCATTGCATGATTTTTTTGGGAATTCGCTCATCTGGCATTCTTTGTACATGCCCGTACCAAACCAGTTGTTTTGTTCTTACGTCCTCTACAATTGTATGCCTTATGTCCATTATCCTCCGTATACTTTCATTTCTCACTCTCTCTTTTCTTGATCTTCCTGCCGCTCTTCTCCAAAAGTCCATCTCAGTAGCCAACATCATTCTTTCTGTTCTCCTTTTAATTGGCCATACCTCACTACCATATGTTATAATGCTTTTTACAATTGTTTCATATTTTATAATGGATTTTACATTACATACCTAAATTAGGTTACAACATTTACTGTTTACTAAAACCAGTAAAACTATAATAATTACTGTTTATTAAAAGCAGTGTCTTTTATTTAGTAATATTTATGTATCAGAAGTAGCCTAGATTGTCTTACCAATTCTTTCAAAATTGATTTGATCAGTAATTATTTAAGTCTTGGATACAGTAATAATTAAAATATTACTTTTAACAGTTTTTTGTTATTTTTCTTCTTTCTCCTGCTTCTTCTTTATGTTTGCACACTTACGGGAACACTATATTGTCCCTGGAATTTTGTTTTATCGGTTTTATTTTAATGTAAAGACTTAAAATGGAAAAGTACGATCTGTGAGATTTCCCTGGTGTTCAAATGTTTTTATACATAGATCTTATGTTTTTATACATGTTTCTATAAATAATAGAAGCTGTGAAAAGTAAGTGTAAACAATAGTTATTAATATTGCACAGTATCCCAATATGTACAGGAGCCAGATTGTTACAAAAAATAAGTTGTTGAGCAGTACAGGTGCCGAATAGAGGCGAATTTTTCTTTTATTGACGAGTCATGTTTTGGTCACCTATGTTCATGTTATCAGTTCTAAACATTGCAGTTGTAGCTGATAAAGTGAAGTGAATTAATTTTTGCTTAGTAATGGTTTTAGTTGTATCAGCACAGTAAGATTAAAACACTCGATTAGAACATAGAAGTGTAGTTCATGAAATTAGTGATTGCAGCACTTATATTTTATTTCATTGCAGAACTTATAAATGTGCACTTTAAAGTCTTTTATTCATATGCAATAAAGAGATATTGATTTTTAAGGGGTTTCTAATATCTGTCTGATTAACTGGCAGAGTCTCAGTTCTTACTCTGACTGTTAAAGTTTCACTGTATCAAGAAATTAGTTTTTTAATGTTTGTTTTTCATTAACTTGACTGTCCTTTCACTTAACAAAAAAACTAAAAGCAGTGTTAAATGTATTTTAAAAAACACTTTTGTCTCTTGTAATTGTTTTATAAAATTAAATTTTTTTGAGATACTCAACATTTCAACTTTAAAACGACTGCCATTTTGAAATAAATTAAACGATCAAGTTGATTACTTTTTTTTAAAGTAGGTATTTATGTATTAAATGTTTGTTTAAAATTTCAATTTAACCAGTAAAACAGTTTTTAAAATATAAATTATTTTGTAAAGAACAAAATGGGCGGATAGATGGTTAATCTAACGTACTTAAACAAAATTCAAATGACATAGATGAATGAATAATATATGTTTCATTGTATATGTATAACATTAATTTATCATCTAAGAAATAATGATCTGTGACCACTAGAGTGAAACGGAGAATAATTTTGCTTTGAAATGTTGGTAATAAGCTAAGCCATGATTTAAAAAGTAATAATGGATTAAATGAGTATCATTGTTTTGACCAATCACAGAGAAGAAAAAAATTGCATGAATTAAGACAAAGAATAAGAAAAAGGTAGTTTTTTACAAGAACTGTGTACTGTACAGTTCTGTACTGTAAGCACATTAGTTATTACAACGAATTAAAGGAAAAACTTTGTCATAAGAATTGATATTACAAAATTTTATAGAGTTGAGTTCTTTAAACATTATATACTATTAGATCATATACTAATGAAAGGAATTATAAAACCTCAGGCACTATGATCAGTGGACCTATTGTGCAACTAAACCTAAAGTATTAGTTCAGCAGATTGGTTCCCTTAATAAGTTCCAACATCCACGGACTAGCTCATCCTGCTGGAGGTCCCAAGAGTTGTGGAAACCAAAAACCCTTAGCCTTTTGCTAGCAATACCCTCACAATCATAAATTGTGTCCTGCAATTACCTCATCTTTAATACATAACCAACACATAGTTTCTCCATTGTACATACCTGTCCTGTTTATGTACACCCGAGAACCACAGTGCCCAATAGTGAGCCCCATGATTTCCTGAATTCTGCTCTGCCCAAGACGTCTACTGCTCCTCTAAGTCTTCCATGAGAAACTTTACCCAAGAAGTGCTTGCTATTATGTCTATGATCCTATCTTGCCTGGTGTTACTTGTAAATCAGCCTATTTGTAACAGACCTGGCCAACGCTAGAGAGATCACTAAAGCTGGCTCGGATCCGATAAACTGATATGTAGATCTCCAACCAGTCAATCTGCCTCTTCATTACCCTTAACCCACTTATGCCTCAGAACCCAGTGAAAAGTAACTCGGTTTTGTAAAGACAGAGTGTTGTGTATTATAAAAAAATATTAATTTCATCATCGTATTGAGATAAAAATTTGAAGCCAGTTGCTTCAAGAAAATGTGGACTTTCAGATTGTAGAGAACATGTAGTGTAGTGAACTTGTGACTATACATTGAATGAACTTGCCAATAAATATAAGTACAAATAAAATTTGTAATTGTTGTTTTTTTTTAATTTGATAGTATTCAGTATTTATAATTTTGTTTTTGTTACAGTTCAGTATTGATAATTATGTATGTTATATTTTTAATGTCATTGATATATAATTGTTTGATTTGATTTTTCATTAAGAGTAATAATTAGCTTTTATTATTTTTAAGAGTAATAAACCAGTTTTAATTTTTAACAAACTGTTTATGAACAATTTACACCTTGTAGACCTACTTGTCACAGTACTTGGAAATGTTTAACCAACATATTTTTGATTTATACATTTTATTTGCAGCTTAATTTTTATTTGCAGCTGATTATTAACTCTTAATTTTCATAAAAAAGTTAAAGTAAGTGTGGGTTTTTGATCACATTTACAGTTGAATTTTTTTCTTCTGACTGTCTGGATCATATCTTAAATTATTATACATTGTTTTATGAAAAACATATATTTATGAAAACATTAAGAGTGTTTAGTAACAAATACTGAATGTTAACAAAATCAAGTTGGTTTTAAGCGCTGGAAGTCAGGTGAAGTAGACTCTGTGTTTCTGTGTCTGTAAGACTTATAGCTTATTGTTAGTGAAAACGTGTAACTTTGTCTTTCTTACCTACTACTAAAATCTGTTTCCAGCATCGTTAAAATCTGCATAAGTTATTTTTCAGGATTACAATGAACTGCTGCTATGTTAATTTTGCATTTAATTTAAAATTTTAAAATACTTATGTTCCTTTTAACACTTATTATGATGGTAAAATCAGATTTTCTAAATTGTATAAATAAGAAAATTATTTTATTTTTATGGCAGTGAGGGTAAATTTTAAAATTTTTAACTAATATATAAAAATCAATGTTCGTATTTTATGCATTGCCATACCGTTCTTCCGATTGTGAAGGGGCTTTTTGATAAATGTTCAGAGGTTTCCTGGGAAGGTTATAAATATCATAAACGTTTCCCGGGAGTGTTATAAATATCATAAACATCAGATCTTATAAACATAAGAGAGTTGTAATACTGAAGTATGTAGTACTTCCACCTTTAAAAATCACCCTTTGTGAAAAATATGTTTTTTCCAGAACCTTTGCCATACTCTTCATCCATTTGTGATTGGGTTTTTTTGCTAAATGTTCAGAAGTTCCCCAGGAAGATATAGGCTATTAAGAGAGTTGTAATACTCAACCCCTTTCACCTTTAAAAATCATCCTTTGTAGTGAAACACATGTTTGCTATGAATTCCAGACATCAAATGCCACATTATGTGTGTGTGTGTGTGTGTGTGTGTGTGTGTGTGTGTGTGTGTGTGTGTGTGTGCGTGCGTGCGTGCGTGCGCGCGTGTGTGTGTGTGTGCATGCGTGCGTGTGTGTTTGTGTGATCTATAAGTAGTACAGTAATGAATTTTTAAAATGGAAGTATTCTGAAATGCATAAAGTATATAAAGTGGTTGAATGTAGGAAGGGCAGAGATTTGTTCTTTACAAAACTACAATATTCCTAGTGGGAAAAAGATGATTGCATTAAGAATTTTATTTATATCATATAGAGTTTTTCAAATTACATTGAAAATATGAAATAAAAGAACTATATCCAGTTTCATTTTCACATTTTTTAAAATTTAATTACAAATCTTTAATGCAGATTTTACAGTGATAAAATGAAATTTTTAAAGAAGTGTGAGATTGAAAAAAGTTTATTTTTTAAAGATTTGAAATAGTTGTGCAATTTTTTTGAGTAATAAACTTGTCAAAGCTATTAACAAAACAGTTTTTTAAGTTTGAATTAATTTGTACCAAAATTTTGAATACTGTAGTGTCACTAACACGTATTCAATTTTTAAGAATCCCTCAAAATGTGATTTAGGAAAACACCAATCATGTAACCCTTCCAATGTAAATCTGCAAAAAAAAAAATTGGTTGACTGTACGATGTCAGTACTTTTGTGACAAAAATTGTTATCTAATAGAAATGTTGTATTCTTTGTAGTTACTTAACGCCTTGTAGACCTTAACAGAGTCCTGAAATTAAAAATAGAAAGTTATAAAAATAATTATTTATTAATAAATACATTTAATTATGATTTGTTTGTTTTAGAATTCCATCATCGCATAAGGCTTCATTTCTGAAACGATCAGGCAGTGTGGACATCGTTGGAAATTCTGTTGGAACTGGCCATACTCCTCGTAAACACCAAGCGTCCATCTTGCCTGCATTGTGTAAAGCTTTTGGACCTACGTTTCTTTTTGGGTCATTTCTCAAATTAGCACAAGATCTGTTGTCGTTTGTGAGCCCTCAAATCCTTAGGTAACTATTTTTATTTGCACCATAAATATCCCGATTGTTCATGAAAATCCACTACATTGTCATTCAATTTTGATTCAGAACACCTATAAACGGATATTATCTACTAAAATTAAAAAAATCAATTTTTCGCTTTTTCTGTACTTTACAAGAAGTACATACAGTAGAACCTCGTTTATCTGACAACCTTGGTGTTGTGCAAAGGTAGGAACGCCCATAAGGTCAGCTAAATAAGAGAATTATGATATTTATGAGGCAAAACAGTTAATTAAGAAAAAAAAGCAGTACTAAGCCACATTTGAGTGCATTATAAGTATTTCAAAATACATACAACTATGAAGTGGGTGAACAAATAATTGTCAATTGTTAATTCTAACTTTATGATGTTGTTTATGATGTAAAAACATAAACAGTGAATTGCTTATGTACTGTATGTGCAAGATGTCACATAGATACTCACTTGAAAGGAGAGAGGTTTTGTGATAATTATTTATTGTCTGTTGACATTTTCATATTACAGTATAGATCGTTTATCAAGTCGACAAATGACACCAGAAAACTGTTTCATGTACATACTTTATCATCAAAATACACATAATTTATCAGCAACATGTGTAGATATTTCAATTAGACAAAGGTTATTTAACAAATATACATTTGGTAAGCTAGACATATGCGTTTTGTGGAAGTAACGACTCATGTGGCTGGCAGTCGACAGATATTCAGAGGTTGAATATATTGGGTTCTACTGTATTTACAAAGATCATTTTGCCAAAACAAGCGCTTCATTATTGATGAGCTTCATCAAAAATTTGCTTAAGTTTCGAGAGCAGTAATTGTTTATTGTAAATTGTTTATGACAAACTCTAGTACAAGAAAATTTTTGCGAAATGGGTGCCAAAAATGTTGAAAGAGGAACACAAAACAAAAGTGTATTTGCATGGCGTATTCTTTGTTAATTTTGGCATGCTGTGACAAGAATGGTGACAGTTCTTGAGTCATATTGTCTTTGGTGATGAAACGTCGTTAGCTTACTACATTTCAGAAACTACATAACGATGCCAATGAGTGGCATCATTCCAACGTAACAAGTGTTTAGGTATTATTAGAGGCTATGATGATAAGTAAAAAAATGTTCATATTCTCACTACCAGTTCATAAATAAAGTTTCTCTTATATTATTATAAAACGGTTCTTACTTAAGAAATGACACTTGTACATTAATTCTTAACCTTGACATTTGTTTTGTTGTGTCTAGACTCAACATTAAACTAAAAACTGTTTTCCAAAATGTAACTGTTGTGTTTAATCCTAAAAACAATACCTTAGAGTCTTAACTGTCACCATATTAACAGGCAGTTTCTACTAAGGGTCAGGTTAATTCTGTTATGTGACATTTTTAAACAGTCTTCCATAGTAAATAATTTGTAATAAATAATAAAAGTAACCTTTTAAACAAAATAAAACACTGTAACTGGAAATGACTATCATAGCTTAGACGATTGCAGCTGAGAGTAATTGCTACCCTAAGCAAACATTGATAATTGAAAAGTAAATGATCCCTATCATCTTTTGAAATGATTCAGATAGTGTCACTTCAGATAGTGTCAACAAATTCTGAAAATTCCATAAATGATTTTATTGAAATATTAACCCTCTCAAACTATTTATGATAATACCATTCAGAGTACAAGTCAATCACGAGTACTCCAAGTGGCGTGCTTGGCACTCTCGCTTATATTACCTGAATACTTGTCAAAATGTTAAGTACGGATAATTTACTGTATTTAAGACCCATGTTTATAAAATTTGTATAAGACATAATTAGACTTAAATAGAAAATTTAAGTGTTTTATTATGTTTTCAGAAATAATAATAATAAAACATTATATTCTATAAACAGAATATACTATGTTATTTTTATAGATTGCTGGAAGTGTGGGTGGTCTGTTTCTGTTATCCATCTATTCTGTCATCTGTCATCCCAACAGTCTCGAGAATGATGGTTAATCAAAACATTACTGTATAATTATGTCATTTGTTGCTTAATATTATAAAAGTTTCAACTTGTACTTTTTTCAGTTTGTTAATAGCCTTCATAAAAGGAAAGGAAAGCATGTGGAAAGGCTACATGTATGCTGTGATACTTTTAATAGCTGCTACTTGCCAGACAATCTTTCTTGCTCAATACTTCCTCAGGATGTCAGTCGTTGGCCTTAGAATTAGAACTGCCCTTATCTCTGCTATTTATCGAAAGGTCAGTTAGTTTTGTTACAAAATATATACCTTTGTTGGCAATGGTACAGAAGGTTTATTGGACTTTCAGAAAATATTTTTTATATTGGAATGTTTTCACCATAATTTTTATCATGATATTAGCGGTTTTTTTAGTGGTTTTGTGTTGTACTACTGTTCCTTTTTTCTTTGCTGCTGATTTTGGATTGTGGGTTTGATTCAGGTATGCTAATGATTTTGTGGGCATTTCGCAAAAATTGCCTATGTTATTGAAAATGTCCGTCCATATCTTTTTCTGTTAAGCTGCGGCTGTGGATCTTGGTTCCTCCCAGGACAGCCATTACATGTAGGTTAGGGAGCCAGATTGTATAAGCAGCGATTACAACAAACATCCTAACTGGGATACATAAATTAACACAATATTAATTCCGTTGACCAATATGCAGCAACACTACACATTTTAGAGGAGCACTGCATATTTTAGGACACAAATATTAAAACTAATTATGGACTACCGCCTGCCTCATATCGCAAATTGGCTCCATGAGCTCATAATATTGAGCTGATGCGCTATGACAATATGTATTGTATACATTATACATTATTGTCTATTATTATTACAATACATTATTGTATTGTATACATAATATGGCCTAGTGCCCCTCGGGGCCAAAATTTAACTGCCCATCTTAATCATTCACACATTAATAAGAAAAAAATGGCTGTTACTGCTGAGTTGCAGAAAATGTGCATCTCTGTTCAGACTTCAAATGACAGTCAAGTGGCAGTCAACAATTAGGTTTCATATCGGTGTAGTGTGTCCTCCTAAACTATATAGTGGTCCCCTAAAATTTGTTGCTTACCACAAATTGGTTAGTGAAATTAATAGTGTGTTAATTTATGTATTCCAATTAGTTTGGGTGTACGTTGTAATTGTTGCTCATATAATTTTGTTGCCTAACCTATGTGTAATGGCTGCCCTGGGAGGAACGAAGATAAAAAGATCTGTGGCTGAGGATTAATAGTAAATGTAGTGGAGTGGGCATTTCGATATCGTTGGCGAATTTGGTCTAATGCTCTTATAATGTTAGCATGTTCTAATTAAGCCCCGTTATGTGAATTGTGCCGCATCATATAAATTCTAAATAAAATTAATAAACTTTGAAGTCGATGCAATCACTTAGAGAATAATTGATGTTGTTGAAGTAGCTTTTGATATTATATGCACAGCTGCTTTATTTATTTAGGACCAGTCAGTCATTTTTGGTGGGATTTACACTTGTACATAACTTTGTTATGTTTGTTTTTAACTAATCGTAACAATATTTATTATGTGATAACTTGTGTTCAGATACAATTAGAAATTAATCTCAGGATAAGGTGGACGTTGCTGTAAAGTTATTGAGTGGTAATAATTTTAAGGTTGAAAGTGAAGAAGGAGATGTGAATTCTGAACTTCTTGTTTCAACTTGTGGAATGCATTTATAATTTTTGTGATTGAATAATTAAGTTTGTGCTATTATGAACTATTTTTAAACTTTTTAATTTTAGTTTAATTAGATTGTTCTATTATAATTTATGATGGTCAATGAATACATTTGAATTATTTATTCAAGATATTTGAGATTTCTACAGATTATATCAATAAATAATAAATATCATAATTTTTTTTCCGGCGAAAAACCTTTAAGGTTATCATAGCTGCAAATAAATATGATAAAATAAAAAATGTCCACTTACATTACTAAAGTTGTCTTGTCTTTTGAAAAACGAAATTTTAAAAGATATTTTTACTTATTTCACAGGCGTTAAGAATGTCAAATTCTGCTCGTAAAGAATCCACAGTCGGTGAGATTGTTAACCTGATGGCTGTGGATGCTCAGCGCTTCATGGATCTCACTGCTTACTTGAACATGATCTGGTCAGCTCCTCTACAAATTGCATTGGCATTATTTTTTCTGTGGCAAACTCTTGGTAAGGTTATATATATATATATATATATATATATATATATATATATATATATTTATTTATTTATTATGCTAGTTAGACTAACGATGATGAGGCACCAATTTTAATGTAAAGGGTTAATCTTATGACAATAATTGTAGACTGAAACCTACGTTTAGTTGTGCAGTTAGCAGAATGACTGATGACTTAGAATGCAATGCTTTTATTCTGTGTGTTTCCCTTCTTTTCCTACAATGGGAACATGAAAGGCCACTAGTAGACACCAGTCAATTTAGGGTAATAAAATTTACTGTGCATCATTAAATGTCTTCAGTATTTGAAAGCTGAAAACAGGTAATGGTTATTTGTCTTTACATCGGTCATTCTATGCTAACATATGGTTTTCTAATGGGAGATGGGAAACCACCTCAGTGTAGTTCTGTAGGTCAAACCTTCATGAGTAAACAAGTATGGCAGCACTGTAATTATTTTCAAAACTTGCATTTAATATTAGATTTGTTAAATATTCCCATTGTTTTAGAAAGCTAATAAGGTAATATAAAAAATGCATATCATTTTGTATTTGATCAGTTAATCTGATTCTGTATGCATTAATAATGTAAATAAATTGTAATTATTATTTCAGGACCTTCTGTATTGGCTGGTCTAGCAGTAATGGTTATCTTAATACCAGTAAATGCCTTTGTTGCAAACCGTGTGAAAGTTCTACAGATCCGTCAGATGAAAAACAAGGATGAGCGTGTCAAGTTAATGAACGAAATTTTATCAGGCATCAAGGTGTGTGTTCCAAGTGAAATGCAGAATTGGCCTTGTGAATATTGGTCAATATAGTCTTAAGCTAGCAAGGTCACTAATATTACGACTACTGGATGAGCAAAAAAAGTTCCTGCAACCATACAACGGTCAACAGAGTAATCTTTTTTGTTTCTTAGTGTTGGTTGTACTACGATTTAGATAGACTGGATCAGTTTTCATCAGTCTGTGTAGCAGTTGTTGTCTGTGAAACATTTTTTCCATCAACTGATTTTAAATGTCATTTAGCAAACAGCATACTAACAATTAATTTTTTCATTTGGTAAGAAAAATTTTTAAAGATGAAAAAAGGCGGTTCGTGCATTGATGGAAACCTACAAAGTATAGAGAATGATAATTGTAGGTGTATTAATGACACAAGCTGTCTTTTTCAACAAACATCCACTTTTACTAGTGATGGAAAAATTACTGATTTCTAATGGAGATAATCTATTCAGTAAAATGTCATTTTAATCATTCTTTGCGATTCTTTGAACTGTAAAAATACTGTTTAATAAGAAAGAATAAGTTTGGTTGTTGGCCATTAGTAAACTCATTAAAATACCAGGTACATAGTAACTTTTTGAAAACAATGATGACATTAAGTTAACAAAAAAGTTCTAAGTACTTTATTTGAATATCAAAACGTACAATTTAATGATAGCATGTTGTTTGCTGAGTGATATTATAAAATTAGGTAACGGGAATAAAAGTGTTCATTTCTAATTGCTGCTTCGACTGAGCATTGGTACCAACTCTAAGAAAACAAATATACTACCTGTTATCACTATGTAGACTATTTATTTTCTCCCTCTGTTTAGGGTAAACATAAAAATGTTTCTTTAGGTTTTTTTTCTTGAGCTGTGAACCAGTAAACATCCATATTAGATCATCCAGTAACAACTATATTAGATTGTCCAGTAACCTATATATTAGATTGTCCAATAACATTTATATTAGATTGTCCTGTAACATCGATTGTCCTGTAACATCTATACTAGATTGTCCAGTAACATGTTATTAGATTGTACAGTAACATCTATATATATATATTAGATTGTCCAATAACATCTATATTAGATTGTTCTGTAACATCTATACTAGATTGCCCAGTAACATGTTATTAGATTGTACAGTAACATCTATATATATTATATTGTCCAATAACATCTATATTAGATTGTCCAGTAACATGTTATTAGATTGTACAGTAACATCTATATATATATATTAGATTGTCCAATAACATCTATATTAGATTGTTCTGTAACATCTATACTAGATTGCCCAGTAACATGTTATTAGATTGTACAGTAACATCTATATATATTAGATTGTCCAATAACATCTATATTAGATTGTCCAGTAACATCTATATTAGATTGTTCTGTAACATCTATACTAGATTGCCCAGTAACATGTTATTAGATTGTACAGTAACATCTATATATATTAGATTGTCCAATAACATCTATATTAGATTGTCCAGTAACATCTATATTAGATTGTCCTGTAACATCTATACTAGATTGTCCAGTAACATGTTATTAGATTGTCCTGTAACATCTATACTAGATTGTCCAGTAACATCTATATTAGATTGTCCAGTAACATCTATATTAGATTGTCCTGTAACATCTATACTAGATTGTCCAGTAACATGTTATTAGATTGTACAGTAACATCTATATATATTAGATTGTCCAGTAACCTATATATTAGATTGTCCAATAACATTTATATTAGATTGTCCAGTAACATCTATATTAGATTGTCCTGTAACATCTATACTAGATTGTCCAGTAACATGTTATTAGATTGTACAGTAACGTCTATATATATTAGATTGTCCAATAACATTTATATTAGATTGTCCAGTAACATCTATATTAGATTGTCCAATAACATTTATATTATATTGTCCAATAACATCTGTATTAGATCATCCAATAACATCCATATTAGATCATCCAGTAGCATCTATATTTGATCATCCAGTAATAGATAGTATGCATGTTGTCTTAAGATGTAACTTAATATTTCTTAGTTTAAACCTTTGGCTGTTGACCTGCTTAGTGGTATGCCCTACTTACAACTACTGGGCTATTTTAGCCGGAAAGTACTTATGTAACTGTATATTTGTATATATTTATTTATTATTTATCATTTTATCTGGAAAATCTGGATAACTCATTTATTATTGTGTAGAGTTTTTTGGTATAGCAATTTTTTGTTTTAATCAAATTTTAATTTAAAAACATTGTTTCAACTTCAGTAAATCACTTATTGAAATTCCTAGTATGACTGTTGTAGTTATATTCTCTGGTTAATCCTGAGAACCTTTTTGTATATCATAACATTTAACTGAATTAAGTCGTCATCAACACTAAACACAACAAATGCATCACAATTACCAGCCTTTTTGACTACCTGGTAAACAAGGACAAGTACAGGCTCCTTGGGTTTTGTGATCCAAGGACAAGGTTATGTTACAGCTCTTATAATTTCATTTCTGCAAATCAGAAAAATATGAAAGTGGCAGAAAAGTGAACTAAAATGGTCAGTTAATTAACAATTGTAGGTTTAGATGCTATCTGTTTGAATTATTACTGATAAAAGTATAGCAATGATAGATTATGCCGCATTTCTCACGAGTAAATTATAAAGACAATAAATCATTGTGCAACAGCTAAAGGGTTAACTACCTCTTCTAGTTCTATATAATCTTGTTATGATTTTTCATTTGAGTCTTGTGGAGTATGCCAAAACAAAGCTTCTATCGGCTCATAGGTTAATTTGCTTTTCTACACTTCTGACTTTATTTTTGTGTTGCCTGTTCTCTTTTGAGTAGTTTTTTGTCGATAAATATCTTTACAGCGACATCATATTGTTTTGCAAATAATAAATGAAAAAAAAAATAACTGAGAAACAGCTAGGAATTTAAATTTACTTGTGGTGGCCATATTGTGTAAATATATCATCACTGTATAAAACAACTCCGTATAATACTGTTTTAATTTTTTCTAAATAAAATTATTTTTTAATTAACAGGTTTTAAAGCTTTACGCTTGGGAACCAAGTTTTGAACAACAAGTTTTGCGAATTCGAGAAAAAGAAATGAAAGTGTTAAAACAAGCTGCTTACCTCAATGCTGCGACTTCGTTTATCTGGGCATGTGCTCCGTTCATGGTAAGAAAATGCACACCTACATACCTAACCTTACTACTACGCACATGTGTTTTAATTTTTTTTGTTACTAGATGGTTTTTATTTAAATATAGATCAGGCTTCTTAATTTTGCAAAAAAGTATAATTTAAATTCTTTTCTGTATTTTTTTCTAGTGTAGTATATTAAGACGAGTTTAAAATAAAATAATGATTGCAGTTTTAAAAATTCAGGTTGTTAAATGATATATTAAAAATATTTAGTATAAAGCAATTACTGCAAGAGTTCAGTAAAAATGATTTGGTATGACAGTGTTTCATAGTCTGTACATCAGCCTTTGTGGCTACAAAGTTCATAAACTTTTATCAGTTTACAAAAAAGGAGATAATCTCATACGCACATTTTTATATCTCAGAAACATTAAAACTTTACAAAAAAAAAGAAAAATTTCTTAATTTTTTGTTAAAAGATAACTAAGTTTACAAAAACTACAAACAATTTTTTTTAACTGCATACAACAGCTTAATACAATATAATTACATAACATAATTTAAGATTTCTAAATATGTGTTAAATCTATCAGACTGATATAGTACAGGGAAAACCACTGTGGTCTTGGCTGAAGAATGCCGTCATCCTAGTTTTGCGTTGTGTAATTGCAAATTTAAATTTTTGAATAGTGTGCTGTTATGCAATTATTAATAACTAAGGGAAAACTCTGCATCCGTGACCTTTCCTGACTATTTAAAGATGCTAATTTGTATTGCTATGCACTTCTCCAATAATAAATATGAATATAACTACAAGCATTAATATATGAAGAAACAACAGGTTTTTTCCAAAATAACAATTGTTTGTTGGAGATAATTAATTTGTAGGTTATTTTTCTCTAATCAGATGTTTTCCAATCATATAGAACAATCAGTGATGTTTTCATAGTGTGAATCAACTCTTGTCAAGTTCCTTATATAAAACTTAAAAAAACATAAGTCTAGATGTCTAGGCTAGGGTAGGCTGATATCACTTTAAACCCGTACTTATACCTATATCAGTCCACTGGTTCTTAATATTGATAACAATATCAAGGTATACTATAGTACTGTGTGAATTTTTAAAGTTCCACTGATTCTTACAGATTCTCAGTATCGATAATGATATCACGAAAATATAATAGTGTGTGAATTTTTAAAGTTTGATACAAAATTTTGTGTTATAAATTGCAATTATATGAGTTAAGATTAAATATATAACTTTGTAAAACAAATCTGGATTATACAGTACTGTAAAATAAAACATTGAAGATTTCTTAAGTTATTTTAAAATAATTGATTGTTTATTAAAATTTCAAATCTTTAACAATGAAAATTGTAAATTTTGAACAGTAAGTCAGTATATTTTTGGTTTCCCGCTTCAGTTGTACAAATTTTGACAGAAGGAAATCATTCTTCTGGTTTCGGCTTCGTTCACAAATATTAGTTCATAGGTGTTATCGTTTGGTTTTGTAGAGTTTATAGTGGAAATTAACATTCACAAAGTCACACTGCCTGAATATCAATTGGGATAATCAGCTGATAGGACAAACAATACAAGTGTTATTGGAAGAAACAGCTGTGTATGAAGGTAGTAGTTTACTTACTAAACCCTGCCCTATATCAATTGATGTGTATATATACATATAAACATTATATGTATATATATATATATATATTCCATAAAATAGAAATAATATAATTGTTTTTCTAAGTATTTGTTTTTCAAAGTAATCTGATCAGTATTAATAGAAATTATTAGGAAAAAATGATTATTTAGAAGACAAATTTAAATTTAATTTTCTTGCAGATTTTTAAAAAAGTTGTTTGCAGATGAATCCCCTAGTTGTGAGTTGTGAGACTTGATTCAGATGTTGACAATCCCAAATGAAAAATTAGGACAGGCCAGCATAAACAGATTACACTGTATTAATAAAACTGACAAAACAAAGTAATTTAAATGTTTTATATTTCATACCTATGCATTGATATAAGATCATTGCTAGTCTAGGCATGTGTTAAAATTTAGAATGGAACAAAATAAGGGGAAGAATGACACAGTTTTGAAATGTGTTATTTTGTATATACTAATTATAGCAAATATCTAAAATATAATCACACAAATATTCTATCATTAGGTAGTAATTTTAAAAACTACTATATGTAGCTTATTGGTTTTCAAAGTTTTTTAAAGTTGTAATGTGCGTCTATTTAGCTAAAATTTAATATTTTTTATGTTCAAGGAAATCATACAGTATTTTTCAGTAACAGTATACAATTAAATCTATTTTATTTGGGAAAATAAGGTCTAATATGAAATGGTAAAATTGTTACACAATGGTAATGAAGGTATGAGATAAGTGATTTCACAACCAAGGTTGAAATAGTATTATATGCATTGTTTGTAATAAATAATTTTAATTGATGTTTAAGCTGAGATAATGTTATTGTTTGTTAGACAGCATGACGGCCAGAAATCAGGAGTTCCTGGCCTTAGGTACCATGATGTAGTATACTACAGTCAATTCCCAGTTGTCTGCAGGTTTGGTTACCGTGGATAACTGAAATTTGTGGTTAACCCATAATATAGAAAATAAAATATGTAGAACGAGTAAAAACATGTTATTTCGAAACAAATACTGTATGTACTGATTTTTAATTATCGTTTACAATTGATTGCAAGAAGTAGTAATAAAATGTTAACGAAAGAATACTTTAAAGTACAAAGACCTTAAGAGTTAACAAACGAAACGCCAGAGCACTGTTGCTTTTTTATTGCTTCATACATCATGGGCCTGTCTACTTCTGATAGCTGAAACATGTCTGTAATTTAATATTGATGATTTATCTAGATCAGCAAGTTTAATCCTATAATCCATTATAACATGTTAACGTGTACAGAATTACGTGCGTGTATTGTTTATCAAAATTTTATTTAACATTATCGTATTCAAATTTTAAATTGATTTTAAAGGTAAAACATAAATTTTGTTTAATGATTCTAACTTTCAACATTATTCTGTATCATTCAGCTATTGCATAAAAAAATTATACCTACTATATTTAAAACTTCCTTTGCTTTTAAAGACAAAGTATGTTTTGGCACAAAAACACTTTTATTATTGATACAATATATAAGCTGCTCATTAGGTAATCAACATGTAGATGTTGCAAGTTGACTGAATATTTGTTTTGACTTTCAAATTTGATTTTCTTTGCTTATTTCTTTGACATATAATTGTCCAAAGTTGACTGTTTCTTAATTTTAATGAATTAAGGAATTGTAAATTCTATATAATTTTAGTTTAAAAATTTTATTTAATTTTCAGATTCTGTGCGACAATTGTAACATTTTAAGAACCATTTAATAACAAATTATTTGTGTACATTGTGATTATGTATATTTATTGTGTGTTAATGTAGGTGACCCTCTTATCGTTCGGCGTCTATATTTTAGTTGACGACGAGAACGTCCTTACTGTGGAAAAAGCGTTTGTGTCACTTGCTTTGTTTAATATAATACGAATCCCGATGGGGTTGTTCCCTCTTATTATAGCAGCAGTTATAGAGGTGAGATGTTGCTGCACAGAACTCTGTACGGTGGTGACTTGGCTAAAAATTCTACTGGTTTTACTTTTGTTCTTCAGACATCTTTATAAGTTTATTCTTCATTTGTAATGCAATACGAGCTATATTTACGTCTTGAAGGGAAATATTCTGATTTTCTTATAACATAGTAATATAATGTTTGTACTCTACTGCCATTAATTGATCCAGAATTAATTTGTTTTTGAACGTCTCTATGGTCATCTTCAGACAAACTCTTCTGTACTAACTAATCATTTACTTCTTTTCAGTCTCTCCTAATGATCACTAGGCTTGAGAAAATATGACCTTTGTTCTGCTCGATTTCATTCTATTTTTTTGTAATTTTAATTAAATACAAATTTTTTGTAGTAAATTATTAGGCATACTTTTAAAAAAATGTTTATTTACTGTAATTAAATTACTTTTCATTTTATAAAATTTTGGTCACCTTCAGAAATTATCACAAAATTCCTATTAACTTTAATAGTGAAGAATCAAAACTAAGAGACAAATCTGTTTTTCATATTTTATTCAAAGTTTTATATGGAATCTGAAGGTTAAGTAAGAGAAAATATCAAGTGGAACCCTGTGCATTATAATATTTTGTAATGAAACGTGTTAATTACATATAACAGGCTACTGTCTGCAATTAAACCAGTAGAGGATACGTCATACAAATCAGTAGAACAAAGCAAATATTTTCGCGCAGTTTTAACTTTCTCTTAACATTCAGGTGTCTCTAGCTACGTTCGCTACATATGTCTTAGTCGACGATGAACACGAATTGGATGCACAGAAGGCGTTTGTTTCTCTTGCTTTGTTTAATCAGATGCGGTTGCCAATGGTTTTATTCCCAATCTTCATGACTGAAATAGTCAAGGTACTAATTTGTAATCTGTGTATTCTTACTTGCACTGTATTCTAGGAGGCTGTTGACACGCATCATACATTATACAGCTGTATATAATCTGTTTCTATCAAAGTTAAATGATGGTTGAGAGTTGATGATTTTTGTTTATATATTATTAAAACGTAAAAAATGAAAATGCTGTAATAAAAATTAGTAATGAAACTGTTTTCTGAAGTAGTTCGTGATCTATGTTCAGCCATATTTTAGTGGCTTTTCTCGACATGTTTGGGCTATAAAACTGTTTTACTATTGGATGGATTTTACCTTTTCAATATTTCCACATAAATCAATTTTAAGAATTTGGTGGATATATAAATTTTACGGTTTCTTAGGTTACGGATACTGTAGGTATCCGTCTGCATTAGCCCAAGTGTGCATAGTAGTCGGACATTAAACATCAAAAAAAAAAAGTACAAAATATGATACAAATATGATAAAAGTACAAAATATGATAAAGTAGATTAAAATCCTACCGTCTACATCTTAAAAACAATTTGCTTGAGGAAAACCAAATATTTTTATTATTTTACATTTTCATTTTTTAAATTATTGTGGAATATTAAATTATCAATTTTCAACGCTCATCGAACAAAAAATGCTTTGATAGAATTGCTCTAATTTTAACCAAATAACTGCTAACTTAATTAATTATAAGATGGTTTATCTTTGGTTCAGGTTTCTTTAGTTTCGTTTGCTGTATATGTACTGGTGGATGAGAACAATATTTTGGATGCACAAAAGGCTTTCGTTTCCTTATCGTTGTTCAATATTTTACGATTTCCACTTTCCATGCTTCCAATGCTCATCTCAAATATGGTGCAGGTAGGTTAGGTTAGGTTTACTAACTGCTTGCCTATAACTGGCTATTTATAATAGCTGCATAAATTAATTTTTATATTTAACAGTTAAAGCACGTACTCACAACCCAGAATGTGAATTACCAAACATACAACTGTCATTCGGAAAGTAAAGAAATTTTTTCTTTTAAATACTTTTTATTAAGATAAATGAAACAAAACTAATTTGATAACACGGTTAATACCTTAACTATTTTTCTACATAGTTACCATTCAAATTAAACATTTAATTTAAAGGTCAATTTAAACATTTAATTTAATTACAGCTTTCCTGTGATTCCTGTGTACTCACTAGCTGCCAAGTTGTTGAACCACTCACTAACACTCTTTCAGTTCAGTGTCAGAAACTTCAATAGTGGTTTCTGCCTAAAAATATATTTCAATTTGGGAAAAAGATGGTAATCACTTTGGGCCAAGTCCTGGCTATAAAGCGGATGTTCAGAAACTTCCCACTTAAACTGCTGAAGCAAGTTCGACTCAGCAGTATGTGGCGTTTATCGTGAAGAAGCACAATGCTGCGCCACAACAATCCACATCATTTGTTATAGTCAGTGAAGGGACTGACAGTAGGCGACTACATTTATGGTCTCTTTTCTAGTCATGCAGTCGATGAATAGGGCACACTTTCATTCCCCAAAATACTATAGCCATTCAGAAACCAAAACCTTCTTGTCACTCAGAGTTTGTTTGGCTTTTATTGGTTTTACTGGAGGTCAAGAATGATGTTATATCCTTTATTGGCCTTCACGGTACCATAATAAACCTTGGTTATCTGTCTGTAAATTTCAGTAGGGCGAACTTTTTTTTGCACTCTAAAAGTGTACTACTTTATGAACCTCCATACTTGGCGGAATTGTTAATCTACATTTTAAAGTAACTCATACAGACAGTAAAAGACTGTAATGGCTTACTGTTAGCATTAGACTGACATGGAGTGGAAAGGGCAGTGACACGATGGCAGTATTGGAAGGGGAACTGCATGGTTTGTCAGATCAAAATGGATTTTACTTTCTGAATGACCATTGTATTAAGTAACTTTGTATATTTGTTATACTGAAAATGGACTGTTTGTGTATAATAAAACATTTTCGTAACTGTACAATAGGTTTCAAAAAAGATTTTCTAATATTCACATGACTTACAGAGCTGGTCTTGGTGTTATATTGTAAAACATATCAAATTTTTATTAAAAATGTTAGTAAGATCCAATGTATCTATTGATAATTTAGCAGACATCTTGGATGAAGTACATTTCTTGCCAAATTTTCTGCAGCCAGTCAGATGCAGTGTCTTCAGCTACAGCATAGATAAGCTGCTGCTAGAAGCTCAGCAGTGAAGCAAGTTGGGGCAGTAAAAAATTTTATTTTTGGTAAATTCCCAGAAGATAAAATTAACAAGGCTTGCGAATGATCTATGATGTATGGACACGTAGAGTTGGCCTACTTTTATCTATACATTTGCGTAGAATTTGATTGGTTACAAGGTAAATCCTGAATTTTATTGAGGTAATGGGCCATTTGCTGTTTGTGTAAATAGTATTCATAGTCTTCCTCATCATATTTTGGTAATAAAAGGTTTCCCAGCAGATCTATTCTCTTTTTGATTGTTTTCTTATAGAAAAGAAAGGTTGTAAACTTTGCTCTTGGTTTGCTCTTGGTTAAAGTGTTTAGTTGTTGAGTTTTGTTTCTGCTGTCACAAACATGTTGCAAGGATTACTCTCATTGCACAAGACTCGTTATACAGAATCCTTTCAGCATCTTTTAGTTCTTGCACCATTTTCAGTATGATAATTCAAGATGAAAATTTTTCTTAATGTCTGCCAAATAGTTAGGACCTGTCACGAGAAACCTCTGGCAAATCATCGCCTCACTTGCTAAATGATAATTTTTGTCTCTGATGATTTAATACAACCTATCTCAACAAAACATTTATGCTGCTTGTAAATGGTAGGTGTACTGGAAACAACTTTCCATACTCAGCGTGAAAATTCCATTGAGTTGTCACATACTGACAAGTATGCTTGGCTCCAGTGAATTAAGCCATTTTGGTACAATCATTACTGGCACTTGCATTGGTACCGTCCAGAATTAAGGCTCTACATTATATAATACTTGATGTATTTCGCTACAAAATAACATCAAAATCAGTTGTATAAGTAGTGTGAATAAATTTTTATATATTGTATTTGGAATGTCCTTTTTTAATCACTTTGCATAATTCGATGGGCTACAGTGCAGATATGTCTACACTGCCTTTTCCTAGGCTATGCGACCATTTACATTTACAAGTGGAAAAGCTTTATTTTGAGCAATATTTTAATCACTAAAGTGTAGATATGTTAAACATTTTAATTGTTAAAATTGTTATAAAGGTAATATATGAATTTTATCACATTAGTTTATTTTTTACTTTAGTTTATACTGAGGGCAGCACCCCAGAGCCTTCCTTTATAAACTGCACTGCTTTGCTGCTATTTAAATAAAACGAATCAAAGATTTGCCTAAATTTGGTGTTCTTTATCGTCACAAGTTAGTAAATTAATTTCAAAGTACTTATGATAGAAATGCATTTATATTCATTTATTATGATTAATAATTACTGCCATTCTTGGCTTTGTTGCTTTAATTATGGTTTTTGAGCAGACCTCGATTTTCAGGACTTTATGAATCAAAGATTTGCTTAAATTTGGTGTTCTTTATCGTCACAAGTTAGTAAATTAATTTCAAAGTACTTATGATAGAAATGCATTTATATTCATTTATTATGATTAATAATTACTGCCATTCTTGGCTTTGTTGCTTTAATTATGGTTTTTGAGCAGACCTCGATTTTCAGGACTTTACGAATCAAAGATTTGCTTAAATTTGGTGTTCTTTATCGTCACAAGTTAGTAAATTAATTTCAAAGTACTTATGATAGAAATGCATTTTTATTCATTTATTATGACTACTAATTACTGCCATTCTTGGCTTTGTTGCTTTAATTATGGTTTTTGAGCAGACCTCGATTTTCAGAACTTTACAGTAGAAACTCGTTTAACTGAGGCATCAACGGTATGTTACAGTAAGCTTTTTAACTGATGGGCTAGAAACCTGACGAGTCACTGAACTTCCTGGAAAGGGAAAGGTATAGCAGTGATTTTCTTAAAATGTTGATGCTGACTTGTTTAGAAAACTGATAACATTGTATATTAAGCAATATGGATTATATAACACCATTAATGACAAAACGAAAGTAATGATTTAATTGTATAATATAAAGTAACATTATTTGAGCAATAGGGGACAAAAAAACAATGTGGTTTTATACAGAAACAAAAGCACTCTTTGTAAAATCGTACTTCATTTAATTATATGTTAAATTATTGCTTTATTTTGTGAGGTTTATGAAGGAATATTTGTAGCAAATATATATAGCATTTTCCTATCGCTATAGGAAATAGAGCATATAGAGCTCTAAAGCAATAGAGCATATTGCTTTAACAGCTTAACTCTTGTACAGCTAACTCTTCTTCATATTGGGTGTTCCATATCCCTTTGCACATCAGCCACATTATTATATTCCTGATGATGATGTACTGTCTTCAGAAGTTCCTTTCAAAATCAGTCATAAACTCTAGGATCTTATAGGTGAGATTCTCCTTTGGAATGGTCGTCCTTTGCGCATTTTTGCAATTATGTAAATTTTACATTTTCTCTAACATTTAGTGACATTATAAATGGTTAGATCCTTATCTCTTTGGGCTGAATTCATGTATGCGACCAGAGATAATAGAACGAAATTGGACGCAGCCAGACTATTGCTTAAACTTTATCTTACTTCTTGGTACGAAGTAATGATGATATGGACACAGTGTGACCTGCTGTCCATATATATGGATGCTTTTAGTGCACAGTCTTTTCTTTGTCAGAAAATCCTTAAAGGCTCTGTTTGGGTCAATTGAAATCATTCATCCCTTGCTGCGTATGCAACTAGGATTTTTTTGCTGTAAAGTAAGCTCAGCAGATTTGGAGAGTCACGAAAGTTAAATTGAAATAGGTATTGTTTTCTTACAATTGTTTGATTTTTGATTTAGTGGTGACAGAATCTGTAGGTTCTGTGATGTCTCTGTATTGTTATGAATCAGCAGGCATTGTTGAAGACTGAAGTATTTAGAGGTATTGGCTGCTATTCCTGGACCTTCATATTTAGACTGGTTCAGCTTGGATGGATACTGCTCATATCTGCAGCTCTTTTTGCTATTTATTCTGTTCTTTCATTGTCCCTGTCTGCTCAGTGAGCAGTGACAATGTGACTGCTTTTCATTTTTAACAATTGCTTTTTAACAAGACACCATAATATAAAACATTTAATTCATTTCATTGTTTTTTCAGAATTTCTGTAGCAAACTTTATAAGTGTGTATATACAAATCTGCTGATTAGAAAACTAACGATAATGTTAGGCCTGAGTTGATTGCTGTCATCATGGCGTCCATGCTTGAAAAAGCATTACATTCTGAAACTTGTAAAAACTATGCTTGATGTACAAAAAATACCAGCACCTACCTTGTGTAGCCGATGCAAATTTTGTATTCATGGAGACTGTATACTGATATATTTATTACCTTAGTAAGTCGGTTTTGTAAAAGAAGGTCTTTTCCTTGTTGGGGATGCTACTGAGGTTCCACTGGCCTCCCGACACGTCAGCTCTACAAGCTGACATTTTCCCCTTATACTTTATCTAAACTCGACTCAAGCTTCAAAAATGCTCCAAAATCTTGTGCAGGGGTCCTTATGAAAATCCTT
The DNA here is from genome assembly GCA_022606455.1 of Callitettix versicolor. Taxonomy (NCBI): domain Eukaryota; kingdom Metazoa; phylum Arthropoda; class Insecta; order Hemiptera; family Cercopidae; genus Callitettix; species Callitettix versicolor. The sequence goes on from CM040187.1 coordinate 64,734,901, forward strand.
ACCTGTGGTTGTGGAATTTGAAGAGTTTTTGGATTCTAGAGCCTTATACTTGAGAGTATGTCAGATTCCTGTCTGCACAAGTGACAGTAAAGTGAGATTTGTGGTAATCCCATATTGTTGAGGTGACTACGGATATGGCTATGTCCGGTGATAATATTGACAGCCTGACTCTGGCACTTCTGTTGAATTGAATAAATGTTCTGGTCATTGCAGGGTCTGTTCCGGAGAGGATATTTTCTTAATCACTGACCTTCATTGTTTATAGTGCTGTTCCCTAGCTCACTTCCTTATGAAACTTCTTGGTATTGTATGACCTGATCCCGCTTGCAGTGGTCTCGCAAAGCAAGCAGCAATTCCTTTATTGATCATCAAGCCCCTTCTCTAATTTCCCTCACTCCTATAATGCCCGAGGTATCCATGTTAAGTATACCATGTAATATGTTAAGTACCCCACGCAGTTGACAGGACACAGAGGAAGTGAAGGGAACTGATCTAGAAAACAAAGCACTTTTTGCTGTTTGGCTGTGTGAGAGTATTTGCGTGTCAAAACATAGTTATTCCTCTAATGCTTGCTGTACACGTACTGAGATTGTGCATATCTCAGCTTGGAGTACTGTACAATATCTTCCTAGGCTAGCTTCAAACGTTACTCTAGTGATTTAGCAGTATCCTGCATATATAAACTGATGATCATGCAATAATCCATCTGTAAAAGATTAGCTGACCTGGATGTAGCAGTAGCTTGTCATTTTTCCAGTTCTGTCATGAACAGAGCCATACTCATTGTGTATGCTGTCAGATAGCATGTCTTTACATTAAGTCTTTCAGAACTTTTTTAGGTGGTTTTGGAGTGTTCACCTCAAGGATGCTCCCTTTATATTCGTTATCGTTAGGTTATGAAGCCTTATAGGCTGTCTGTCTCGCCTGTAACATTATGAATATGTCCAGAGGGGGCAAGTTGTGTTTCTACTGTGTACTTGCGTGTTTAAGTTCTGAAAATTGGATCTACTCAATTTTTAATGCATTGGATTAATAAGAGTACTCTTGGTAGTTATACAGTGTTACTGATTTTAGCAGATATGAATAATGTTATATCATTTACTGTCATATATTTTAATGTTCTTCTTTTTTTACTTAGACTAGCGTTTCAGTGAAAAGAATCAACAAGTTTATGAATGCAGAAGAACTTGATCCAAACGCAGTCATGCATGATCCTGGTGAAAGTAAGTTCAGTGTAAAGATTTTAAGCCTGTTAATAATAGAAATCCTGCTCATTTCAGAGTATGTTTTGCAAAAATTAGAAGAAAGAAAATATAGTAAACCCACTTATTTTACAGTCTTGTAAAAAGCACAAACAAATTTTTAACCTGTAATGCAATTTCAATGTAATCCTGATACCTTTTCAGAGTATTTCTGTTGAAAATAACCTATTCAGTAGATATCATGGTAAGACCAAGGCCTAAGGCAGCCAAATGTGCTCTGATCTAAAAGATCAAAAGGTTTTAAATTATATTGATAGCTGGTGTACAATTTATCATGTCTGTTGGAACTAGTTCTAGAAGAAATGTTATTTTGTCATTGCTCTAATTCGAAGTAAAGAAATTGCTGTCATATGTTAGTTATAGCTCTGAATAACTCTGGACTGAGGGCATTAGTTTGATGTTTCTGGCCAAGTAGGTCCATATTGATGTTGACGATAGCCAGTGTTAAGACAGCTGTAATTGAGGACAGTTGTCCAGACAGCTGGTAAGTTGTGGGTGCAACTTGTGGGTGCAACTTGTGGGTAAGTTGTTGAAAATGAACGATAAGATCTTGGCTAAATGTCAGTACAATGTTCTTCTAGAAATTGTTCTAAAAGTACAACCCCAGTTGTCCGAAATAAATATCAGTTTCAAGTAATTGTTTTTTTTTGGCATATATTAATATTACTTTTTTTCATACACCCTAGAAAATTTTGAAAGTTAAATGATTGAAACCTCTTCTTTTAGGCTATACATAACGTATGTTCTTTATTAAAGTTAAAAATTACATTTCTTGGATTACATCATTTAATTGTATACTATACTTAAGATAGATAGGTTATGACATATTAATTATTCATTAACTCTAATTTTCGTTCGTTTATCTCTAGCAGTATTTTTGAGTAGCGATGCCCATCCATCAGTTCATTACAAGGATGTCAACCATTGTTGACTCGTTGCATTGTTCAACAAATTGTATCACAATCTAAAATTAATTGTGACCTGAATTTTTGTATTGACCTCTAATGACTAATGCAGATGTCAGTATTGTGGAGGGGGGGTGTTGTAGATTAGCAGTGTAGCTATCTATACTTAGACTCGGGAGTCTGTGGCTGGGGAAGTCAACTCAAGGTCAAGCATTTACTTCTTTGCTAGCCCATGAAATTTCACCCTAATATTCCTGTGCATTTTATTTTATTTTTTGAAGAGAAAGACGATTCTGGATTCGTTTTGGATAATCCAGTTTGACCCAAATTCGGTTAACCGAGGATTTACTGTATGTTTTAACATATATAAGTATGTATACTATAAAAAGAGCATGTTTGTGTATTTGCTAGAAATCTGTGTTAATTATTCTGTTTTTATTATAATTTGAAAATTTAAAATAGTACTGATTTATATTTTATTTAATCTGTTTAATTTAAACAATGTTAAAATCTAATTTTCAAAAATGTAAGATAAAAGTTTCGAATTTCTCGGCAGTCTTGGGTTCATTTTCATTTATTTTTGTTTTGAAAATTGGTTCCATCTCAGCAAGGCATTGAAGTTCACTGTTTAACCTGGGAGGGGTCGTGCCTGGTCTTTTTGACAAGGTCTGACTTGTTTTCTATTATATCTCCTGACTGTAATTAGTAAAAGCTTCTACCCCTCCAATACCTTTGCATGGAAGTGTCCACTACGTAAACATGATGCTGTATTTTTTTATCACTTCTCAACTGAGTGATGCGAGAACTTTTTGTTTATTACTTCTCGTAATTGGTCTAATCCACCCTGCACGATTCATCGTGTGTATTTCTTATTTGACACTGCTGTGAGTTATTTTTAGTGATTTTAGTGCTCTATATTTTGATAAATTGTGTATGTTTTGTGCTTGAAATGAATGAAACCGAGGAAGAAAAAATATTGAGACTTTTACTCAGTATAGAAAAGGAGGAAAGAAGAGACGAAGAAAGAGTTGAAAATCTTTTAGTTAGACATCTTCCAGGATTCAGATGTGTTTGGAACTTAGGACTCTACGTTATATAATTCACTCTAAATTATATAATTCTAAATTACAATTCACCAGTTGTTTCGTGGAAATTATTTTTTAAAAATGAAATTTTAGACGACATAGTAAAATATACAAATCATTGTATAGAAAAAAACCGCCCAAACTTTACCCTAGAGCGTGATGCAAGATGTATTACATTTTGAATAAAATTTATGTTCGCACTGCATGTGTTTTAATTAATAAAAAATATTACATTTTTTAAAAAAATATCTATATTTATTTTACATATTTGAAAATAACAAACATGTTAAATCCTAAATAAAAATCATTTTGTGTCTATTTATAGAGTTTTAAAAAACCTGGTCTAATCCACCTAGTTCGACCCGTCCCTGTGCGACCTCTTCGGGGTTAATACAAATTTGATTTGAGTTTATTTATACCAACTTTTACTACATACTTTTGTAGTTTATCTGTGGTTTTTATTATTTGTAATGGTAATACAATCTCCATCCCATGGATAAGGGAATCTGTTCTATTACTTACAAATTTTACTTTTAGAGTAAGTGCATTTTTGAAAGATATAGTTCACTTATACAAAAAAACAAACCTTGTTTCACCATTTTTTTATTGCATTGAGAAGGTGCAGTGAGTAAGTGAAAGTTTGTATAAAATTTGAGTGTATGTAAAATCAAACAATTTGATGTTGTAGAGGATCCACTTGTAATGGAGAATGGAACGTTCTCATGGGGTGATACACAAGAAGATGCAGCCATATTACGTAACATTAATATACGAGTGAAGCAGGGTTCTTTGGTGGCTGTTGTCGGCACAGTAGGTTCGGGTAAAAGTTCCCTGGTGTCAGCATTTCTCGGTGAGATGGACAAAATCACTGGACACATTAATACTAAGGTAATATAGACAAAACATACTAATCTATAAATGAAGTAAAACTTTTTTAAACCAAATTAATTGGAAATTAGGCCGATTTTAATAGGTGGATTAGTTCACCAAAAAGAATGGCTGCTGTAGTTAATAGGGGTTTGCGGACCAGATTTTTAGATTTCACATCGGGCTGTGCGTATATATAATATATATATATAATATTATTGTATTATTATTGCACAAATAAGTGCAATAATAATAATTATTATTATGCACTTACATACATGTTATTATTATTATTATTATTAAACATAGATGTTTAATAATTATTATTATTAAACATAATAATTAATTATTATTAAAGTATAATAATCATAAGGTTTTGTACAACACTGTACAAAAGTATACTTATATACTTTTGATCAGTATTATACTACCACAGGCCAATGTAATTACAGGCTCTTTTGGTCTGACTGAATACCACTACGGACTGATTATATCGGCTCTCAAAAGTTGTCTGAATACAGCCACGGGTCAATATAATTGGCACTGTTGGTCTGTCTGAATACGCCACAAACTAATAGATTTTTTTTGTTTTAAGACGAAAAGCATGTTGAGGCTATTATTGCTTTCCTAAATATAAGTGTGAGAGGAAAGTGTTAAAGTCGTAAGTGTAGTGTTGCAAGTGTGTGTGTTAGACTCGGGTACAGCGAGGGACATCTAAATCCTCTCAATAGGTGCCAGACTAGTAGAATCGGCTTTCAGAATATAAATTATTTCATCCATTTTTACTCAACTTTTAAGTTGTGTATACGTTTGGATATAAAATGAACTGTTCTAACCATTTATTACAGTATTTTTATATTTTATTATCATTTTATATTTTATGGATGTGGAAATTAATGTCACTAATGAAGTCTAGTTTATTTTTTCTCGATAGCCCTGATATTAAGTATTTAAGACATACCAAGTCATGTCTGTAAGTGCTGACTGATTTCTATGGATGTGTTATTGTATTATAAATACATCGAGCCAGCATTACTGTAGATAATATTGTTTACTTCATATAAGTATTTACTTTTGCTTGCTAAGTATCAACAAATAAATTAATACAAGGCAAAGTTATAGTTGTGTTTCATTAGATAAAGACACACTACATTGCATACAACAATAAGTTATTTTCAATAAAAAAAATTACATAATTAGAAAAAAATGAATGGTATATTCTTTTTAAATTGTATATTCTTTAAAATACAGTTTTTTCATTTGTTTGGAAAATAAATTTATACCCCTCCTCTTTTCAACACGTGTAAATTAAACCTGATGTGCTTGCTTCTGATTGGCTTTTCAAAATCATATGTTTTCGCTCGCTTCTGATTGGCTTCTTTCAAACTTTCTCTTCAACGGTCGTCCCTCTTGTCAATTTTTAAAAAGTTTTAGATTTTTAAACGTAATATCTGCTTGCGACAATATCTGTTCATTTATTGTTTTCTCCCTTTAATTTAGATTTAAATTATTAAATGTGACTCATAATTTGAATTATTTTTTCCGTATTTGAATGATCTTACAATTAATTTTGACTATTTTGAGTGCATAATTAGTAGTCAACATGCTTTCGTATATTATAAACATTTTATTAAAATTTGTTTATTAATAGTTCGAATTACTGTACGTAGTATGAAGTATAAAATTATCGCCAAATATGGTAGTATTACCGTGTATAATAACCTGCATAACTAAATTTTCCTCTGTGCTCAGTTTAATCAATCAGTCAATCATCGTTAAGTCCAAACGCGGGAAATGTTAACTGGTCATTAAAATTTGACGATTTTACCTATTACATGGAATTTTAAATCATAATATTTGCAGCTTTTTGAAAAAGATTAAAACGTTTAGCAATGTCATTTGATAATTAACAATGCATACTTTGTACAAAGTTTTCTTTACTAGACAATATTATTTCAAATTTATTAGTAAATGATTTATGGAAATTTCCTTGCAGGCTAGTTGCAACGGGCAACGTTGCACTGTAATAGTTTTCAAAACAAGCAGGTTTAACCATCCAGACGTGCACAGCCAAATGCAAAACTATTGCGTAAATGAAAAACAATATACAGGATATCCCGCTTACTTACTGATAACCTGGACAACTGTCTAATTCATGGAATGAAAAATGACTGGCATAACAGTTTAGGTTTCAGATAGAGAACTCTAAACATATAAGTGTTTTCATTTTGTTAAATTATTAGTAAGCAGATGTGTAAATATAGAGATAACATTGTGTTGTGATGTTATCTGTTCCCAGAATGCCCACTCCTATTCCCTTTTCTGTCATCGCACCATAATTTTACTATGTTTTTTTCAAATTTTATTATAAGTATTAATACTTTTTTATCAGTATTATAAGTATTATCAGTATTTTCAAAATTATAAGTATTAAAAAGTAAAATTTTACTTACTGTGTTACCAATACTTTCACTGTGATAATTTGTTACATTTTAACAATTTACTGTGTTAATTAACTCGGTTTTAATTGTTAGCACGTTAAACAATTTAAACAGTTATAATATTATTGTGTTACTTCTGATTTTTAAATTTAACAAAACGTTAAGTGTCTATGCACGAGTTTCAAATTGTTGTTCAAGTCCTTTTTTCAATTTTTTTTGTGAATATTAAATGGGTCCTTAAATAATTGCTTGTGGAAGTAAAAGTAAAAGACAAACTTTGATTATTGAACTAAAAAAATATACAGTATTGATTTGTCATGTGTGTGCTTATATGACATAATAATTACATTTGTATGAATAAATAAAGTGTGACTTCTGTTCTGTTTATATTATTGAAAAATAAAAGTTAATATTTACTTGGCCTGTCCTGTGTTTGACCCGAATTGTAATTTTGGCCTGAACCAAATCGGGCTTTTCAAACAGTCCGACCCAACCCATAAAATATGGTAATTGATCCCGCAGTAATTGATAAAAAAGAGAGCTGACACTGTTTGTCCTACTTTGGTTTCTGTAACATACTGTTAAAAACATTAATTGCATGTCTTCTTATTCTGTTAAAGAGACAGGACATGTCATATCAGTTGGTTAAATATTTTCATTTATTACTGTTTCAGATTATATTGAATTTTTATGATAAAATGCAATAAATTTCAAAAGTTCATTTTTGTAGTTTGTTATATCGAAAGCCTGTTAAATAGTGATGATCAGCTGATGTTAGTATTTTAAGTTGAAGTAACTATCAACAAATGCAGCCAAAATTTATATAATTTTTTTGAGAATATGTCTAAATAAGCGATTGATGTTGTCTCATGCGCTTGTAACTTTGTTCCAGGGTTCAGTAGCTTATGTTCCGCAACAAGCTTGGATACAGAATGCTACAATGAAAGATAACATTTTGTTTGGCCGTCATTTTGATCAAAACCATTACAATAAAATTGTAAAAGGCTGTGCCTTGCAACAAGATCTGGACATGCTACCTGCCGGTGATAACACCGAGATTGGTGAGAAGGTGGGTGAGGATCCTAGGAGTTATTTTGGTTTATTTTTACGATTAAAAATATATTAATAAAACTATGTAGTACAAGTAAAGTAGTTCACAAAATGTAGTAAAATTTTCCTGCTAAATATCTTGATCAGTACATTTTATTTACAATATGAATTTTAGATGTTTTTAACCTAATAAAAAAATATTATGTAACTACTGTTTGCTTATTTAATTCCTTTTTAAATTTATTAAACATAAAATTTATACTACAGAATGTTTTGTGTTAATCTTACTTTTCACAGTATTCTCAAATCGCACTCGTTTTTTGAATTACAAATTAACAGCGTAAATTGAGAGATTATTTGTATTGTTCAGGGTATCAACTTGAGTGGAGGGCAGAAGCAGAGAGTGAGTCTCGCCCGAGCTGTGTACAGTGACTCGGATGTGTATTTCCTTGACGATCCTCTCAGTGCAGTAGACTCGCATGTGGGCAAACATATCTTTGAGAATGTAATCGGACCTAAGGGAATACTGAAGAAAAAGGTGCGTGTTCAATTATTAACAATTATATGAAGTTTTGGGGATTATCATTTCTAAATTTATTTTATGTTCTCAATGTAAAGAGAAATTAAAGTAAAGGGAAAGTATGATAATTGTTCAATAAATTAGTTGTCAGGTTTTGACTGATTGACTGAACGAAGTGAGTTCCATGAGTTCAACTCGATCATTCAGCATTTGATTTGTGTGTTATGCGTTTTGGTCAAACACATTCACTAATTCTTTTGATTTAGTACGAAGATACCTTGTGTAAGACTGGAAATGTATATGATTTCTGTTTTTTATTCACTTGTGTTTCAAGATGTTGACCTCTGATTTTCAAGATAGGTGATTCTGATTTAAAGATGATGAGTACAGTTGCTGGGTATTTTGTGTAATACTGCCTGAATGACAGGAGCTACCATAATTTTGATTCCTTCACAGAAAAAGAGCATACAATTTCTAATAGTCTAGTAATCCTTTTCGTTAATATTACTGGTTAATTTGGCATTCGTTAATATTACGGTTACTGGTTAATTTGGCATAACATTTGCTAGTACTTCAGAGCAGTGACCGAGTGATTAAATAAGAACATACTGCAAGGTGACTTGGACCCAAAAATAGCTGGTAGAGGTTGCAAGTCGGCGTCAAAATATGTTTAAGAAAATTTAAAAAAACCCGCCGCTTGTGAGATACAATCTGCCATCCTATTCTTAAGTGCAATAAACATGCAAGCAGCAGGTATTCACCATCAGATCTGTGAAGCTTACAGCAATAGTGTAACGAGTGATTGGAAATAAGTAAGAAAGAATAATGTTCACATATGAATTAGATAATGTGCAGGATTAACAATGCTCCGTTTAAACTTTGTAATCTGAATTTGGTGCGTACAGTTGACAATGAAATTCATGAGGACCAACATTTCATAGTTTCATCAACGCTGGTTCAATTCCCACTAATTCCAAGGTCAGTTTTATACACTATCTGCAGAGAAATTAAATTACTGAAAGTTCTGTTAGCGATGGTTTGGAATGGCAACACAGTCAAAATGAAAGCTAAACAATTTTTATCAAGAAAGAGATTGACGTGGATTTTTTGGTGTACTTTATGTAGAGAGACATTACAATCATGTAACGTAATGTGTAACCTTGAGAGAACTGTGATTTGGTTACTGTCTACGAGTGTGACTGTTTTACATTTTTATGCACAAATTTAAGGTCTAATCATATCTTTCATGTGTGAATAATTTGAACATCTGCCTTATAGCGCAGATCTTACACCCAGTGACTACTACTAGCTTGGTATCTGAAGAAGTTTCTTGGCAATCAACGGTTCAATGAAGTGCTGCAGTCATGGAGTGGTCTTCCTCATTGGTGGCAGATTGAAATTGCTAAAGCTTATTGAAAGATACGGCAAATGTTAAAATAAACATGGATATTATGTTAAAAAATAGGTTTACTATATTTTTTCCTAATTGTACAAACCACCAATTAGGAAGAAATATATTTTTGTAGTATTTATAGTAGTTTTATTGTTACTTAAAAATAGATTTTATTTTAAAAACATCTCTTGTAGTTTTTATAAATTTGCTTCCATCAGGAAGTTGTGTGCTGCAGTTAATTTGTTATAAATATTTATGGTGCATTAGTGAAACAAGTATTGCATAAACTGTTCTTCTTTGACAGACTCGTGTGCTGGTAACACATAGTATCACTTACTTACCCGAGGTAGATCTTATTTTGGTAATGAAAGATGGCACCGTCTCTGAGAGTGGAACCTACAAAGAGCTTTTGGCCAAGAAGGGAGCGTTTGCTGATTTTCTTGTACAGCATCTGCAAGAAGTAGATGAGGATGAAGAACCTGGTAAGCACAGGCTAACTTAGTTTACATTTAATCTGTTTAATGTAAAAAGGGAGGGAATTCACCAGTACTGCTGAAAAATGTTAAGAGTATTGAACTGCCTCTGCTGAAAATATACCAGGATTTTTTTAAAAGATTTATGTTTAGAAATTTGGAAGATATAAATGATTGATGATTGTAAAGATTTTTTAATAAGAGAGATCCAAAATTTGTAATTAACTCTTTGTTGTTGGATAGTGTGGCTCTCGATGATCTTCTAATCAGATCGGATAATTATTTACTGCAGAATATCCAGAACTTGTTCTGGATAAGCCACTTTGTTCCTGTTTGGTAGGATATGTTACATATTGTTTACTTCTACCATTTTGCATTGAATCATTTTGTATTTATTCATCCCATTCAACAATTTTTTTTTGATATTGCATAATAATTTGTAACATAGAGTGATGTAATGATGATGATGAATTTTCATGACGATTTACCTGCCATACGTTATTAATGTTAATACTTTCTTTAGTTTAAAATCTTATGTATTCACTAAGGAATTTTCATTTTTGGGCTTTTACATCATCATTTTTCAACCAATTTGGATAAATGGTATATCTTTTTAAACTTTTTCTGTTGCAGATTTATGGAAAAATATAAAAATATAATATATCACTGTATTAAAAAAAGTAACAGTTATTTAGAAAAAAAAACCAGTAACTTCTGTTTGAAGTTTGTGAGTTTTATAATCATTTTGTATTTACAACAAACAGCTGATCATCATGTGCTTTTAATTAAACAGCTTTTAAATTTCAGTTGAACAAATTATTTTCCTGAACAGTAAACAGCAAAATATACATTTTACGAATTAATTCTTGAACTTTTTTTCATATATGTAAAAATTAAAAGTGTGTCACATATGAAAAAGTTAAACTGTGTTCTTAGTGTAATTTTTTTACATATCATTAACCAGTACTACTATTTCCTTTCAGAACTGGATGATCTCAAACAACAGCTAATTGGCTCAGACACAGAGCTACGAAAGAAATTCGAACGACAGAAATCAACCGAATCAGGATCGCTCAGACAGCGATCCAGTCACAGCGAATCTGGTTCTGTTTCTTCATTGACGAGGTAAGCTGATGTGGCTCATTATATTACAGAATTAAATTATAAAGTAATGCAAAGTGAGTTGAATACCTTGCAGAATATCTAAACATTTTGTTTTAATCAGTTTTTATGTTATAAACATAACTGCTCTAAATACAGTATCTTGTAGTAACAAATGTGGAAACAGCTGTTCAGATAATATTCAAACAACTATATAAACATGTGCTAGTAACAAAATATAAAAACAGCTGTTCGGATAAATTGCAAACAATAAATTGCTTTTGTGAACAAAAAATAGAGGTATTTAAAAGGTTTAATATAGATGTATTTTATGATACCTTTAATGTAAGTACTATATTTTAATAAAATCCAAATACCACTGACTGATTGATCATTGTTTCTCAAGAACATAAAACTTAGGAAGCTGATATTTTGCATTATGTTTCCTGTTAACCCGATGTTAGTTGGATATAAGATTGTCATATTGGGTGTATAGTTGTTGGAAGTATAGTTCGGTATATAGATTAACTCACCCATGTAATTTTTGTTATAAATTTTTTTCTGGAAGAAATTTTGTACTTTTAAGATATGAGTAAAAGTGTGTTATATCCTATGAAACTTCATTAGTATTACAAAAATGTGTATTAAAAAAATGTAAAACGTTTAATGTATTAAAAAAACTTGTACAAAATATGAAATTATAAGAAAAAAATTAGTTACTTGGGTAATTGTGCTATGACAAAAATTCTCACAAACAGCACAGTAAAAGGGGTCACAGGTCTAGTCCGATGTAGAGACTTGTTCCTTGCTACATGACTTCTTTCACTTTTACCTCTTCATTCTACTGCTCATCATTGGGAAAGGACATTAACTTGCGATTAAGTTGCTTCTACCATTGTTGAAGTCCTAAAATGGTTTCACGCAATTATTGATGGCAAAAAAAGTAAACAAGCGAGATGTTTTCTCATGTCCTGACTAATGGCAGGTTGAGGTGTAGATTTCCACTAAAATAAAACATATTTTAACCTATAACCCTTTCCCTTCATAATATTTGCACTGCAATTAGCCTCATCCATTTGTACTTTTTTTTAACCTGAAAATGTTTACTGCTGAAGTTACAGCTTCTAAATTTGATTTTAAACAAATTGAACATATTTTTTTGCAAAACTAATGAAACAAGAATAAAGGTATTTATGAGTGCATAAAAATTTAGTTTTTATACTTTTTTTTTGTAATTTTTATACTTGTTTTTATGTTAGTTTATAGTAAAATATTTTGTAAATTTAAATTTTATTCTGTTGTTTTTATTTATATATTTTGTTATATTAAATGTGTTTGCACTTATTAATTTGTTACTTCTCTGAAATTAATTTCAATATAAATTGTGAAGATTTTGTTCTATTCTGTCTGATGATACTCTGTCTGATGTACTACTCTGTCTAATGATTGCAGAGTAGGGAAGATTTTGTGTTAATGTTCGTGCAGTGGCCTTTATGATTTCTCTCTGACCGTCCCTTGCCTAATGCTGATAAAAAAGAAGTGATAAATTTAGTAAAATACTTACAGGCCTATTTTTTTTAGTTAATATGTAAAAAGAACATTTTTACAAATAAGTAATAATAAAACAGTGAAAAACATTATTACAATAGGTTACTACTGTTTTAAATATAGGTTATCCAAAATTGAGATTTTTTTTCTTTACGTCCAACTATTGTGCACATTTGGGCTAATGCAGACGATGGGATGATTTATAGCGTATGAAAATGCCAAGCCCTGGCCGGGAATCGAACCCGGGTCCTCGGGGAGAAAGCCTAGTACGCTATCAACTAAACCACCGAGGCGGCTAAATTGAGAACGAACCCAAAATTGAGAACGAAACCGGGTTATATTAATTAGTAAATATTGATACAAAACGTGAATTTGAGTTTGTAAACATACAATATTCAGTCAAATGAATATATTATTTTTAAAACTAAAATGACATATATACAAAATAAATAAAAACTAAAAACCCTTAGGAAGTTATGAACTAATAGAAAAAAAGAAGACTGAAAACATTCATGCGTGATTTTTGGTTACAGACACATGTGAAAGTTTGGATTTCATCTCTTAAAATATATATTGTTTTTAGTGGAGAATTGTTTTCAAACAATATTTACTAGGAAGCAGCACATACTGGTGAAGTTATAGAAGTTCTTAGAAGAGTTAACAATTAGATTATATGGTAAAATAACATTTTAAAAAAATACAAGATTTTGAAGGTTGGAATGGTTACTATTTTGAAAATAAGTTTAACAACGTCCCCAAAAAGTTAATTGGGTCTGAAGCTTACTGTGATGGCCAATCTAATAGCTCATTTTCTGAATGGAATTTCACAAAAACTAAGATAGAATTTTTATGTTGTAATCATTTGTAATTAAGATATTGTTGAATACGTGTAGAAGTTCTCACTTTCATAAGAAGTAATAACAAATAAATTTGTATTTAGTTGAAGTTTTTGTATGTGTCTGTCACAACTGTTCTGTCTAATGATGACTGCAGAGTAGGGAATATTTTTTTTTAATGTTTATGCCTTAACGAAGCGTTTACGATTTCTCCATGTCCGTCCCTTACCTAATCCTTAAAAAAAAAAAAATATGAAAAGGGTAAACAAATCTTACTGTATTCTACTTTGTATATTCCTTAATTTATTGAAAACATATCACACTTCTGAATAATTTTTTAGTGTTTGGTTATAAAATTACAGACGGCGATCATCAAGTGGATCAGAGGAGAAAGTACCTCCAGACATGAAGAAACAAGGAGACAAGCTGATAGAAGCTGAGAAAACGGAAACAGGAGGGGTGAGTATTCCATAGCATTGTTGTTTGGCAATTTTTGCTGTCATAATTGCGAACAATTTTCAGCACATTTTTGAAGGAAAACCTCTTTACCTCACTGCCTATTTTGCAGTTGTTACGTTGTCCCAGGTCGTGATGCAAAGGAACTGGAAAGATAGATGAGGCGGAAAGTTAAAATGTAAGAAATGATGACATCCATAACTCCAACTAGCATTAAGTTATTATTTTTGTAATAAAATCTGCTACTCTTGTCTGTCTTTCCACATCCAAACCATTGCTGAATTCTCCACATATGGACTTAAAACATCTATACATATTTTTATAGCAACAAGAAAAATTTTATATAATGAATAAAATTAAAAAAAAATTAATTTAAAAAATTTAAAAAAATTTTTAAATTGGATACAACCAGAGATTTATTGACTGCCTAGTTTGGGTAGTTTTATACAGAAAGTTATGAACTTGAAATTATCATGAAATTATATATATATAATGTTGTTTTATAATATAATTTGTCTGTAGACATAAAAAGTTCATTTATGTCTACTCTGTTAGTTGCACAAGAACTGGATGTTTAACATTTGTTTGCAGAATAGCATAACAAGCGGTTATGTATCATCGAGTGTGTACTTTATAGTTAAATTCATCACAGCATAAATTTATTATCAATTACCTCGTGAAGTCAAAGTGCATACTTAACAAACTTTTCTCAGTAGGTGCCTTAGGTCGATCATACCGATTCTTACTGTGTCTGCTAGCCATCCATTGATGCAATGTCTATGCCTTATGGGATAAAACAAGAACCTTTTTTCCCTTGCATTTGAGTGTTTTAGATTATATATTACACACCAGTCCACATTTTCAAGTTTGTACAAAACGTAAAATTACACAAAATTATCTGAATAGATCAAGGATTTAATCTGGAAAAGATGTTATTTTTAACACCACTCTGAAAAACCTTTGATATCTTTAATGATTTCTAAAAAAAAAAAAATTGTGATTACAGGTAAAGAAACAAGTGTACTCTTATTATCTGAAATCAATCGGAGCCTTACTTACGATTTCTACAATTTTACTGAATGTTGTGTATCAAGTGTTTGCAATTGGATCCAATATATGGCTGTCTGAATGGTCGAGCGATACTACGATAATCGTGAACGGAACGCAAGACACTGCCAAGAGAAATATGTACCTAGGAGGCTACGCAGCTTTTGGTTTAGGACAGGGTGAGTCGCAACCTGTATTATTTATTATATAGATTTGTTTGAAAATTTGAAAATAATTTTCATTGGTGAAACCCAGATTTGGGACCTTAAAAATCTGATTTCACTAGTGTAATCAGCATTAAAATCAGTATAAATTAGCAGTGAAACTATATGTGCAGAATTTAAAGCTGATTTTTATGGTGAAATCAGATTTTCAAAAATTGTAAGATTAAAAAGTTATGAATTTTATGGTAACCATGGTTCATTTTTGTACTCTGGGCATTTGCTTCAATCATGGCAGTGAAACAGCTGCATGCTGGAATTATTCTTAGTTTTGGTCAGGAAGATTTGTGCCAGATACTGTACCTTCTGAAAATAATTTAAAGAGTAACATTAAGTAACTTTTACACTGTAATCAAAATTTGTATTCTGGTTGCAATTTTAGAAAATCAAAATTTGTTTCTTTATTGTCTTACAATGATCAGATTTACCTTATACGCATTTTACATAATTATTGGTAAACATAACCGGCTTGTTTGTTCCGATTGTTTTCCAGCCATTGGTTATTTTACTGATGATTGTTAACCAAATTTAAAGATTAAAATTATAACTTACGGTAGACTTGAGTGTTTTTATGTCTTCCAATAATTATTTTATTTTTATATGGATCAACTAAAAGTTGGGACTAATAAAATCAACATTAAACAATTTTGCAATGAAAATTAAAACATAAATATTTTGTAAGCATATTTCCTATTTTTATAGTAACAATTGTGATGGCCAGCCTTTAAAATAATTTTATAATACAGTAGAACCTCTGAATAACTGTCACTTTGGCATAATCAACTATCTGCCGGATGAGTCTTAATGTTACGTTTCGTGACAAAGCAGTCTTTGTCTAATACACTGATGCATATAATGCACACACATCAGGCAGTTTTGTTGTGACTTGATAAACAGGGTGTACTATAATCATTGATTTATACTACTATTGAATCTATGACTGTAATTGAAAATGTCAGCACTCATGTAATGTTACATAAGACACTTCTTTAAAGTGCATGTATGTGTGATAGCTTGCATATACAGTACATACAGATAAGCAGTTCATTTTTCGCATTTTCACAAAATTTTGTTGCTTCTTAAGGGTCCCACACACTGTCAGTTGACCTTCATGCCATTGTCTTATACAATGATCTTAAGGCCAAAATCTTTAGACTACCATGACCCATCATCTGCCTGCAGGCCGATGTAGTCACCACAGTTGTTTGCCTTAAAGACGCCACACATTGTGTGCTCATGTCTACAGGCCAGTGCTATAGTCTTCAGCCTGTAGGCTGTGAACTGGCACAAAACGTTTGAAGCAGAAAGAGGGCTCCCACACTCTTCAGGCTTTTGTTTAAATAATTATCATCTTTCATTTTCCACAGACATGGATATTGACGATACATCATAATAAACATGGAAAAGGATTTGTTTTTCATGATTCCGTGCAGTCCAAAAATTACAAATCGAAAAAATGAAAAAATTGTTTGTCGATTGACAGTGAGTAGCAAGGGATGAGCTTGAGCTACAGATCATACAGGTCCATGCCTGTCGACTGAACTGTAGTTCAATCTGTATTTTTGGCTGGCACACAACTACAGTCCACTTCAACTGCATTTAATGACTGTCAAGTGAACTGCAACTGTTAAACTGAAAGGCACAGTTAAACTGAAAGTGTGTGGGGTCCTTAGTAATAGAATTAGTGGTTGTAAGAGATTATTGTACTATATTTTTTTCACTCATTTCATGAAGTATGTTTTTTAAAATAACTATTAACTTAAATATGGTATAGTACTGTAATTTTGATTGCTCAAAATATTTTGGCTCCTCTTATTATCAGACCTTTTGTACGTTCTCATCTTTGCCGGCCAAGTATGACTGGTACAAGGTGTTCTACTGTTCTTCATTTTTATAATATAAAATAGTTCAGCAAAGCCAAATTATATACAAAATATTTCATGGAATTTTTAAATTGTATGTTCAACACAAATTACAATTATTATTTTTACTGATTTTTACGAGTGCTTAAAATTTTAAAGTATTTATGTGATAATAATTTAAAGATAAGCTATTACCTGCCATGAAAATCTGATTTTGTTTTAATGCATTATTATTTTGTTTCTGTTTATGATTATAGCTATTAAGTTTCTCAATACTGCATTTCGTTTCATTTTACATTTCCTTAATTTTAAATTAACTTGTTTAAGGTACTTTATTCTTTTTTTGTATCACTGTTGCTTCAAGGCAATGGATATCGGTTTTTCGCTAAGAAATTATTAACACTTCTAGTTTTCTTTCTCCATTGTATTTCACAATCAGTTTTAAATACAATTTTATAAAACATTTCAACTTATCCATATATATTCATCTACACTGGTCTCAAATATAATAAAATCTAACTTAAAATTGATATTTTTAATGAATTTTTATTGGATAATTGAGGTGTGTGTGCGTGTGTGTGTGTGTGTGCGTGCGTGCGTGCGTGCATACGTTTTTTTTGTCTGATTTGATTTCAACTTTATTTATTTGCACAAAAATTGATTATTAATGTCTTGTATAAGTTTGTTACCCACCAGTATATGTTTAAAGATTTCAAAATGGTCATTAAAAATCTTGAAAAATTCATAACTATATTAAGAATCTGATTTTTAATATCGTTATTTGTTTTAATGTCTGCCTAATTTAGCATTTTTAATTTTCAAATTTCATTAGAAATAAAAAAAAGAACTCGGTGATGGTACAAATTACATTTCTTACTTCAATAAAAAATTAAAATTGGAATGTTCATTTATGTAGATTAAAAGTGCATTTTGATTATAAAGGTACCACAATCATAAGAAGAGTACCACTATCGTTCTTTTTAAATTGATTAAATTTTTTATGTATAACAATACAATAAAATCCTTGGTAACTGTATTATGGAGGGAGGAAGCTGTTTTCGGATGATTTTTTTTAGTTATGTATGTATAATAAATACCCATTTTTATTTTATTAATTTTTTTACACTATAAATAAACTTATGTACAAGTAGGGTCAAGAACCGTACTTGTGTGTTGTACTAGTGACTGATTCAAGGGTCAGTTTCGTGGTTGGTGGAAAGGTTGGCAGTGTAACTGTATTTAAACTCAAGATTTGGTGGCTATACAAGTCAATTTAGGATTTAATATTTACTTCTTCGGTAACCACACACATGTTCCCTGCAGTATTTTTTAGATTTGCAATTTCAGATAACCTGGGTTTCTGTTCACCCGATTTCAGTTAACCAAGGCTTTACTGTGTTACATTTTTAAAAATCACATATCTAAACAGTTACTGAGAAAATAAACTAGCATACACTTGAAATAGAAAAAAATAGCTTGTGGATATGTAGCTTTTGGTACTTTTTATTTCATTCTTCCTGCTGATTTTGCATGGACAGTTTTTAGTGGTTGGTGGTACATTATTTATCATGAAAGTAAGCCATTTAGTAACTCTTAAAAGTACAATATTCATATCATTCAATACTAATTGATAACAAACAGGCTTTCAAGTTTTGAGGATTTGGTGGTTGATGTGGCTAAAGCACTAAGTCTACTGCTTCTCTGAACTGCACTTCAGGGTTCTTAGTTTGAGCACAGTTACTCCCGTTACTTTACCCTTCGAGTCGCAGTTACTCCCGTTACTGTACCTTTACCATTGGCTCTGATCCCTTGTCCTCATTAGTCTAACTGGCATAAAGTATGGATGTTAAAAAAAAAGAAGAATAGTTTTATAATTATTAAGTAGCATTATAAGTATTTTGTGGTGCAGTCTGGTTTTGTTGATATCACCTAAGTTGGTTAAGCTGTGGTCAAGAATTTCTATACATATTCAGTTAGTTATAAGTTCACCAGGTAACTTCTAAACATTAAATGTTTAATATGAAACAGTTTTATATTTTAGGAAACTATGTTAGTGTTATTTTGTTTCTTTTTCTTGTTTGTTCTTGTGGTGTAAACCAACAGTAAATATATATCAATACACGTCTTGTTGGTACAACAACAGGTAAGTCTTGCTACATTATCCTTAGTGTGTAACAGGCAAGGCAAGTGTCATTATTGTTCATCTTGGTGCAGTATTAGGCCAGCGTTGTTACTATCCTTAGCATATTAATAGATTGCATATTAATAGGTTGCTAGATTCTTGTCCTTAGTACATTAGTAAGCTTGTGTTGTAACATTCATATCCTTAGGCCAGCATTGATATGTTGTTATCTTTAGCACAGTAATAGGCCAGTGTTGCTAGATTCTTGTCCTTAGTACAATAGTAAGCTTGTGTTGTAACATTCATATCCTTAGACCAGCATTGTTATGTTGTTATCTTTAGCACAGTAATAGGCCAGTGTTGCTAGATTCTTGTCCTTAGTACAATAGTAAGCTTGTGTTGTAACATTCATATCCTTAGACCAGCATTGTTATGTTGTTATCTTTAACACAGTAATAGGCCAGTGTTGCTAGATTCTTGTCCTTAGTACAATAGTAAGCTTGTGTTGTAACATTCATATCCTTAGGCCAGCATTGTTATGTTGTTATCTTTAGCACAGTAATAGGCCAGTGTTGCTATATTCTTGTCCTTAGTACAATAGTAAGCTTGTGTTGTAACATTCATATCCTTAGGCCAGCATTATTATGTTGTTATCTTTAGCACAGTAATAGGCCAGTGTTGCTAGATTCTTGTCCTTAGTACAATAGTAAGCTTGTGTTGTAACATTCATATCCTTAGGCCAGCATTGATATGTTGTTATCTTTAGCACAGTAATAGGCCAGTGTTGCTAGATTCTTGTCCTTAGTACAATAGTAAGCTTGTGTTGTAACATTCATATCCTTAGGCCAGCATTGATATGTTGTTATCTTTAGCACAGTAATAGGCCAGTGTTGCTAGATTCTTGTCCTTAGTACAATAGTAAGCTTGTGTTGTAACATTCATATCCTTAGGCCAGCATTGTTATGTTGTTATCTTTAGCACAGTAATAGGCCAGTGTTGCTAGATTCTTGTCCTTAGTACAATAGTAAGCTTGTGTTGTAACATTCATATCCTTAGACCAGCATTGTTATGTTGTTATCTTTAGCATAGTAATAGGCCAGTGTTGCTATATTCTTGTCCTTAATACAATAGTAAGCTTGTGTTGTAACATTCATATCCTTAGGCCAGCATTGTTATGTTGTTATCTTTAGCACAGTAATAGGCCAGTGTTGCTAGATTCTTGTCCTTAGTACAATAGTAAGCTTGTGTTGTAACATTCATATCCTTAGACCAGCATTGTTATGTTGTTATCTTTAGCATAGTAATAGGCCAGTGTTGCTATATTCTTGTCCTTAGTACAATAATAAGCTTGTGTTGTAACATTCATATCCTTAGGTAAGTAACAAAAATAGGCAAGTGTTGTTACTATTCTTCTTGGTGCAAGTAATAGACCAGTGTTTTTAGATTCTTATCCTTGGCATAGTAATGGGCATGTGTTCTTACATCCGTAGTACATTAGCAGGCCAGTATTGCAACTTTTATATCCTTAGTACAAGAATAGACAAATGTTGCTATTATTCTCCTTGGTGCAGTAATAGGCCATTGTTGTTACATTCTTATCCTTGGCATAGTAATAGGCTTATACTATTATATTCATATCTTTGGCACAGTAATAGGGCTTTGTTGTTACATTCTTATCTTTGGCACAGTAATAGGGTTTTGTTACATTCTTATCCTTGTTTGGCACAGTACTAGGCCCTTGTTGATACATTCTTATCCTTAGTACAAGAAATAGGTAAGTATTGATTTTCTTTTCTTTAGTGCAGTGATAGGCCAGTGTTTTTACATTCTTATCCTTAGTATAAGAATAGGTAAGTAATTCTTTTAGTGCAGAGATAGGCTACTTTCTGCCTATCTCTTTAGTGTATTGATAGGCCAGTGTTTTAATATTATTCTTGGCACTGTAACAGGACAGTGTTGTTTTCTTATCCTTAGTATAAGAATAAGCAAGAAAGAGTTGCTACTATTCTCCTCAGTGCAGTTGTAGTCCAGCGTTGTTACATTCGTATCCTTGGCTCAGTTATAGACCAGTGTTGCTAGATTCTTATTCTTAGTTCAGTAGTAGTCCAGTGTTTTAACATTCTTATCCTTGGTGCAATAGTAGGCCAAATTTGCTACATTATATCTTTAGTTCAGTAACAAGCCAATATTCCTGGAGTCTTATTCTTAGTTCATTTGTGGGCTAGTGTCACTGAAGTTTCATTGGTACGTTACCGAGCTAGTACTGTTACACTCTTGTCCTAATGCAATAATCGTCAGTGTTACTACATTTCTTGCTGTACACAATCATGGTGTGACTAGTCAAATACTTAATATTTTGCTTTGTTGATATATATAACTTATAACGCTTACATTCATAAACAACCTTTACTAAATAAAATCATATTTTGAAGAAAAAAAATACTACAGATAAATTCATTAATTTTTATTTATTCATTTTTCATAATTAAATATAGTATTGTCATTCATATCAGACGATACCAATAGCCATATATGCCTTGTTCCATGTGTGTGATGTAAGCCTTGTTTGAAAATGTGCTAATGTTGAAATATAGCATGATAAAAATTTTTGTAAATCTTAATTTTGTTTTTAATTCTTCCATTACTGTGAATGCTCAATTGTTTCCTGTTATAGCTATTACCAAGATAGTCACTTCGCTTTCGATATGGCTCGGATGTCTTATAGCGTCTAACTGGCTCCACGAAGCTATGTTAGCCAATATCATTAGAGCACCTTCTTCTTTCTTCGATGTCACGCCTGTTGGACGAATAACAAACCGTTTTAGTAAAGATGTTGACACCCTTGACACAACGATTCCCATGAACTTTTCTGCTCTCTTGAGCTGTTTTTTTTCGGTAATTAGTTTTCTCTGTTTGCTAACAAAGGCTGTGTTTGGTATGTGGTTTTTGTAGACCTAATAGGGCATGTTAATGGCTAAACGGAAGGGACATTGAAATAGATTTGCATTACGTATTTGTTTAATTAGAAGATAATTTATTTCAGCTGTTTGCCTATTCCCTGACAGTCTGTTTGTACACAGTAGTTAGTATCTTTTATTTATATTTGTTTTAATTTCAGTTTAATGTTCTAAATTTTGTATGTCCATTTATTAAAAACCAACTAAACAAACTTCTCTAACTATCGGAGTACATACTTTGCATTCGCATCATTTTTATTAATTGAAATTAATGGCAGTTTTCAAATTTTGTCTGTATAGCATTTTCAAGATGTTTATTCATTATCATAACTTTCCAATTAATGATTAATGTCCTATAAGAAATGAACATAGTTCTACCAAATGCTAGTGTTTCAGTTAGGAGTATGGGCACAACTAGATTATATGATCTGTTCTCAAAGCTAGCAGTTAAGCAGAACAGTCACTAATCATTGAAAACTTGTTAAACAACTATATATTCTTTTGTGTTGTGTCAGCATTGTTTGAAATCAAGTTTCATATGAAGTTTCTTCAGACTGAAAATTTGTTAACAACTTTAAGTTTAATTCTGTAGACTGGTTTCCATAATGCACATCATTGTGAAATGCTGACATCCTATGTGACGATTTTCAGTTCGTTTTCTGTATCACTGGCACTGTTAATTTGTACCTCATTGATTGATGTTTATCGAAGGTTTTGTCATAGCACAATTGCATTCTGCTCATTTCAGCTTCCAGGTTTGGTTACGTACATAATGGTGTGAAAATTGCTGATAAGAATCATGTTCTGCGTGTGGAATATCAGTGTGTTGTGCAGTTTCTTTTAGTTTTCTTTAGTTTTAATTCTGGCAATCTGGTTGTGTTTATTCCAACAGTTCATCGATTTCGTGTACGTAAAAGAAAAGCATAGGTCTTCTTAATTTCCTCAGTTTCATAAAAGCTTTATATACATTAAAAATTATGAGATTATCTGTTTACTAAATGAAACGCCCTAGTAGAATAGCATTGACTAGTTTGTTGTAGTGAGATGTGCCTGCTAAAATGTGTAACTTAATACAGGAATGTGTATTTTGTCAGTACTAAATAAATGCCAGCAATTTTCAACCAAATTTGTTAGTTTTGTTTTTGTCTGGCAAGTATAAAGGTTGTAATTTCATCTTTACAAAATAGGCCCTAACTATGTAGTTTATTTTTATATTTGTTGTCGTTGTAATGTAAAAATTAATGTAACAGTGTTTCAAAAGTTACAAAATGTATGGTTACATCTGTGTCCCAACAAATCTGTCTACATTCCTTTTAAACAGTTTATCTACATGACTCCTACAAACATGTTTGTTTAAACTTACCATCTTATGCTTGATCATGTGTGTACTATCTGCCTTGTAACACTTGGTCTTGTATTTTTTTTACCACTAACCTAAGCAAGCAATAAAACCTGAATGCAATAGCTGTATGTAAAATATATACACTTGTTAGATGCCTGTTAATAAGATCATAATATAACAGCTTGAATTACGCTACAGGTAATCAGACGCTGCCTGACCATTATGTTTTCCCTAAATCGTTTTCTTTTACATTTGAAACATGAAATTTTTAGTTCTATGAATATTTAATCGGAATAGTCTTCATGCATCTTTTTCTTTATTTTAATCTAGCTTTTTATACTTTCTCTGGCTAGTGTTGAGTTAGTATTGTGTTAGGATAGTTTAGAATAAGCAAATATAAAAACAAATAGTTATGATGTATGAAAAAGTGAGTTATTAACCACATGAATTTTGTAACCGTTAAGCTTATAAGAGAAGGTAAGTTACAAACCTCGTCTGAATGTTATATTTATTGTTTAAAGGTTAGTTGTGTTAATTTGGAGAAGGAGATTTACTAACCACGCCGAAATGTTGTAGCTGTTGGTAGTTTGTCAGGATCACTTCTTCTCTCTCTCGGCTGCATCTATGCCTCGCATAGGCTACATGCATACATGTTGGCTAAGATTATGGTAGCACCTGCGTCTTTCTTCGACATCACTCCTATCGGACGAATCATCAATCGTTTCAGTAAAGATATCGATACCGTTGACAATATCCTTCCTACGACTCTGGCTTCGCTGTTTCAGACTTTCTTTTCGGTAACTGTTAAACTTTCTGTTTCTGGCTTTACTAAAAAAATTCTGTGACTGTCGCTGGATCGAATCGGTTCGTCTGCTTTTGTCGCGTCGGTAATGTTTTAATAGCCTGGAAAATTTGTAAAATATTATGATAAAAGTGACTATTGATGTTTTGTATTATGTAAATAGGCCACTTGCTTCTGTATGAACAAAAAGCAGTTAGTTGATACTCGATGCCGGATGTACAGATTAAGATGTTTCAAAAAGTATTTTCATATCTATAGTGGAATTTTTTTCAGTTATGGTTATTTAAGACTGAAATAATCAATTTTTTGCGAATTGCATTTGATTGAAAATTGTAAAATAATCAAATCCTTGCAAATTACACCATTTGATTGAAAATTATAAAATCAAATTTTTATGAATTACATTTGACTTAAAATTGTACTCATTCTTGACTATCCTTGTTACTACAACTTTTAGCATTAGTTAACTAGTGTAAGCAAATTAAGTTTGAGACTGTATATATGCTCTTAGCTTTTTGTGAATGACATCAGTTGTTTCGGAGCTGCTCTTCAGACTTTCTTAACTCTAATATG
Source organism: Callitettix versicolor (assembly GCA_022606455.1). Classification (NCBI taxonomy): domain Eukaryota; kingdom Metazoa; phylum Arthropoda; class Insecta; order Hemiptera; family Cercopidae; genus Callitettix; species Callitettix versicolor. The sequence goes on from CM040187.1 coordinate 64,759,764, forward strand.
TTTATTGTGACCGCAATTGTAGTTCAAACACTTCCGGATCTAATTAAGTCTTATAAGTGACAAAACATTGTTACTTAAAGTGCTTAGACCAGAGACTGGCCCACGAAAATAGACTCCATCGTATGTTGTGACAGCAGCCTTTCTGTGTGCATGATCTGCCACTGTATTCGTAACCTACAAGCATTTCTCCTTATTCTATATGTTGACAGTCGACTTGTCAAACACCTTGCAAAAGTATAAATAAGTGAATCTTAGTAATTTTAACTTTATGTCTGATATACAGTAATGTTGAATGTTGTATTTGTTAAAAATGAAGTACATGAAAGGATTAACAAAATTGAAAATGCCTGTAGTGAAGTTGATGATTTTGGATCAGGATATAATGTGCAGCTATCGGTGACTCCTTATTTTCTGAACAAGTCTATTCTCATGAACTGATCACTGTATACAATAACATTTTTGTTGGTGACAGGAATATATTTTTAAATTGAAGCTCGACTAACTGGCAGTGGAATTATCTTGTGTATGTTTGTATCATTTACTTAATGTAAAAAATAGGTTATTTTATGTACATTTAGGGTTATGTACTTTATAAAATGTATATATTAAATTTAAATATGAAAACCAATTGTTTTTGGAAATGTTTTGCATAGTAATGAGTTGTTTCTGTATATGTCAGTGAAACATATGATCGTGCATTTACACATATTTTTAATGGTAATTAATTTTGTACATAGTGAATGTTATAAAGCAGATACAGCAGTCTCGATTAACTGTCATTCTCAGGACCGTTGGGGTGAAGGATCACAGAATAGATGGATAAAAGAAGTAGACCACTCTCACCTTTGGCGATCGATAACGATAAAAATAACAAAATTCTCTGTTTATAACACAGAATGTTTTATTTTGGAAAATTTAGTAAAACTCTTAAATTTTCTATTTAGCTATGTATACATACATAGGTCTTATAATGCAGTAAATTATTCATAATTAATCTTTTGACAAGTATTCACATAACATAGGTGCTGCCATGTGCCACTTAGATTACTTGCCTGACTGTTAGATAAACTTATACACTGAATGATATTATCATAAACTTTTTGATTATGAAAGTAATCAACTGTTTGCTTAGAACAGCAATTAGTGTCAGCTGTTATCACCTATGCTATAAATAAGTTGTGACCAGTCACAGAGTTTTGTTTTGTCTAGAAGGTTATTTTTATTATTTATTAGAAATTATATTTACTATGAAAGACTGTTTAATGTTAGGTAACAGAATTAACCTGGTGGTTAAAAGGATGATGGTTAATTTAGACTCTGCTTTTATTTATATTTGTATATACTGGGCACTTTTAAAATGCATGATGTCACATGGTGGAAGGCACTGTATCTAGTAGCATTTACCCTTATAACAGTTGCTGTGTTTTTGTATGGCGCTTTCAGCGTTTACGATATTGATCTCTACTTTGGCATTGTACCTCGGACTGTTATCAGCTGCACGGCTGCTACATAATGCAGTGCTTCTTAATACGTTAAGAACGCCGATGGAATTCTTTGATGTGACGCCGGTAGGGAGGATACTGAATCGTTTCTCTAAAGATGTAGAATCTTTGGATCAAACGTTGCCGGACGTTATCCGAGGATGGCTGACTTGCTTTAGTTCGGTATGTGAATTTTGTTGTTTTGATGTGAGATTCGCTGTTGCACTGCACAAACAACATTGTTTAGGGTAAAGGCTTCTTGAAAGAAATAAAAGTTTTGTTATCTCAGTATGTTTACAAAGACATGTCGGTTGCAAATTTCTTTTTTCTGGGTTTGCTTTTTTTAACTATTCTAACAAGTTATACCTAAGCTGAATACTGCTTGAATACTCTCTATGTGCTCCAGGTTTAAATGTACCAAAATACAAGAGTAAAACTTCAATTACTCAAACAGGTTACTTGATTTGAACCAACATTTTGGTAAAGTATGAAAGATGAGAACTGCGTTAGAGATAAGTTTAATATGTTCAAGAAAATAATCATATTATTTCATTAAAATTGAGCATTAATTAGATAAGCGTGATCAATAATATCATGTATTTATTAATTTCCCTTTAAAGTACACACTTTTCTGACTGGTATGTTACAAAAAAACATTTTCTATCAAAAACTAATGGAGTAGCGATCTTTTGAAAATTTGTAATTGTATTGTAATACCGATCTGTTGAAAATTTGTAATTGTATTTATAGGCACAATAAAAGTTGCTTCGGTAAAGTGAAATATTAGTTTAATTTCAACCAAAACATAATTTTGATTACTCTACTGCACCAGTAGTACAGATCTACATTCCACACAAGACATGGTTTTGGTAGCAAAAGCTTTTTTCAGTTGGACAATATATATCGAAATGAAAAAATTCTTAAAACATTAAAAGAAAATAATAAAATTGTAGTGTGTAAGAAGTGCAATTTGGTTTCTAAAATTAAGTTTTTTAAATAAAAACATATGTAAAGCAAGGTTTCTTTGAGGTATCTTATAACAAAAATTCTGATTAAAAAAAAATCGCTATGACATCAGTTTGAGAATGCAAAGAAATTATTCACAGTTATTCGTATATTCAAGAAAATTGATATTTTCAATACAAAATATTAAGATATTATTGGACACGCTATTCTACGCTTTAATTGAACCAAGAATGTAAAACTTTGTGTGCACAAATTGTGCAGCATTTGTACTTTACAAAATTAGTTGTATTTTATTTACAGAAAATGTTATAGCATGCATAAAGAGAATGTATATCTATCTGTATATCATAAGATAACATTTGGATACAAACGTTGCATGTACTTGACATTTTAACAATGCTACCGCTCACACATTTAACTTCTAATCACATTTGCTTATAAACCTTTAAAATCTGTGCAAAAAATTTAAAAACGCTACAGAAATGACCAATATGTGCACAACAATTTTACAATACCTTATTTTTTTAAATATGTTACAGTTGTGTTGAAAATATTAAAAACATATTGAGGTTGTAATATTTTTTATGAAGATAATAGATGTGTTTAAAAAAATATATGTACATTTTAAAAGTTAAATGTCAGAGCGACAAGGGATGAGCTTCAGGAAGTATAGGTAATCCAATAGGCTGATGTACTCATTAGCAGTAAAATCGGTTAAACTGTGTTAAAATGGTGGTCATTTTTAAAATATTGAAAAATTCATAACTTTTGTTTATCTTGCGCTATTTTGTAAATGTAATTTAATCAGTATTAAAATCAGCACAAAGGCTCAGTCAAAGAGGAATTGTGTGTGGACAGAACAGTTGCAGTATGTCACGGATTTGGGTAGTTGAACAGATTGCAGACAAGTTTATAAGTATTTTATTGTTTATTTCAATCAACATTTAAAGTGGTTCCTCCAATTAAGGAGAATTGTTTCTTCTGATCGTGCTGAACCAAAAAAGACGAAGAAGAAAATAGGTACATAAATAAATGAAAAAAGAAGTTCGGAGAATTTCACTGATTGTAGTTCATTTGAAGATTGGTTTTCACATATTTTCAAATGTTTTGAAAACAATTTAAGTTCTCGCATATTCTCCGAGAACCTAACACATCAAAGAAAACACAGCACTTTGTCAATAGATCGGTTAATTTTTCTGTTTCGTCATTCTGCCTCTTGTCCGCTGCACATTGTGAAAAATTACAACTCCTTGTCTGTCTACTGCAAGTTAGACTACTATGTCTTGATAAACAGGCTTTTGTTTGACTAGGATGCTGCTATCTTGTACTATGAAGATTCCATGGTAGACTTAAGTCACCTGCACCGACACCCACTTTTCGCATTGACTGAGCCTTAATTAAAATTTAAATACTCAAATTTCATTAGCAGTATGAAAATGAACTAGAAAATGGAATGTAATTAGAAAGTTTAAAATTTTTTATGCAGATTTCAATGTGATTATAATGGTCATATCAGATGTTTAAAAAGGTTACTGTAAAATACAAACCGTCTGCATTAGCCCAAGTGTGCACAATAGTCGGACGTTAAACTCAAAAAAAAAAAAAAAAAAAAAAAAAATTGTTTGCATATTAAAATGTTCATTCACATGATGCTTTTGAAATTCACTTCCAACAATAAATAATACTGCCTTATTTTATTATTAAAATTTACTTGTATGTAAAATTTACTAATTTTTTGTCTGATGATGGTAATCGCATTAATATTATTGCTCTTAACTGTGTTTATCTGCTTGCTGCAATTACTTAATTTGAGACTACCCTTGAATCACAGCTAGAGAAGGTCACGTTGTAACCTTCACTGGATATAATTGATTCTTTTAAAATATGGAAATGAGACGTGTTAATTAAATTAAGCTTGGCATGTTATAGCTGTTGGTAAACTAGCAGGATCACTCACGCTCTCTCTCGGCTGTGTCTATGCTTCAAAAAAACTTCATACAAGTATGTTATCTAGAGTCTTGCAAGCACCTTCATTTTTCTTCGACGTGACGCCTATTGGACGCATCATGAATCGTTTTAGTAAAGATGTTGATACTGTTGATAATGTACTTCCTGCAAACTTGGCTTCCTTGTCTATGGTTTTCTTTCCGGTAACTTAATTTTATACTACTGGCTATATTTCATATTATTTGCTTTCAGAAGGGGGAGTCAATTGTTGAATTAGTGCATTGTTTATACCAAAGGTAGCGGTGCTTTGCTTTTTAAAAGAATTTTTTTTAAATTGACTTTTCGGTCGTAAACTTAGTTTTAGGAGAGTGTATGTCGCTATCTCGTTCGTAACATTTAATGTCAGTAAACTCGTTAAAATTATTTAAAACAAAAATTTAGCTCTAATCGTAAGCTTTGCTCTAATCATAATTTTAAATAATGAACTAAGAGGACCAGTGTAGGACATGTGGGGTCCCTCATTTTATAAATTTATTTTAAAGAACACTTAAACCTCAATTGAAAAATATTAGGATAAAAAATTATACACAAAATTCTAAGTACTGTAAACCCGCTCACATCTGGCCCTCTGATATGTGAGACCTATATCCAACTAGATTATTGAGGTGTTATTATGTAGAAGTTTTACGTTGTATTTTTATGTTTTTAAGCAGCCAACACCTTTTTTTTACATTCAATCAACTTCAACTTCAATTTTGTACTATGCAATACATTCAGCATTGTTGCATTTTGTAGGCAAGTTGTGTGATGAAAATGTAAAAAACCCTTATCGTCCCTTATAATCGACTCAGTTGTATCAATTTTGATTTTTCTGTCATTCAAATTTTTCCATATCCATATCACTTGGTGCCATATTAGTCCAGATATCAAGAGGTCTTACTGTACCTGTTTGTTACATAATACGTATGGTCATAATAAGACAGCTTAAAAGCTGCCGTTATGTTCCTGAAGTAAATACAAAACAAACACTTTACACACCACTTATGTAACTTTGCATTTTCTACATATCAAGTCAGTCAATGTGGATTCATCTCTTGTTAGAGACTTCATAAAACTTAGATCATTTTAGAATATTTCAGACTACTTCTTGTACATTTTTCTTTTTCTGAAAGTCCAATAGCCTAAAATTATATTTAGTCACCTCTGAACTGGACTCTGTTACAAATTTTTTACTTTTTAATCTAGTAATTGGCAAGACTATGGCAGAATTCATCTTATTTTTCGGAACATGGAAAGCAGCAAGAATGTTACATAACCTGTTAATGACGAATATTCAACATTTACCATTGGAATTTTTTGACACAACACCAAGGGGAAGAATCTTGAGTCGTTTTTCAACCGATATCAACAGGGTGGATTCATTATTACCGCATACTTTCAGATTGTTGTTTGTTACACTTTTTAGGGTATGTGTGATGTTTAAATTTCGTTTGCAGTGCTTTTGGTTTGGATTGCATGCCAGCAGTATTTTTAGGTTGTCGTTAGTTCAGTCAGTTTTCTACCTTCGGAACGATTAAGGTAATTTAAACATAGATTAATCTTTTGAAGATAGATATATTTTGTTCTGGTTCAATATTTTACTTTTTTCTTATCAAGTTAGGACTGTTACTGTTCCTATTACTTCCTTAATCTCAACACACTCTTGATTGATAATCCTTACTTAATACCTACCAGACACCGTAATAATCCTTACTTAAAATGTCAGATACCTTGTCATCATTTTTCAAAGATTATTTTATGTATGTATACAGTCATGGCATCTGAACACTTGTTCCTCGATTTATTTGTCTTAATTTGGATAAACAAAACTTTTAATCGATGCTTGGATAACAAAAACTTGGATAAACAGTGGTACGCTCAAATCGATGCTTATTCGGCACTATATACTATCTATATACTGTCTATTATCTATGCTTATTCAGCAGCCGATTCATATACTACCTTGACACCTGTTCGCTTTTGCATTATATTGCTGTCAACATCATCATTGCATTGTTATTCCTGAAACATTTTGTTTACTTCTTTCTCTTCTCTGGAACAAAATGCCTCACAGTTGAAATATCTTCATTTCAGTCTTAAATGTGTGTTGCTCTACCCGTCTTGCAACATCTTATCTAAATTGGTTGAAATAATAGCATGAACTAGCTTTTCAATCCCAATCCAAAGTAACATATCTTGGCTTTTTCTTTTTTAATTTAGTGAAATGCGATTTTTGTCCAATTCTTCAAAGCCATTAAATCCTCATCCAGCTTCTAATGAAACTAATATTACTAATCACTTGGTTTTGTTCAGGTTTTGTGTTGGTTCTGTGTGATTTGTTACCTCGTCTCGGATGTTGGAAATCTTCGATAATACTTCATCGTTTACTACTGATTGGAATACTGCGCTCACCGATATCATTTTTTGATACTACTCCAAAAGGGAGGATACTTGCACGTTTCTCAAAAGATATCGATGTCGTTGATTATTATTTACCACCACAAATGGCGCACGTGGTGTATTTTTGTTTTTGTGTAAAGTATAAACTTTATGACAAGTTTGCTTATTTTTTTTTGTTTGTTTAGCGACATCTTCTAAAAATTTATGTAGTATTTATTTATTTTGTAACTGAAGGAAAACTACTTCAGTCGTCTTCACAGCAGATTTTTATAAAGTGCATGCAGTTAAACGAAACATACAAATATATTTAGTTGAATTGCTAAGTACATGTGTATATTAGGACATAGTTACGACGTTTAGCCAGAATACTGTCTGCCTTCTCAAAGATCTCAAGGATGATGTGTTCTTCCTTCGAATCTGAATAATTTTGTTTATGTATTGCATTAGCTATACATTTTGATCATAAGTTGTACTGTAAGGTGGGTAGTACATAAGTTTAGGAAGTTATTCCATCATGTTCATTTTGTTAGCTAATTTCAAAAACAGTTTTGATTCTAATAATTTCAGTTTTATAATTTTTTTATTGTGTATCTAAATAATTCAAAGTCTAGAGAGTGTGACATATTTATTTTATAGCAAGAAGCTTTGTTATTTTCTAATTTTTCGTATGATTTTGTGATCTTTCAGCCTGATCAGTGATCTGTAATGCATCTTTCTGTCCTAAAAAAATGTTTGTTCCATTTTCTTTATTTTCTTCTAAATGGCTCGTTTTTTACATAATCTCTCAGTTTTGTTTGCGATGTCTTTAAACATCCTACAATACAATGTGTAATATTTCTTTTAGGCTACATATTATTTTCGTAGTTTTTATTTAAAAAAAAGTGACAGGTTACTTAGGTAAGTCCATTCTTCTGTTTTAGTAATAGATAATCTGGTTTGTACATATAGACAAAGTTCAATTTCATTGACTTGTTTGAGATCGTCTCTTTCTACACTAATGAGTATGTTCATAACAGTTTATAGTCTATCTTATGAATTTTTTATGTTGACAGTTTTTTGTAATTTAACAAATAATGGTAATAGCCTATAAATTTCCTTTCACTTTTAAAATTTTTTCAACTTCTGGCAATTCAGAATCAGAACAAAAGTATACTTTACCATTATTGGATGTTTTTGTTAGTCACTTATATGTGCTAGTGATAAAATGATAGACACAGAGATTACCAAAATGTATTACGCAATGCAGTAAGGCGTCCTAGATAAACACCTGCATCACCTAAGACAACAATATGTACTAAGCACAAAAAAAAAAAAAATTCTAGGTAGAAGTCAATAAGATGTCCTAGTCATAAGTAAATAAGGCATGATATGAACAAGTACTATCATAACGTGCTAGAAGCAAGGCAACAAAAATTTGCTGGTAATAAGTAAACAAGATGTCAGAAGCAACAAGCTTTCAAGAAGATAAGTTACAAGGCAATGAAAAGTACAAGACAAGAAGATGTACTATGTACTGGACAAAAGATGGCAAAGAATACAGTACATCTTGCTAAGTTTAGTAGCACAATGGGATATCAGCGTAGTTTTAAAAACCAATACTCTTCTTTATAACGCTACTGCATGGAATTTTGTTTATAAAACAAATTGTTATTAAAGTGGGTCTTTTCAATGCCTCTCTCATGATTATTATTACACAGATCGATGTTTGTATTTGGTTAGTACAACTTTGGCCAGAGCAGATGTATTCTATCACTTGTGACCTAATGTTACAGAGGATAGGCCTGATGTTGAAGCCTCTAGATGTTATAAGCTATCTTGTAAATAACACCGAATTAATAGTAAGTTTGTTAAACGTTAATACAGGGATGTTGCGAACTTTTGCAACATTAATGTTGCAATATTATTTTTATTACAATAGATTATAATTGAATTATATTTCTTTAAAATGTTTCCAACATTTTACATGAATGCTTACAAAAAAAAACCTGTATTCTGGAAATAAAATAATTATCTCCTTCTGCACTATAAATAGATTGCTGCTACCTGTGGGAACAGAATGTGACATCAAGGTTTTTATTGTGTAATTGTTGGTGACACAACCCTCTTTTGTTATCACTTGGTACGCTTCATTTCACTCAGCTTTTATGCACCTCTACTATCTGTTTGATAAACATATTTTACTGCTCTCTGGCTGAAACTATTGAAAGATTTATATTTCCTCTACTTTTTTTAAATAATTCTTCAACCACATATTGGGAGTTGATATTTAAAATTTGTATGCTATCTTTAAACAATTTCCATTTTGAGGTAACAGACGGTTGTTTAGCTCGGAGAAGTACCATGAAGAATTTGTTTTCTCTATATTGAATCAGAAGTTATAAAACTATTGTGGTTTTATTGCCTTAAAGGGAATCCGGATAATAATGGTTTTCCAGTAGATTTCTTTATTATGCTAAAATATCAGTCCAGCCTTATATTGCACGCATGGTTTAACAGTATATTGCTTTTTTTACTAACGTTATTTAACACATTGTTCTATTTTGCTTTGTGAACAAAAAGCTACACGATACAAGCAATACTTACTGAATAAACAGAAGCAGTTATGTGTGCTGTTTTAAGTCCAGAAAAAAACAATAAACATGGCCATTGTGCTCGAATATATCAACACTTAGAATAAGAATAATTCGTTTTGTTGGTAACAACTATTACACTATTATGCAGGGTGACCACTCAACTGTGAAATTGCTAATTAGCTGTGAATTTCATATACATGGAAAAACGTGAAATAAGTCATAAATTTTTATTTAGCTTCAGAACTATTTCAAATTTAAAAGACAATCCCTTAAAATATTGATATCACAAGCAGTTCAACTGTTTCGTACTTTTCACAACACAATGTTCGTTGGTTGTGCCACTTCTCATTGTATACACTGGTTATTGTTTATCACTCGATCTGCTCGATTGAAATTTGGTGCTTGCATTACTGTGTTACTCTGCAATGTAAGCGTAAATTCTTATTACCTACAATTTATTCAAGTTTTTCAGAAGACTTTCCTGAAATGTAAGAACTAACAAGCAAAAAAGTGAATTAAGTAACAGGTTTACAAGCAGGAAAGTTTACAAGTCATTTTATGAAGGTTGCTGTTCTTATTCGGTGAATTTAATAATTAAAGCTGTATTAAATTTGTTATAATTCATTTTTTCCAATTATCCAAATTTTAATGTTAGTTTAAATTTTATACCATATCTTAGGCAAAATATAAAGCATTTATTAGTTGTAAAATAAAGTATTTATAAGGGATGTTTGTCAGTTATGAAACATACCTATTGTAAAGTAAAAAACTTCATTTTTTGGTACCAAAATAGCATTGTGTTTTTAAAAGTACAATATATATTATCGCGCATAAAACATTTATAAAGAATCTAGGTTGTTCCAACGTAAAGTAAGTTACGCATAAAACATTTATAAAGAATCTAGGTTGTTCCAACGTAAAGTAAGTTACTTATTTTTATTTAAGTAAGCTTTAGACAGCTAATATAGGTGACGGAACAATATTTATACTGATTATTTAAATATTTTGTTTTAGATATTATTGGGAAGTCGTGTAAACAAGAGTGACTGTCCTAACTGGAGTTATCGTAAATTTTCAAAAATCCAGTTAGACTGGAACCTATTGTGCTATCATTACAGTCAAAAGTTTATGTATACTTTGCTTTTCGTACAGTCTTTTGATGACTATTTTTGATCTACAAGTTTTATTATATTGCAATAAGAGAGTTTCTAACTCTTGCTGTACAATTGCATGTTTATTTGTTTATAAGTATCTGCGAGATCATTAAATTTGTATATACTATTGCTTATAATAGAACAGTATTTAGGTTATTTTTTGTTTACGGGTTCCACTCCATCAGTGTGTATTGTCAAAAATTAAAATTATAAATCAGTTCAAGTTCTGTCACCCATCTAAGAAATTAGTAAATGGGCTACAATATTGCAAAATTGCATCAGCTCAACTGGTAGGCTGTATGCGTAAAAGTATTTTAACAAATTTACTGTCTACTTGCTATTTCAGTTATCTAAAATTAAATTTTTATTGTCTATATTGTTCAGGTTGTAATAATAAACCATTTCCAGGATAAGATAAATCTTAATTTTAAAAAAAACCTTGGGGGTCCTCTGTGCATTGTATTCGTGTTGTCTGTTCCTGAATGTGTATCATGTAGAGCAAACAATAAAGCTGTTCATACGGATGCGCCAGGAAATTTTACTGCCATGTTCTGTATATTCTCTAGAAAGCAGTGCTGGGATTAAAATTTTTAAGCTAGTACTAATAATTTATAAAATATCGTAAAGTAATTAGGAAATGTATCCGAATGGTTCTTTAATTTACTGATCAAATATGTGCCCAGACGTAATTACCGCCATGAAATTTGAAAATTTTTTGATCGTGAAGCCGTGAAAAAGCTTTGGATTTGAAAAATTCATTTGAGTGGATACCCTGTTATAAAATACACTACTTATTTCGGGAAGGAAATTGTCAGATACTAATCACACATTGATATTGAATAGCTATCCCGAAGCGGTTTCAGATATATTTTATGTTAACAATCTTGTCAGAGTTAGTTGAATTTTGGATTAAATTTAACGGTTCAGAAGAACAGCACAATCTAGTCTAAACCTACTTGTTAAAATACCAACGATAGTTCAGTTAAAACTATTTCTGTGTGATTTTAAAAACTAAAATTTCAAACTGCTTGTTACATTTGGAAAAACAAGGCACAATTCATGACTTACACACACATATATTTTTAGCCATCTGGTCTAGCTGTTGCATCCATTTTGATTTAACTGATCTGTAGCATGTTCGATATAGGTTTAACTTTTCTGTTCCTATATTTGTTTGACATTGTTATTTTAATGGTACCAGTACATTGCTATCAGTTCGATTTTCACAAATTGTACAGTTTAACATTTAACACAACAATTCAGTTTAAAATACTACACACAAAGTTAAAACTAAATAAAACTGATTAAAATCTGTCAAATATGTTTCTTACCAGGACTGACTTGTGTAAATGTGCTTATACCAACTGGCCAAAAATCATAGAACCTACTGTATAGTAAATTTGTTAAAACAAACTAGATCCATTAGCTGTTTTACAAGTTGTATCTACTAATTTTAAAACTAATCACTTCTAATTATTATTCAACTTTTCTGTAGTGTTTGTTTCAAAGCAGACTATATTCATTGTTTGTCACAGCTGAATATGATTAAAACAGCTATAAAAATTGAATAAAGTAGCCAACACGACTGTCTATCCCGTAGCAACCTCACTAGTCCATCCTTAACTTACTAATGCCTCCAAACTATTTTTAGGTATAGTGGTGTTCTTTTCCGATCTATTACCTCGCCTTGGATGTTGGATGGCTTCTCTCACACTGCATCGTTTAATTTTGACGGGTGTACTTCGTGCCCCTCTATCTTTTACAGATACAACTCCCATAGGACGAATCCTCGCTCGTTTCTCCAAAGATATTGAAGTTGTTGACTCATCTTTACCGTCAGAAATAGCAGATTTAATTGTGGTCTTTTTCGATGTATGTATACTTGCATTTTTGGCTTGTAAGTTTTACGAAGATTCAACATTATGCAATGCTTTTATCATTAACTATTTTTTCTAGTAGTTTTTTTTTTAGTAATTTTATTCAATGGATTTAGGCATGTATATTGTTCTTTATTTCTATTTTCTCTTGTCATCACTCTGGGGGGGGGGGACAAATCAGTAGGCCTTCTTAAGGTGTTGAACTACTTGTAACTAATTCATTAATGAAACATGTTGTAACCAATGAAATTTTCGTAGTTTTTTAAAAACAAAAATAGTCATAACTAGTTTGTGATTTGTAAAACACAAAAAAAAGTTAGGGCTTTCGTGTTGATGACTTGGAGCTCCCAGCTGATGTAAGAGAAGATAGATTCCCTTGAATAGGGTGGTTATTAAAAGTGGTTTAACATCTTTCCTATAAAATAAAAAAAAATTAAGTTAAAGTAGAAATATTGAAATTTTAATTCTTGTATTGTATTAATAAAGTTTTGTATATTTAACACAGACTATATTTCATTTGTAAAATTACTGTTTAGGAATGAATGATGAGCAGAACTGTTAATAATCAATTAATATCATAAAAAATCACTTGTTTACAATAATATGTGTTCAGGGAAGCAGCTTTCTAATAAAAAAAGGGTCCTTTGAGATAAGGTGTATTTGATATATTTTTGGTACAACTGCATGCTTTAACCAAATCGATTACAAATGATTTTTTCGAATCTGTGGATAGAAGATAATTGAGTATTTGCAGTTGCTAATTTGCTAGAACTCTGTCCTTTGTGCAAGTTAAGTTACCATCGGTGAAGCCCTTGTTAGATACATTTGTGAGCCTAAGCAATCGGCTGAGAAATAATAAAGAATAGTTTTTTTAAATTTATTTTGTAATTTCATTTTATTAACTTTTAGGAAATTGTATAAATACTTAAGTAGAGTACCCAGTGGACTACAAATCACATCTAAATTTACAGTGCCTAAGATTTCTAAAAATTAATGGCAGTTATCAAACATATATAGAAGTTTAAAAAAAAAATTGTACTAACAAACGAAAAGGAACTTTTAACCATTATGCCTGCTTTAACAGATCCTTCTACTGTGTCCTTATACTTAATCAAAATAAGTATTATTGTTACAATAATTGACTGAGTGAAGTGAGGTCTCATTTTCAAATAGACCATTTGGCATTTGGTTTGTTACGCAGTTTTTGCCAAACACATTGATAGATTGTTGTGAAATTTGTTATAAAAGATTCTTCATTATTGCAACTTAAGCCACCGGACCACATATTTAAGTAATTAGGATCACGGCCTGAAGATGAAACGATAACTGCGGTAAGATCATAGGGTTTCGAAACCGCGGTAGCCTTTACGAGGTGAATAGATAGACCACTGACGGAAAGAATCTTGTATAAAGATCAAATGAAGTGTGCATAAGGTTTTCCCATTCACTTCCACTTAAAGATAATTGCTTTTAATTTAACGATGACGAGTGCAGTTCCTGGCTGTTTCCTGTAATACTACCTGAATGGCAAGACATCATAATTTTGATAATTTCAAAGTGAAAGAGCGTAGGATTTCAAATAAAATTGGCGGAAAGTTATGAATGCTGTCACAGAGGTGTGGTTATGATATTTGAGAATATACTACGAGGTCTAATGTTATGGAAGCATATTGCAGTCATAAAATGATATTCAAATGATCAGCCAAATATGCTCTTTAAAACTGATTGCCACTACCTCAGAGTTACCAACTAACAACTGAAATTTGTATATTGTAAAAAAAAAAAACAACCAAAAACTGCTTTTTCACAACTTTGTAAAATATTGATATGTTTGGATTACAGGTCAAAAAGTAAAATTTAAATTTAAAGGAATAAGTTTTGCTTTCAATGAAAAAATGTTAGGTTGTAACACACAAGTGAAATCTGTGTTTTTAAAAATGTGATTGTAAGTTTCTTGTAATTATTCCATACTTTTCACATTGCAGATGAAAAAAGTCCATGTATTTTTTACAGAAATCTAAATTTTGCAGGTGTTTCCAGTTCTTAAATAATTTTGATTTTATCATTTCCTTTTTAATGCCTTACATTGTGCATTGACAAAAAACCTGGGATGAAAAATATACTTTTCTGTATAAACATAGTTTTGTATCATGAAATGATAAAATGAAAATGCTCTGCATCTGATGGTGAAAGACTACTGTTATTTGTTATTATTATTTTTTTGTGATCAATTAAAAATAAGAGTTGTTAGTTTGAGGTTGAAATTAATTTTTTCTAATATAAATAAGTTTTTACACACTGGAATTTACAAGTTAATTATTATTATGTTAACACTCTATACACGCTATGTTTTGCGGATTACCAGATATTCCTCGCACAAGATCATGAGGACCTCGGATATATGGCTCGCAAATTAATAGAGGAATACAGTAAGTGGGGACTTGAAGTGAATCTGGGGACAACGGAGTGCATGTGCATTGGAGGATGGCAGCACGACATAATTTTAGAAGATGGACGGAGGATACAGCATTCTCAAAATTATATGTACTTAGGACTTAAAATGTCACAAGATGGTACATTAGATGAAGGAATTAAAGAACGAATAGTATTTGGAAGGAGAGCTGAATCTGTGCTGAACAGGGTGTGGTGGGATCAAAACATTTCAAAAGGGAATAAAAAAAGAATTTATGACACAATTGTAAAAAGCATTGTAACATATGGTAGTGAGGTATGGCCAATTAAGAGCAGAACAGAAAGAATGCTGTTGGCTACTGAGATTGACGTTTGGAGAAGAGCGGTAGGAAGTTCAAGAAAAGAGAGAGTGAGAAATGAAAGTATACGGAGGATAATGGACGTAAGGCATACAATTGTAGAAGATATAAGAACAAAACAACTGGTTTGGTACGGGCATGTACAAAGAATGCCGGATGAGCAAATTCCCAAAAAAATCATGCAATGGCGAACACCTGGAAGAAGAAAACGAGGAAGGCCGAGACTGAGCTGGAGAGAGGGGGTCGAAAAGGAAATAAAAAAAAAGGGATCTACCAGAAGACCTGTGGTGGGACCGCGATCGGTGAAGGTTGGAGATCGAAAGATGGCGTAGAACGTTGTAGACCAAATTATAGATAATTATTATGTTATAAAATGCTGGGGAATGCAAATTTTTGTGTAAAGAAACTTTTAATTAATTTAACTATTGATGTGGTTTTTCTAATGTATGGGTTTCTCGTTGCTGGTTAATGGCTGAATCCAGTTTATCAGTTTTCAAACAATAAAAATTTCTGTAGTCCTTCAAAATATTGTTTATTCTTTCAAAAGATTAACAATATCCAGGAATTAATTTTCTTTTTCAATGTAGTCACTCTAGCGCACTCTGATCTCTTCGTTGTACTTTCAAAATTCTCATTTACCTAAAACAGCTAAGAGCTTTGACTTCTGATCCTGATGTCGAGTAACTATTTTTTTAATGGGAAAATAATTGTAGTTGAAAAGTTGTCAGTATCCATTTTGCCCTATAATGAAGTCATTCTGTGTGTGTGTGTGTGTGTGTGTGTGTGTGTGTGTGTGTGTGTGTGTGTGTGTGTGTGTGTGTGTGTGTGTGTGTGTGTGTGTGTGTGTGTGTGTGTGTGTGTGTGTGTGTGTGTGTGTGTGTGTGTGTGTGTGTGTGTGTGTGTGTGTGTGTGTGTGTGTGTGTGTGTGTGTGTGTGTGTGTGTGTGTGTGTGTGTGTGTGTGTGTGTGTGTGTGTGTGTGTGTGTGTGTGTGTGTGTGTGTGTGTGTGTGTGTGTGTGTGTGTGTGTGTGTGTGTGTGTGTGTGTGTGTGTGTGTGTGTGTGTGTGTGTGTGTGTGTGTGTGTGTGTGTGTGTGTGTGTGTGTGTGTGTGTGTGTGTGTGTGTGTGTGTGTGTGTGTGTGTGTGTGTGTGTGTGTGTGTGTGTGTGTGTGTGTGTGTGTGTGTGTGTGTGTGTGTGTGTGTGTGTGTGTGTGTGTGTGTGTGTGTGTGTGTGTGTGTGTGTGTGTGTGTGTGTGTGTGTGTGTGTGTGTGTGTGTGTGTGTGTGTGTGTGTGTGTGTCTTGTGTGTGTGTGTGTGTGTGTGTGTGTGTGTGTGTGCGCGCGTGTGTGTGCGTGCGCGTGTGTGTGTGTGTGTGTGTGTGTGTGTGTGTGTTTGTTTAAATAAAAAAAACTGCAGTAAATCTGTAAAACATTTAAAGAACTTGCATGTTTGTAGAGTTTTGTCTGGTGCATGAGTGTTTTTGAATTTTAGCAGAGCATGTAAAATTGTATGCATATTCAGTAGCAAGATTAGTTAACTTCAAATAATAATAACATGTTTGTAATTTCCAGATGCATTGTAAAAAAATGATAAAATCAAAACTTTAAAAAAATAATTTAATGGAACTTGCGCTTGTCTGCCATAAATATTATTTTTTTACAGAACTTTCTTTAACTGAAGCTTCCTTTAACTTAAATCTGTATTTGTAAATTTTCCTTGAAGATTACGGAAGCTAACAGATGTTTGACAAAAATCCTTTCTTCAAATGAGGTAGCTTAAAACCTACTTACGCTCTTGTATTGCTTTTTACAGTATACAAGACTGTTTCATTTACTTTGTTAAATTCATTCAGTTCAGTTTAATTTTAATATTAAAATGTATAAACATCTGCTATAAATATATTAGCAAAGTATTTAGAATAATAACGTTCAAGTAACATAAGTATTGAAAATGTGAGAAAATTTATTACAATCCGAAATAATTGACACACTTAGTATACAATGAAAAATACAGCAACTTTTTTTAGTGTTAATTTAAAAAAAACTATAATGTTTTATTTTATTATATGTTTTTTGTGGTTAAGTAAAAGGTTTTTGCTAAGCCAGCTGTTTTCAAGGTACTTAGCATTAGAATTTGTTTATCGGCTTGCTATTTTAAAACAATCATGTTGAAAGATATTAATTTTGTAAAAGTACAAATTAATGGTACAAAAAGTTCTGCAATAATTGGTAGTACTGCAATATCCAGATCGCTTTTAGAATTTTTTGCTTTCTAAATACCTGCATCCATATTTTTCTTTCAATATACATATTGAATAAATAAGCATTCAATACATATGGTGTGTTCTTATTATTTGTGTTCATTTTGAATGAAGAAACAATTCCGGGTAAGTACTGAGATACGATACATAAGCATTATGTAATTTCATTAAATCTAGGAAATATTTTGTTACAATTAACATTGTATTGTAAGTTTATTGGTTGGCTGTTGTATAAAAAATGGTCCAGTGTGTAATGGTTATGTAATGAAGCATATTAAAACTTTTAAGAGCTTAAAATTATTTTGAACATATAGTATCGTGTTATTGGCGTGTTTTTAGTATTTTAAATATGGGAGATAACTATTTTCATTTCATTTTTTCACATGTCATATCCACGCTGTGTATATTTTAATTGCAAACAATGTTGTTATGTTTTGTGTCTGTACCTAAAGGTATTGTTTATTTAATGTTGTGTATTTTATACTTTTAGCAGGTATTAGTTTGTGTAGTTTAATTTTGGGAATTGAATTTGTTTAAAACAAATTTTAATTAATTTTTTTGTGGTTTCATCTAATTTTTTCTTCAGTTTGTTTAAAATCTAGTTGAAAAACAGTTTAAATTTGGAATTTTATAGCACTTAACATGCTTGTACTGTCTTCTTTTTATACTATACTAAAAATGTTTTTACTGTACTAACAAAACTTTTAATGACTTTCTAAATCAGAAGTTCTGCTAAACTCGTAAATATACTGAATACTTAGACATTGCATGTGGGAATCCTTATTTCACTTCCAAATGTACAGTATGTTTATTTAGACACATACATTTGATTTGATTTTTCCTATTTCCAGGTTGTGGCAACGATGGTTGTCATCAGTTTCACAACACCTGTGTTCGTTGCTGTTATTATACCTATTGGTATAATATATTACTTTGTTCAGGTAAGGAATTACTTTTATTGTGTGCGAGCACCAGATCATTGCTAGATGATGCGAATTAATGAAAATATTACCTTTTTATTATTTAACAGAAGTGCTAAAACAGAGAGAAGTATATTTTACAAGACTCTCTAAGAGTTTGTGTGAAATAACTAATAAAATGTGTGAGGAACTTGCTAAAAACCTAGTATATCCATATAGCTCAGTACGAGCACACCCCGCGCCCATTCATACCATAACTGTACTTTCTCACTCAAACTTTAATAGTGTTAAGAAGTCCTAGTCATTGCTCTTTACAGTGCATCTCGACTGGGCTGATCATTAATGTCATGAGAAATGCAACCTTAAGCTTAAACGGTATATTTTTTACATTGTTATATTTTATGGACCTTAGTCATCATTTTTTATTTCTTTCACAAACATTGTGTGCACATTAAACAAGTAACAATATTATTGGCGAACATGTGATATGTTTTCTCATTAAAGGTTTAATGTTGCAATATGTGTAAATTTTGAAAGTGGCTTTGAAATTGCCGTCCACGGCATGTAGTATCTGTTTTAGCCATTCCTCTGAATTTTAAAGATTTGTTCCAACGTTTGGAAAATCCTGCGATGACTACACAAAATTGTATGTCTCTATACTGGAGTCTGTGACAGTTTGACATGTTTTTAGACTTGTGCTAAACTTTCTACTATTACATTTAAAGAAAGGCACTGTATTATTTAAAAAATTTTAGTGATACTGTATTTATTTCTATTGTGATGATGTAATTTATAGTTCTGTTGGGTTGTGTACATCTTATAACGTTTATAGTTTAAGACTAATATATTAGTCAGACTTTATTTTTTTAAATTTTATTTTATTTTATTGATACACAGATGTGTGTTATGAGTCTTTTGTTTATGACAAAAATTGAATATTTTCTGAAGATCTAATTTTGTGAAGTTTTGGGAAATTTGAAAGATATTTTACAAACCAGATCTTTTAAGATATTAAGTCACTTATTTTGCTTGTGTACTTTACAGTATTTCATCAAAATCTTTACACCATATTTAGAAAAACAATATTTTTTATGTTTTTACAGTCCCAAAAAAGAGATTGAAAACTAAAATGTTTGAAATAACTTTTTTGCATGATTAACATAGCTCTTAAAAGGGGTAGAATGTTCGTTTAATTGAAATTAATTAGTTAACATATAAAATTTATAATTGTTTCAGCGCTTCTATGTGGCAACATCACGGCAATTGAAAAGGTTAGAATCCGTTTCAAGGTCACCAATTTACTCACACTTTGGTGAAAGTGTTCAAGGTAAAAGGATATTAGAAATAGGTCATTTTTTGTTTTATTTAATTTAGCATGTAATTAAAATTATTGTGTTATGAATGACGTAGCCTATTGTGTTTGCCCAGTTGGACATTTTTCGGATAATTATTTCATTCTTTAAAAATTTTTAAATTCAAGACATAAGTTCAAATATTCAGAAATATCAGAGTACATCAGTTTAACTCTTCAGGAAAAACATGAAATTAAACTGGTGTCTGGCACCTTCAAGATGGATCTCACTACAGGTCTGAAGTTGAAAGGTTTCTTATAGAAAAATGTGGTGTGTGTGTGTGTGTGTGTGTGTGTGTGTGTGTGTGTGTGTGTGTGTGTGTGCGTGCACACGCTCGTGTGCGTATGCATGTAACAGTTGAAGTCTTACTACTTTCTTTGGGCACATTATCCTAACTAAACATAGACTTTAAACTAGGAGTAATTCATTTTGGGTTTTGAAAAGTGGTACAAAAACATGTAGCACAGTAGAACACAATAAGCACTTGTGGTAAGTATAATTCATAATGTGTGTATTTTAGCCAATTAATTATTCGACGGTGAAGAAAGTTGAATTTTGATATATAGAAGAACTTTGCTCTTTACCCTTCTAATTATAATATTTAAATAATAAATTTAGTTGGTAGGAAAATTGGACACTCAAGATTTCATTGAATTTTTTGGGCTGTACAAAATCTGATATTCTAAAGAATTTGTTGAGTGTATTTTCATGCATTAATTCTGTTATGAATTTCTTAGCGGAATTTGGTTTTTTTTCAAGACAATCTAAATACCCCATTTCCACATGGGATAAAAAAAGAATAAATATTATCTATTTATTTTCATGTAATACTTGAAATGAAAAGAAGGAATGAATGAACGCATGACTTTCAAGAATACTATTGCGCTGTGACCTTATAGATCTATTGGGCCTCCTTTCTATATTGCAGAGATGCTCAGTTACAACACCTTCTCCAATACTAATCTCTTTCATAAAGTCTAGGATTTGAAGAGGATTCAAGGTGGGTAACTCCCCCGTTTCTAATTGGTGACTTCCCAGTTCATTATTGGAGACGTTTGCTCTGCTAATTTCTTTTCAGTTTCTCCCCCTGAATCTTCCCCTTTATCACAGAGGTTGTGCTCTGTTTGGTCTGTTTTTTTGTCTTGCGTTAAGTTCCCACTCATTGGAATAGGTTTTAATGACATTCTTACTCATGGAAACAAGAGTAGCTAGGGAAATTATGTCCGCCAACACAGTCCCACATGCATGGGTAAGACTAAGGTATACTGGGTTGCCAGGTATCCTGAGACTCTGTTTGATACACCATTAAGCCAGTGTCATAAATTCTATCATCATGGGTTGCTTTACATTTTAGAATTATATAGAGTAGTGAATGTGTACATATGTTTGTCTTGAGTGGTAGTAACGAGTGGTAGTATGGTGGGATTGCCGAGTAAGTGAAATCGAAGTCCTGAGTCGCCATTAATTTTCAGATTCAACGAACTCAGAGATTAACATTTGTCACAGCTGTTCTTTATAAACTAATTAAAAATAAATATTGTTTTATACTTATGTTTCGTGACAAAAGGGAGTAGAATTGGAAACGTACGAATAAAAACACAATTACAACACCGTTATTAATTTTTAATATTGTTTACTATAGTAACATTAAATTTCAATACTAGTTGCATGGTAAAATTAAAAAAGATACTCATTTCCCATATCATATTTTAAATTGGGTTGATAATTTTTAATTACGCTTTTCACATTAAAATAAAAAAAAGGAAAAAAATTAATTTATTGTGTTTTTAAAATTGTTAGTTAATGAAGAAATATTCATTGTTATAACATTTGTGAATATACATTTTAAGATTGTGTATCAACTCTCCATTCTGAATTGTGTAACTTAAAAAAAAAAACATTTAGAATATAAGTCTAAAGTTTGGCACTTGTGTAGAATATATGATCTACATTCTGAAAACGTATCGTTCTGAATGCATACATGATGGCAAATGTCAAATTAAATATACTAGGTACTTGATTATACGAACTTAGTGGGATCCCAAGGTTATTTCAGTTGTGGTACCGCTTTAGAGGTCAAAATCTTATCATGCAGTGTCAAAATACTATACAGCAGTGTCAGTGTCTGTTGCAAGAGAACATTTACAGCTCCCCTGGTATCGTTGGTGTTATGTATAAGAAAAAAATCATGGGAGGTGGGTTTTTGTATACCTAGTAAAACTTAACAGCACATATATAAAGGTAAGTTTTATTTAACATTAGTAAAAACAAAGAGAAATTCAACAATTATATATATTACAGTGTGTGTATTTTAAAATAATACACAATAGGTAGTCAGATGTACTGTTTTTAAACTATCTCTATTAAAGAAAATAAACACAAAAGTTTTGCTGTAGAAATAAATATGATATAAACAAAAGTGGAAGTAATGGTGTCTGACTGCCATAGTTACTCAGTGTCTTTATCCACAGTATGCAATTATGATACACACTGTAATATTACTTTTTTAGTTTGTTTTGACATTTGATATCTAGTTGAGACATACATATATGATTAGTTGCCAATATAATAATAGGCTTATTTGTCATTTATGCATGTTAAAAATTCCCGTACTATTTTCAAATAACTCTAAAGTTATAAAAGCAATAAATTCTATACAGTAGACCAATTTTTGTCCTCGCTTAGATGACAAATTTCTTTTTTCTTGTTAGTTTTTTTTTTTAAATAATTTTGAATACATGCAGTCTTGATTTATCTTGTCCTTAGGTAATAACAAAAATCAATTTTATTAATGTTTAGAAATTTGCTTCCATCACATCATCAAACCAGCTGAGTTTCAAAATTATACATAGATAAATGGGAAGAAAATTTAGTTCTAACAGACTGAAGAACATTCATATTCATAATTTGCAAAGGATAATGGTTTCTTTAACTGTAATTTAAACAAATTTATAGAATTGTTATATTAAAATTATTTTATGGACTTACGGCCTGTGTGTTTCTTTAGTCTTGTGATCCTTATTTTATTCTAATTTTGAAATTTTTTTCAGGTGCATCTTCTATACGAGCATATTGTGTGCAGTCAAAATTTATCACCGAATCAGAACAGAAAGTGGACTTTAACCAAGTTTGTTTGTACCCAAGTTTGATTGCCAACAGGTGAGCGACAGATGTCTGTGTCATATTCTTGTAGCTATAATTTATTTTTAACAAATTTCACAATTCAAGGAAATGTTAATGTTCAGGTGGTTGGCTGTACGTCTAGAAACAGTGGGTAACTTGATCATCTTCTTCTCTGCTCTGTTTGCTGTACTTAGCCGAGATACAACAAACGCAGGATTGGTCGGTCTCTCCGTCAGTTATGCTTTACAGGTATTCTCGGCCTACTTAAATAAATAATATTGCTTATTACATTCGAACCAAACCAATTTGAACTGCACTATAAGTCAGATGACATTAATATACATTCAGTATAAGAAAACCCGTTTTAATTTTACATATTTAATTTAAAGAGCAATTGAAATAAAATTTAGTACGAATAAATTGTGCAGGCATTGCTGGAACTTCTCAGTTGTTTCCCCAATTCTGAAGTTTTTAGTAACAAAAAATTGATTTAGTTTCTTTGGTAATTATTTGAAGATTCATAACAACTCTATGTAGCAAATGTGTGAAAAAATGTGGACCAAGAATAAATTACAAAAAAAATCCTGTGGTAGTCTTGAGTTTACTGTTTGTTTTCTTCAAATTACTCCTGAAATTTCATATTTGCTAATTGAATTACGAGTCTCCATAAATTAATAAAATATGCAGAAATGATTCAGTGAAATTTTGCTGGTTTTTCATTTTTTTATTGATAGCTTCAGAAACAAATTTTTAAAGAAATAACAATGTGAGAAAGTTCGTGCAATATTTTTGTGCTAAGCATGATTTACATAGTTTGAAATATTTGCATGACACTATTCAATATTGTTAGTTTTTGGAAATTCTTTGAAATCATTTTAATAAGATTGCTATCTTCTGGGAAGGTGTGATTAAAAAAGAATCATTATAAAAAAATAAACTAATTCATGAATCTACTTATTTTTTCAGATAGGCTTGACACCCTTTGTCCTGTGTAGGTTGAAGGAGTGTTATACTTACTTTACCTACTTTGTGTAATATACTTTGGTTAACGTGGAATTTAGGTTAGGCGAATCATTACTGTACAATAATTGTATGATTTGTCTGTCCAGATCACGCAAACCTTGAACTGGCTGGTGCGAATGACGTCAGATGTTGAGACTAACATCGTAGCCGTTGAAAGAATAAAGGAATATGGTGAAACACCTCAGGTGAGTTTTTTGGAAACAAAAGATTCAAAGTAATTGTAAAGTATGGCATAACACAAACTTTATTGCACTTGGAGGATTAGTGCTTCACTGATTAGAAGAAAGGGGAGGGAGAGAGAGAGAGGGAAGGAGCATGGTGAAATGCATTGTGTGGTGGTGATTAGTCGTACAGTTGATCTTCGCTTTAATAACATTGTAACCAAACTAAACTAAAAAAAGTGTTCGCATGATAACAGCTCGCGTAATAGTTTATAACAAAACTCTGTTTCTATTGCCTGCTTTCCAATCAAACTGTTTTAGTGCATTGACATATTTTATTTTTAATTATTTTCTTAATTTATGTAAAAGTTTCATAAATATATTAATAAATAGGAATTTAAAACCTAGAAACATCATTCCAGATATTGAAAAACAACAATTTAAAATATATTACTGTTAGTGATTACTTTTGTATTGGAACGATCACTGTTTTTTTTAGTAGTGGATAGGCAAACCATTTTCTAAACAGAATATTTAAACATGATGCTTACAGATTACATGAGCCACATCATTTGTGCCCTTTCCTATTGATATAAAGTGAATAGAAAATGCAAAACAATTATACACGTAATTGTCTAATTGAGACATCCAGTATCTGATTAGTGTACAACTTGTGTGTTTACACTCAACCGGTCTTATGCTAATAATATTGAACAAGAAACATTTACGCTTATGTATATTGATGTAACGGGGAAAAATTGCACTGTTAGTCTATACTTGATTGTATTTAAATTAAAAAAAAAAATACATATTAAATCAGAGGGCTGTTACTATTTTTTTTTTGTAAGTAGTTATTTTAAGGAGTAAGATAAAAAAATCAGTAAATACAAGCCTAATGGCATTTTGTTAAAATATTAAGCTACAATGAACATTATAGTCAGCAATTAGTCCTTTAAAGCAGGGGTCTCCGAACTACGGCCTGAGGGCCACATCCGGCCCGCGGACAGATTTTGTTCGGCCCGCGGAGAGCTAGCATACTTGAAAACTCCTTTTAGAGAACATATTTTTCTGTACAGAACATATATTCTGTACGTGCTATTAGCGCCATCTGTTAGCGATAGAAGGTACTACCTATTTCCGCTTGTGTCCACCAGATGTCGTGTCACGTTACTCCTCATGGCTCGTACTCTACGACTAATCTAGAAATTACAGATAATGACAGGAAAATTAATAATATGCAGTGTTGCCGTTTTGCGGACTTTAGTCCGATTTGCAGCCTTTTTTAAACGTTTCGGACTTTTTTTCATCAGTGGACTATTTCACTTTTTACCACCGGCAACAATGATAATATGGTTTTGGCCCTCGGAACTTACTGGAGTAATCAGTATGGCCCTAAGGCTGGAAAGTTTGGAGACCCCTGCTTTAAAGTAATCGCTTTCATATGACCCGTATAGATGGTGTAATAACGCTTTGAGCAGTGTTACAAGAATGATAATGATTGACCCACTTGACATTTTACAGGAGGCACCTTGGGAGAAGAGTCCTGGGCCTCCGGACGACTGGCCAGCAAATGGAAAAGTAGATTTTGTTGATTATCAAGTGCGGTACCGACAAGGTCTGGACTTGGTGCTGAAGGGAATCACTTTCAGAGTAAACGGAGGAGAAAAGGTAAGATGTGTACCCGTATATCACTCATACATATGACAAAACAGACACATCACACACAATGGTAAACACAGTGACAGAAACTAAACATCACACATCCATTGACATATGATTAAAAAAAAATCATGCACACACACACAGAACACGTTTAAATAAAAGTTGTTAGCTAAGTTGGAGTTGCTTGCTATGTTTCCTAAAACAAGACATTACTTTTTCTGCAATATACCCAAAAAAGAAGAAGATAACTTCTCATAACTTCTGCCTGGTACCTTACTTTTATTAAATGAGATTTAATCAAAATAAGCTGCCTACGATCTTGTCTGCTGTTTTGAGAGTATATAATATCCTGACATGATTGTTGTACGACAAAAGTGCACAAATCCTGGGATAATTGAATTACACTGATTTTTTTGCAGGAGTATTTGTTTATATTCATATTGCTTAGTTGTATAAACAATATTTATGTAGCATCTTTGGAATGGTTCTTACAAGTTCGGTACATTATCAGTTAAATACAACCTGGTACTTGATTTATTAACTTAATATAATGTTATTGAAATACATCTCTTGTAAATAATTAATAATAATTTATCTGTTATTTTAATTTTCTTTTAAGGAAAGTTAATTTCCCCAGAAAAGTTAACCCTATAATCAAGTTACAATTAGAAATATATTTTCAGCCAATAGTTACGCACAAAGCAAAATATTGATCCATAGATAACCTGCAAGTTTTTTCTAACATTGTGTGCAATGCTATCTTCATTTTCATTATTGGTCTGGTTACTCCTGATACCCTGCCTTTGTGCTGGTCACGACAATTTCATGACGTAAGGCTCTCTGAAAGTCCAAGCAAATGACTATTTTTGAGATTAATTTAAATTTTGAATAATTGCTACGTTTGAATTATTGTTCAATTTTCCTTCAATATAAATTTATAAACGATTAATGTTTTTATATTTTTTAAAACTATATATTTTTTTACTTTATATATATATTTTTTGACATTGTAGAACATATTACTAAACACATGGTAGTTCTCCAGTTAACTGCGATTTGTAGTACTTTTCACTAAACTGTGTCGCTGAGAGAAACACTTCATTTACCTTTAAAACCACTCAAGAACTAATTAGTGTTGGTCTCTTCTTATGAATTGACTTAAGTAGGGAAATCCTTCCAGGCTGTCCACTTTGTGAATCCAAAAATCACTTTCTGAAAATTTGCGTGTTTTTAAGATCCTGTTATTCCAAGTGTCAAATTTTTTCCTATGATCTCAGTTTCATATTTAGTATGACAACAGCTTCTCTGGTAACTTCTGTGCCTTTATTTTTATTTAATTTATTTGTACCTTCAGGTTTCTCTGTGGAAATTTCTGTCGATTGGTAATCCAGTTTGAACATGTCTGCCCACAGTATTCAAACATATTTGAACTCTTATCTGTTGTTATGATGGGTTAAGATTTATGGCTTTATCCTTTTTAAGAGATTCTTGAATTTGCCGACCTTGTTTATAGCACTCCCAATTTCCCAACATTTTTTAAATGTAGTGATACTGATTACGTGGAAATTTGGTTGGTTGCTGGATTCCTATTTCGACGCAAGTTTTTTGAGTTCAAAAATTTTTAATTTGTTTAATTATGAAATCGGTTGACTTTTTCTGTTATTATTTGTATAGTTACAAGCTGTCATATTTTTCTATTTACTTCATTTTTTCCGCAATTTCCCTCCCAATTACTGGATTTTTACTGAATTATTTTATTAATTTTTTATATTGTGTGATTATTATGTCTTATTGATACATACAAACATCATATTTGATTACTATAATTTCTTAATCCAATTTTAATTTCGAGATATCTTATGAAGTGATTCTTTTAACAGTTCTCTAAAAATGGTTACACCATTTCGGCTGTATTCCCATAGTATTATGACCTATTTTATGCTTTATAAGAATTTAACTTTTGGATTTACAAAATTTGTATTTCTGAATGTAGTAAACATTTTATTACAATTTAACAGAAGTTTTAAAATATAACCTTTAACTGTAGAAAACTGTTGTCACAACAGTGGTTAAATAGTTAATAACAAATAACTGTTAATTGATTGTTATTACTGGACTGCAGACTGGAGAATGGAAAACAAGTGGAATAGTGTAACTGCGATATCATCAGCATTAGCAAGTTATGTCAGCAGTTAACCTTAATGGTCTTAAAATCCTAAAAAAGCATGATTTGGTATTTTCTGAAAAATTAGTTCTTTTGGGGGACTTTAGATTAAAGTAAAAATAAAAATTGGTTTGTTGGCTGGATTTTATTCATGGAATGTTATTATAGGCTGGGGTGGTCTTTACAGTACATTGTTTGACCCATTGGATTGGCTACAAATATATATTCTTAAAATTATAGGAGTCAATGGAGAAAATTCAGATAAATCGTTAGACATTAGACAAGTGTTTGTAGTTTACACAAACACTTTATTAATTTTATTGTACGAGGGTTGATTAAATATAAACGAGACTGTTTTTTTAAAAAATTTATTGCTTACTTACAAATTATTCTTGATACAACTTATTTTTCTACATAGTCTCCCGCACGAGTAACACATTTTTCCCACCGGATTGGAAGTTTTTAATTCCATCTTCGTAAAAAGTTCTCGGGCGTTCATTGAGCCATTGGAGCACGAAGGTCTCCACCGCAGAATCGTCTTCGAAACGCTGGCCTCCAAGCGCCTCTTTGAGTGGCCCAAACAGGTGATAGTCTGGGTGATAAGTCTGGACTGTATGGGGGATGTTCCATTGGTTCCCAGCCAATTTGATCGAGTTTAAGCCTCGTAGCGTTCGCCGAATGTGGTCGGGCATTATCGTGAAGAAGAATGACGTTTCTCGCCGGTTTAGATTTCCTTTTCCTACGAAAAGACTGTTTTGCGGCCTCTAAAACATCGCAATAATATTGTGCGTCGTTGATGGAGGAATTCGACGTGAAAAATACAGTGGCCATTACCTTCCCGGCCGACGTGATTTGGCCTTCAGAGGCGCCCTCTCTCCCCTCTTCCGCCACTCCATACTTGCCTGTTTCGACTCGGGAGTGTAATGGTGAACCCATGTTTCGTCACAGGTGACAATCCGGTTTAATAATGCCTCACCATGTCGTTCAAATTGGGTCAATAGTCGCTGGCAAATCTCCAAACGATTCCGTTTGTGAACGTCGGTCAAAATTCGTGGAACCCACCTTGCAGATACTTTGCTGAGATCCAGGTTTGATGTAACGATTTTTTGAACGCTACCATAGCTCAACTGGAGTTCATCTGCAATAAATTGCAGCGATATACGTCTGTCTTCGTCCAGGAGCTTCTGAACAGCATCAATGTTTTCGTCTGTGACGGAAGTGGTCGGGCGACGATCATGGCTGAGGTTTTCTACTGCTTCCCGTCCTTTGGCGAATTCCTTGTGCCAAGCAAAAACGCGAGCTCTTGACAGGGTCCTGTCCCGTATTGAGCCGTCAATCTACTTAAAGATTTCAGTCGGATTGACCCCTCCTTGGCCAAAAACTTAATAATAATTCTCTGCTCCACGGAAACGTGCACTTCACTCTCACTCATTGTATAGTTTTATACTGAAGGGTCCGAACGGAAATGTTGCCCGTCTACGCCCGTCCCAAACCTCCCAGGCTACCTGAAATCCCACCCTTTAGAGTTCAATGTCCAACGGAAAAGTTTTTAGAAAGTCAGTCTTGTTTATATTTGATCAACCCTCGTAAATATACAATAATTTTATTGTTTGTCAACATAATGAACTAAAGAATGGATTTGTAGAAAATCCAGTTAATACTCGGTTTACAAATATTGAATTGTCTGGACACTTACTAACTATTGGGCAGAGAAGCTATGTGTGTGTTATGCCATAAATCAGTATAGATAATTAATGAATTATTTGTAAGAATATCATTATATGTGAAAAAAGTCAGTATAACTTGTCATGAAAGAAATTTAATTTAAATGATAAAAAACCAAACGGAGCCGATGTTTGTTTTGATTTAATTTCAAACTGCAAACTTCTTTTTTTCTGTACTGACTTGGCTTGCAAAAAATGTCTTGGTATATGACCACAATTTCAGCAAAATTAGCCAGATTTTAAAATTAAAAATCAATTTTCTATTGTTTTTTTTCTCAAAAGATTCCAAAGTGGATTTTTTGTTGTGAGTGTGAGAAGGTTTTCTTGTACGTACTTAATATTTTTGCACCATTTATTTTTGAATGTAAACATTTGCTACAGGTCGGAATCGTTGGGAGGACAGGTGCAGGCAAGTCATCTTTGACTCTGAGCTTATTCCGAATCCTTGAAGCAGCTAATGGCAAGATAATGATTGATGATATCGATATCGCAACTCTTGGTTTACACGATCTACGATCTCGCCTTACCATCATACCTCAGGTTAGTTATTTTACTCCCCACACTATAATCAGTGGAAATAACTTCCTGCCAAAATCGCAATAACGATGTTAATAACATATTTATTTATTTTGTAGGTAAATGTTTTTTATTGGTACATTTCCTTTACATAATTTTTTGGAAATTTCTAATATAAAGGTTTTATCCCTTAATTAGTATGATTCAAGGCAATAGTGTGTGTGTGTGTGTGTGTGTGTGTGTGTGTGTGTGTGTGTGTGTGTGTGTGTGTGTGTGTGTGTGTGTGTGTGTGTGTGTGTGTGTGTGTGTGTGTGTGTGTGTGTGTGTGTGTGTGTGTGTGTGTGTGTGTGTGTGTGTGTGTGTGTGTGTGTGTGTGTGTGTGTGTGTGTGTGTGTGTGTGTGTGTGTGTGTAAGAATAAAAGAAAAATGAAATTAAATGAATATTTTTAAAGGGTTTTAGCGATTATTATAAAACACTAGATTCTTCGCAAATAAGGAAATTATAGTAACAATTTTTTCATTTTAATTTAAGCAGTTATTACAAATATACTGTAGTCTATTCCATAGTGTAACATGCTATTATAGGCTTGGGTATTCTTTACAGCATATCGTTTGACCTATTGGATCAGCTACAAAAACATATCCTTAAAATTTAGGAATAAATGAACAAGATCCAGATAAACCATTAGACATTAGAAAAGTGTTTGTAGTGAATTCTATTGTTTTTTCAGTATAATGAACTAAATAGTGAATTGTTACTCAGTCCAACTAATACTCGATTTAAAAGTATTGCATTGCCTAAACACTTATTAACTATTGGCGACTATTAACTGTTCTTATATGTAACAAATTATTGAATTCCATTATCAGTTAATCCATGAAAAGACATATTAAATAAACTGAAAACAAAAATAAGTAAGTAAATGTCAATCAAGTGGAAAAATATAACATGTCAGTACAATATCCTTTGTGTGTGTAATTCTGTGTTAAGTAGTGGTGTACGTTACTGACAATAAATAAGCTTCTCTAAGCCTCATGTAGAGAATTTATTTAATACAGTTCCTATTGAATTATTTTTTAAAAAAATTATGATAACTTTTTTGTACAACAATATATAGTAATTAATTAACATGCCTCCCCAATAAAGGTCCCCATTTATTACAAGAATGTTATTTCAAATTAAATACATTTTATAAGTTAGTATTGTATACATATTAGGGTATTGTAGATTTTAAACTAATTTTGTCAAAATATTCATTAGAGTCTTCTTTCAGCTGAATCTGGTGGACTGTTGAGGTGTCTTCATTTTTGATGTCATGGTTTCATATTCATGGAAATTCTGTATCACAATAAATGTCTTATTGTGCTTTTCATCGTTTTACAACATTAGAGGATAAATGTTTAGTAATGTGCAGGTTAAATAGGGAAACTGTGAGAGGCCTTTCAGAACTGTGTGTTCAGTCTGTACGAAATCTCATTCCAAAGCTACAGTTATTTCATTCATGTCCCACTAGATTGTATATCTAACGTGTTAATAAGTGATCTTACTAAATGATGAGTAAATCCAAATTTTAAATATGCGGCAGTTCCACACGCGGTACAATCAATTTCCCATGGTCATAAATATATTGCCATACTGATTGAAGGATTAAATAGTGAATTTATAGGTAAACTTCTTTACAGAAAGAAACAAGTTTTTAGGAAATATGACCTAGAAATTGGGGTGGCAATTAATAAATCAATGAGAAACAAATTCATAGATAATATTGAAGGAAAGATAAATACAGTATAATAAAAATAAAAATACATTATACTTGTAAAGAATCAAGTTGTATGAAAAACGGGGAGAAAATTTTAAAGTAAAGTTGAGGAACACATAAGGTTATTAAAATATGAAAAGAACGATTCAAATTATGCTACACATTTAGTTAAAAGCTATGTATTAAGACTAATGAATATACATTTTGCGGAAGAAGGAAAGTGGGTACATATTTTAGAAAATTTGGAAATGTAACTTCGGCATACATTTTCCTCTTGAATTCATTGTTACTTTCTTATCTTGAAGCACAGTTTAGGTTACCATAAAAATTCATTCATGAATTATTGAAAGGAAAATGAATTTATTCTTATATTTAATAATTGTCTGTTGCAGGACCCGGTGTTGTTTTCAGGAACCCTTCGCATGAACATGGATCCTTTTAATAAAGAGAAAGATGATGCTGTATGGCTAGCATTGGAACATTCACACTTGAAGAACTTTGTGAAAGGTTTGTCAGCTGGGTTGCAGCATCAGGTGACTGAAGGTGGAGAAAATCTTAGGTAACCTGCAAATATACTTCTGAAAATATTTCTTCCGTACATGCATATATAATTAGTTTTGTTACAGGCAGTTTTCTAAAAGTATAAAGTAAAATTTTTGTGGTTAAAATTTAAACAAATTATTGTAGGGTCTTGCTAACTCAACATATTGTAGATTGAAAAGGTGTAAAGAGATGTCATTTAATGGAATTTGTTGTTGGATATGTCTGGCGAACTTTCAGCCTTCTGGAGTCATCCTTGGCCAACAGCTGATCTCCAGTAGACGGTGTCTGCCATTAGCATTGTTCCTCGTTATGCAGTTGGGAAAGTAAGTCTCCAAAAGAAAACAGCATTTCCTTTACTGTTTTTGTATAATCTGTGGGAATAATTAAGGTACCCACTGGATTCAAAGGATAGGTGTCCAAAACTCTTTGCAGTCTTGCTACATCTGAAATTGCAACTCGTAGATGAACCCTCTCCATTTTTGGCCTATTTTGGTCTTCGTAATAGCTTTTCCATATTCATAAGAACTAGATGGTGTGCTCTGTACTCACGACTGTGTAGGCGCTCAAGATCTTTATTCCACCAGTTTGCCCTACCTTTCACTATGTTGGTGCAGATTGAGCAGTTATAATTATAGCATTCTATTATGGTGTCTCCAGTTTATGATGTCAGAATTTCTAGATCTGTAAAATTTCTTACCTTGTCCAACAACTCCATGCAGTTAGCAAGGTAATTGCGCCAATAAGACCAGTTAATCGTATGTAAATTCCTAAAGGACTCTACAGCTGGGTTTGCATCCAATTGAAATTGTACATACCTATGATCTGACAGGCAGAGTGCCTTTGACACATGCCATCCTTTAACCAGTGGTAACATGTTCTCAGAACAGAAGGTAATATCAGTAATGTTCTCTGTTATTCTATTTTCAAAGATTGGCTTATTGCCTGTATTTATTGCATATAAATTGTTTGACGTAAGGAAATGGTAGCATTTGTGTCCCTGCTTCCCCATCCTGCTTGATGATGTGAGTTGCTGTTGCAGCTTATTAGAAACCTCCTGCTACCAGTTACACTATGTTCCACATCAAGCTGAAGTGCTCTTGATGGTGGCAGAATTTTAGCATCATATAGGATGAATAAAAAGCTCATAAGCAGGCCTACATTCCATTCCAACGTATTTAGACCATTGTGAGACCATTGTGATGTATCCAGAACAAAAGTCCATTATTAAAAAGCTATGTATCCCCCAACCTACTATGATGCAAGTTCTCATGTTAGTCAGGTATTTACATTAAATTAGTTTTTCTTTTGCATCTCATAGCCCAGCCATCCAACCTCAGTGAATCCATGGTTCCTAGATAAGGGTTATGTCAAAGCTGTTCTTCAGGAAAAATTGGCAGGCTATTGAATCATGTAGGTTGACCTGCAGTACGCTAACCTTCTCTGGTTTTCCACGTTCCTTCCTATTAGGAATGATCAGGGATAGCCTGATGTGCACCCTTCATCGCAGGTTCGTCCATTAGACATTGGGGTCAGGTAGTAGAATATCTTCTTCCTCAATTAAATTGGGTAGAGGTGACATCCCATGACTAGTTGAAGTCTCAGGCTTTGCTATCTGTCAGTGTATGTGAATGGGACGCATCTGTTTGTGGTTTTTGTGTTTTTCATACAAATCCCATGAGTAGCTAGGGCATCACTGTTAGCCTGATCAGAGCCCCGCATTTCCAGATAAGGCTGTATGCTTTGAGAGTGCTCGGTA
Source organism: Callitettix versicolor (assembly GCA_022606455.1). Classification (NCBI taxonomy): domain Eukaryota; kingdom Metazoa; phylum Arthropoda; class Insecta; order Hemiptera; family Cercopidae; genus Callitettix; species Callitettix versicolor. Next base: position 64,793,934 of record CM040187.1, read on the forward strand.
TCCCAGAGTGCTTTACCCATTAAAGCCACATCACCATTGCCATTCTTTAGCACAGATAGCTTCCACGTTGATATTAGGGATTATTTTTCAAAGTTTACTCATCTATATCCGACAGATTCTGTCTGGACCCTGTCCAGTGCCTCATGCAGGATGCAGTTTTTTACAGCGCTGGGATGCAATTCATTTATGCTTACCTTTCCATTGACCTTGAACACAGATAATGCTTCCGAGACCCAAACAGTAACCAGATATTCAACTGAGTGACCACCACTCGGGTCCATTGATCTCTCTCCAGTTTCAAAGTTCAGTAACATTATACATCAAAAGTCTAAAAACATTTAAACTAAACTTTATATTATTATTTTCTGAAGTATTGATTTTTGCAAGTACATAATTCTTGTGTTCACCCTGCTTCGTTATCGCAGCACAATTTGAATGGTCAAAAATAAGTACAACAGCAAACATCTTCAGACAGATAAAATTTTGTTTCTAAAGTTTAACACAGTGTTACCATGTGTTAATGACTGTGAGTCTTCTAAATGTAAATACTGTATGTTTGTTATTGCTGTAAACTAAATTTCATTTTTTGTTTTTGTTTTAGTGTTGGTCAAAGACAGCTGATATGTTTAGGCAGAGCCTTGTTGCGTAAAACTAAAGTGTTGATTCTCGATGAAGCGACTGCAGCAGTGGATTTAGAGACCGATGATCTCATTCAACGAACAATTCGTACAGAATTTAAAAATTGTACTGTGCTTACGATAGCACATAGGCTTAACACTATTATGGATTCTGACAGGTAAAGTAAATCAGTGGGTGCTGCTACATACATACAGTAGTATTCTGCTATACAGTAGAAACATTTGCTATGAAATCATTTAGTTCTTAAATTGTTGGTTAGGATTTTGTAAGGGGTATCAAAGAAATGTTTTTTTGTAACAAGTGAAACAATGTTAACATAATAAAAACCTTGATTAATTGTAGTGAAGGTAGAAAACCATAGATAAATAAATATGTGGTTAACTGTTAGTACAATAAATATAATGTTGAAGTTTTCAAGAAAAAGTAGAATATACCACAATAAAACAGACATGACACCAAAACAAAACGCACATTACATGCACGTTGTCTCAAATATACGCAGTAAAACTCAACAAATAATGGTACACACACACCAATAGCAATAATACATGACAGATACACAATGATGCACACATACATGAAAATGAATACACACAATGACACATAACACAAAGTACATCAAAGTAAATCTGAATAAAACAAAATTTCCTGACATTTCACATGCATGATGATATGCATTGGTACATCATAGATAAATGGCACAAATACAGCACACCAATTCACAGCAGTACACACCAGCCACACAAGCACAAGGAACAAACAGTGGAGTAATCATGTAATTTAGATGAGGGTCATTTGCAGGTAAATTTAGATTAATAGTCATTTGGATAAAACTCATAAAATAGATCTCATTGGGTCAGTTGATGGCATTCAAACCTGGATGTCTAGTATTAAGGGGTTCGTGGGTTGATTTTGGCACAGCCCCTCACCATTGATTTCTTTATGCTGGCTCTCTCTCTGAATTTTACTTCTTAGGTTAAATGATTATGGGTACAAAAATGTACCATTACAGAGTTTTTTTTAAATGTACTTTTTTGTGTTTGTTTTCATTATAGATAGAACAAATGTTCAGTGGACAATTTTTTAGCTTGAAGAATACCTTTCTAGTGTTAATGTAGATATGGAAGTGTTTATAAATGCATTATTAATTTCTTTTCATTCTCTTTCAGGGTCATAGTATTAGATAAAGGTATGATAATTGAATTCGATTCACCAGCAAACCTTTTGAAAAACAAGAGTTCAATTTTCTACGGAATGGCGAAAGACGCAAATCTGGTTTGATAATGTCAAAGTTTTGATTTTGCAAAGTACAAAACTGCCCAATGTTTAAACTGATGATTAAATTTAGTACTTGGTATTATACCTCTCCTAGTACTTATATCTTTAATATTCAGGATAGTATTTGTACCTCAGGACTGTGTTGGCTCTGTCATTGCTATTCATTCGTTTAGTTTTAAGTACTGTATACGTTTTAAGAACAAAATGTTTTATGAAAGTTATTTTATGTTCTGCACTCACATAAGTGTTCATTGTTCCATTGTTGTGGGTAAACTGTAAAAGTAAGCTTAATTGTTAAGACGTTCCTTATATTGTTTTATTATTTTAAAACTTGTTTTACTACGAACAAATCTGAGTGTTTGTTCGTACTTTGGAGAAGAAGAAACAATATTATAAAATTATAACTTTTGGCAACTTAAGAAAGTAGAGAGAACAACTCATTAAACCTCTGCAAATATGCAGACAAATTTAATATTCCAGACATTAAAAAAAACTGTTCTGTATAAAGTATTTAATTTTAAATTTTAAAATAAGAGAGGATCCTCACCTCCCTTAATCAATGTCAAATTGCAAGTTCATGTTACTGTGAAATTTATTTCTTTGATTTTTGATATTGTATTACTTGACCATTGCTGTTTATATACATTTCATTAAATTTAAAAAGTAATTTCGTTTAAGTCTACAAATTATATACATATTTTATTTTATGTATTCATTAATATTTAAATCAACTGTGTAGTAGAATCTAGATAACCCGGCATGGTAGGTTTCAGATTATCAAATATTGTAGAATACCGAGGGTACTGTTTAAATAGTACAAAAAGAAGTCTTTGTTTTTACCAAAAGGAAAATGAATTTTCTGCTCTAAAGTATCTTTTTAATATAACTTCATTATTGTGTAGAATTTCACTATTAAAACATTGTGTACTGTATTAATTTAATACAGTAAAAATTAATTCTTTCGTTAAAAAAATACAATGGTTAGTACAATTTAAAAAAAAATCAAGAATTTTTTAGAAGGATCAGTTATTTTAGTATTTAACTCTCATGCTTTTTGGATTGCCAAATGTATTGGGTTAGCAAATGTCAGACTATCAAAGGCATTTCTTTCTACTAATTTTATTTCTTTTAAATGTTGCTTATTTAGTTTTAAGCATGTACTTAATACAAGTTTAACTTGTTTCTTTGCATTTAGTTTGTATAAGCAATCCTGTGTCATACAGTTAAAGTCTATATTAAAATTTTAATTTTTCGATCTTTAGTCTTGTACAAGATTGTCAATAGTGTAGAAGTTACTCTAGCTCCAACAAAGAAACACAATTACAGTGATTTTTTTTGTCAACCAGCTACTTTGGAGAAAATAAGGTGATTTGCCAGTAAAATGTTTATACTATTATGTCCCGAGTTTCTTTTGTTGACAAATCCCCTTCAAAAACATTTATATTATGACTACTCTCAGATCTAATTGATAAATTTCACATATTATCGACTCAGAGATTGCAACTATATAAAAAAGGGTCTATTATTATTTATTAAACTCATATTTATTTTTTAATGATAATTTTTTAAAAATACATTCATTGTTATTTATAAAGCATTAATAAGATTGTACAGTAGTCACCAATTGTGATCACATTGTGGTTTTGAATATGATCATATTAAGCGGCAGATTGGGAAACATGATGATATCTGGGGTTCTTTGAGTGGGCTAGTGTCATGTTCTGCGACCCCGATCCAAAACTTAAATACACGTATAGGCTTTATTTATGAAAAATGTTAAATTTTTTTATACAGTAGTTTTTTTTTTTTTTTTTTTTTTTTTTTTTTTTTTTTTTTTTTTTATTATTTATTATTATTATTACTATACAATTGTCACTAGTCACTAGATGACTAACCTACAATATTATTCTAAAATAAATTAATCACAACTGAGAACTCCCAACAGAGGTCCCAGTATTTACACTAAACCAGTTCAAACGGTTGCTGTCTTTTTAGCCTTCTCTCTAAATGAGTGTTTTCCAGGAGCTGCAGAATATCAGTGCTGATGTGTGAGTGGAGTCTCTCCTCGTGCTTTGCTGCCAGTCTCTTAGCTTCTTCTCTGATTGTTGGAATTTTTAAGTCCCTGTGAAGGTCGTCATTACGATAATACCATGGGGCGCCAACAATGTTCCTTAAAACTTTATTTTGGAAGACTTGGATTTTTTTGATTTGGGTTTTAGCTGCACAACCCCAAAGCTGGATCCCATAGGACCATACGGGCTTAAGTATTTGTTTGTATAATACAAGTTTATTGTGTACTGACAGTTGTGATTTCCTACCAATCAGCCAGTACATTTTTTTATACTTTATGTCAAGTTCTGTCCTTTTCTTTTTTATGTGCTCTGCCCATCGCAGCTTCACATCTAAGTTCATTCCCAATATTTTTCCAGCTTAGAGATTAGCCCTTCGTGCCAGATTATACAGTAGGTAAATTGATAAACTGTATTTACAAATTAGAAACAGTACAATAGTGTGTACACATTTTACTTTAAAAGGTTAGCGTATAAAGAATGTTACTAACATTTACAGACAACTATCCAGACAACAATTATCCATGGTAATCGTCCGTTGTGTATAACATGGATAAAAATTAAATAATATAAAATTGCAGTTATTTAAAATTTAATTCATCAAATTTTTAAAAAGTTACTTTTTTCAAAATTTAAATTGCTTCTGGTTATAAATACCGGATATTCTCAACAGAGATAAAAAAGTACATAAATAAGAGGCTATGTGGTAAAGCATCGATGTATAGTGTGCTGCATCTGTGCACTTCAAAGTTCTTAGTTTGAGCTGCGTTACTCACTTCGCTTTACCCTTACTGTTAAAGCTGATTCCTCATTATTGTTAGTCTAACTGGCATAAAGTATGAACGTTTAGAAAAATGTATAATCAGTAACTTGTGTACATACTGTATGAACTATTCGGTGTAAAAGTATAGTGTTTGAAGTGGATAATTGCTGATTAACAAACTGATGTCTTATCGATTGGAAAGGAAAGGAAAAACCTGTTTCATGTAACCGGTATTCTGGCTATGGCAAAATGGGTATTCCTTTATAGCTTGGACGGATAAATAAAATTGTATTATTTTACGAATCACCTCGGTCAATGTTTTCAATTAACTTGCGTTGCAAAACCTGCCATATTGATCATAACCATTAGATAATCCTTTCTTTGTAATTTGTTGAATATAAGCGGCTTATCAGATTAACCATTGAATGCAATAATTGGTGACTCCTGCAAAAAATATAGAATTTTTAAAAATCATTGTTCATAGAATAATGTGTTAAATATCTTTCCTCATATTATACCAAGTAGTTTCTTTAATATTATATTATAGATTGTATTTTTTAAAAAAATAATTTTGAGATTTTTATTCACTTCCCAACATATTTCATTTTATATTTATTATTTCTTTTTATAGTTTTCTATTTTTAAATCATTTAAATTGTAAATAAAATTTTACAAAATTTGAAAGTTTTTAATTTCACAAATAAAATTACGTTTGTTTTGAAAACTCACTGCGCTTACCTTACTACTTTGTAAGAAGTTAACTGTAAAGGATGAAATCAGCTGTTTGGCACTGGAAAACTTAAGGTATAGTTGCCAGTTAGGCCTAATTATGTAACTCTGATACTTATTCTTTGGTATTTATTTTATTATTAACCATTTGCATTCTTTAAATCAATTGTGTTCATAACTTTTAAGAGTAAATGTACTTAAGTGTAACAGCTTGATTTTACATTTACCCATCTACAATTCACTACTTAAATATTTGTGTACTTCAAAACGCATAACAGATTGTACATGTGCTGTATAATAGAATTACGAGAGCCTTTACATTAAGAAGAAAGTTCTTTGCCTTAATTGTATTTACTGTTGTACTAATACATGTGTAGTACATCACAAGTTTTTGTTAAAATTGAACTTTATATTCTTTGTTATTTGTAGAATTAATTATATATTTCAATAAAAAGGAATTTTTTATAACTTGTGTCAATCTACTTGAAGCTCAAAAAATTTTTACATTTCATGTCGCCAGTGCTCCATGCTGGTAAAATTGACATTATGGTTTGGACAGGTAAACAAATTTGCATTATTTTTCAAAATATCTCAGTTTTTTTATTTTCCACTTTTGGAAAATTGTTAAGGCTTGTTTCAACACACAGCTGTGTTATTACCGTGATAAAAGTTTGTATTCAATTTAGATTAAGGTTATCAAGTGGGTGAAAACACCACATGAAAATTTAATTCGTCTTTAATCTCAGTTCTATTTGAAATTATATATATATATATATATATATATATAATACAGGAGAAAGATGCTCGGTTGGAAGGTCCCAGAGAATGAAATCCGAAAGAGCAGGGGTAAAATGGACAGAGGAGCGGAAGATGATCCATGGGGACAGGATGAGGGAGGTGTGGAGGATTAGAAGGAGCAAGACATAAGTCGGAGTGCTTTGTGTGATCCAACAGGGTCTATATGCAGATAATATATATATATATATATATATATATATATATATATATATATATATATATATATATATATAAAACTAGCAATTTCAAATAGAACTGAGATTAAAGACGAATCAAATTTTCATGTGGTGTTTTCACCGACTTGATAACCTTAATCTAAATTGAATACAAAATTGTTTATATTTATATATATATATATATATATATATATATATATATATATATATATATATATATAATACAAAAGTTTTTACAGCTTAAAAACATTGAAACACCCTTGGCCACTTTGTGAAACTGGAATATTGTTGGTTTCTCTAACCAACAATAGGAAAATAGATGACAATTATCCCACAATTATAAGAGATATTTAAAAGGTGAAAAACACCATGTGAAAATCTTGCAAGCTGCCAACTAAGAAATGTTAAAATGACACATTTTGCCAGCATTAAGATGCTCATAACTCAACCAATAAAGATATCGAGCTGATTCTTTCACCAATTCATTCTAAAATAAAATCCATCTACTTATGGTATCATACTTGAAAAATTTTTAAAACTGTCAAATTAGAAAAAAATTGACCATAACTTCAAAAATAAAGCGATTTTTTTCAAAACAGACAAACCAATATCTTTGAGTTAACAAGTTGTGAGATTTTTAATGTTGCAAAAAATATGTTTCACCATATTTACTGAGCTCATTGGTTAATGTGGCTAACACAGTGGTCTGTCTGCTGCGTCTTTGGCAATAGACAACAAACTTACTGAGCTCAAATGATAGACTTTCGTCTTTTTCAACTAAATTATTTTGCTCAAGTTATTTCCTCTCAGATCAGATGGTCAGCAGTACTGGCCAAACAAAATTATATGCTTTTAATTTAATTTACTGATTGTGTTTCAACTATGTGTAACCTATCGGGAAACAAAGTGCTTCACGCCATAACTCCATTATGTATATTGTAACAACAAACCAAATTCGACTGTACCGTGTCGGTTGAATTCAACATTCTAGTGTCAATCTAGTCACTTGTAGTGTTTTCTAATATTAACAAATATTCTAAATATTATTAACAAAACAGTATTCAGTATTAAATATACTAATAAAAAAGTACATAATATATGTAGAAGTAAAAAAGAATCTCGTTAAAAAATTATAAATGTTGTAGTTTAGCTGTCAAATTATTGTAATAATATTTTTACAGTTAAACCAAGCATTTATAAACTAAAAAATATATCCTGTCATTTTTTATATCAGCAAAGAAATGTGTTGTTTCTAAAAAAATCCAGTTCCAACATTTCAGATCGTGGTGAAAAACAGTTCCAAGTTGGTGGTGTACCATGTTTGCTATAGCGCTAGAACCGACAAAGAAACGTGAGCAGCCAATCAGGCCGACTACCCGATCTCTATGGACTCAGTGCTTTAAATATGCTTAGCTGTCTGAGAGTAGGCAGTGGCCATCGGAGTGCAAAGGATTAGTGCAATAAAAGCTGTTTCTGTTTTTTTTTTACAAAACAGGTTTAATTATTACTTCAGATGTTCTACTCCAAGGGATTGCAACACTTCCTAAGTGTAACAGAATAGTGAAATTTATAATGAAAAATACGTAGGAAACAATGAAGAGGTCAACTCAGCTGTAGGGGCCAGGCCACTACTACATTTGGTCCATCTGAGCTGATGTGTACGCAGGTATGCCTCCAAACATACTATCTCCTCAAAAGTGAGAAGCCAGTCACTGAACTACTAATAGCCAAGAGGCTTAGTTGCACAATACATTTTTTGATCGCAGTGCCAGAGACCACGAAACTCGCAACTTCTAACGTATAACCTGATTTATTTTCTTCCAAAATATGGTAATATCAACAAAAGATCTTCACTTAAAATCGGCTGGTTGTATTTTGATCATATCATTATAGCAATGGTGAATCTGCTAGTGTCACTTTTCAGGACAAGCATAAACAACAATTTCGACAGTCTGTGCAAAATCATTCTGAGGAAATATCTGTATTTTTTTTGAAAAATTAGATTCAATACTTCACCAAAGTAATAAAGGGTCCTATTAGAATGTATTACAAAATAATAATAAAAATATTATTTCATTCGTCACTGCATGAAGCAAACCTTAAATACTAAGTTATATAAACATATTTGAATATTTTAAGCATTACTGCTAAACAACACTAAATAACAGCTATAGTGAGATTTGAACTGTCCTATTTTTTTCTCTACTGTTTATGCATCTACATTGTCAAAAGAAGCACTCGTGGCTTAGTTGGTAAGACAAACAGTTTCCTAGATTTTGAACCTATACGCAGGTTTGAATCTAGTTACAACTACTGGCTTTTCTGTGTTATGGTGATACCTGTATTGATCTGTCTGACAAGATATTAAAAAAATCTATCCAATCCGATCCAACTCTCCATTCACATTCTTTATATTCTTTTGTTTTATCAGCCTTTGCAGTGATGATATTTTGTTGTGCAGGTTTTCACAATAACATTATTCTACATCTATTATTTACCTCACCTTTTAATTCCAACACTTGCTTCACTTTTCCTGATTTTCTTATTCTGGTATCTGATTTATCAATATTTATACTTACTTAAATGCCAGTTTCAAGGAAATTTGGACCTGTAATTGGACAGTTATATTAATGGAGACAGGATATAAATGTTAGCCTGGAATTTGCAACCTTCCTCTAGTTCAGGTATGCATTGAAACAAACTGTTTCTGTGAATGAGCTACACTACAAATATAAAGGATAAGTATGAGAAAAGAAAACTAAATGTTACAATAATACTATATTTTTATTTATAATTTATTTATAAATTTAACATTTTTTTACAAAAAAACAATAATACTGCTTTCAACACATTTCACAAATATATAAATGGTAAACATTAAATTATCACATAAGAACTGGAGTATCATATAAGTTCACATATACAAATATACAGTATTATACAAAATACACAATGATATGAAAAAGAATTCACAATACTGTATTTCAGCATCAGCTGTGGCCAACCACATTACTGATTTCGTTGGTAATAAGTTTTACATCATTTCAATCATGGTAACTAGAATAACACAGTAATTAAATCTTTCTTGTCTGCATTTCATTTATTTTTAGGAATTATAAATTTATAGCCTATTTTAAAGAGCTATGAAAACCTATCAACTAATTCCTTAACTATTGTTATATGGTATATCTGTAAACAAAATAAGCCCTACTACTGCTATTTCATGGTGTAGCCTACAATTTAATTTCATGAAGATATCAAATTTGTAAATTTAGTTACAGTAATTCAATGAATTTCATTTATTATTACTAAGTAAATCAATATTAATTGTAGACCTACTGTTTTATACTCTATAACAACAATACAAATGTGTAATTTTTTTTTAAGTTAGATATAAAATAAATGACAAAAAATGAAAGTATTAAATTAGTGACTTCATTACAAAAACAAAATTAATGAAAATACAGTATTATTGCGATAATCTGGCACGCTCATTCTTAAAAAAAAAATCCTTTGTCAAGAACCATGAGTGTGTGTGTCATGTAAACAATAAACAATGAGTTGCCGTAGCACAAAGCGCTTTTTCCCTAGTTTTTACAAGACACAAACATACACAAATTTCTGGGAATATAATGCATGAGGAAGTAAAGATATTTAAAAAATGACAAATAAAGATGACTAATAATAAGATGGAAAATTTAAAGCCAATAATGAGTGGCTCTACAAATTTAAGAAACAGAATGGAATTGGGATTTTTTTGTCTATTTCTGGTGAAAAATTATCATACAATGTTAATGTTGTAACTTCATTCATACAGAAGTTTAAAGAAACAGTAAATAATTTAGGCTTAGGTCCAAAGCAAGTTTACAATGTAGACAAAAGCAGTTTATTTGGGTGCATTCTTCTACAAAAAACTTTTGTTCATGTGTACATTATATATTGTAATGTACACACAAAAGTTATATATTGTAATGTACACACAAAAGTTGTAATGTTTTTTCATGGCAACTTTAAAAGTTTTTCAATTTGTTTTTTTCAATAATAATTCCATTTAAAATTCAATTATTAAAATAAAAGTGTTTGCATTGTATTAAAATTACTATTTGTCTATTTACATACTAATTTACTATCATTTTCCTTCGTTTTCAGTAATCTGGCAATAGCGATGCCCGATATATATTGTATTACAGTGAATCTACTACAATAAATTCAAGCAAAACCAAACGAACAAATAACCAACCGAATAAACAAAATAATAACATAACTAAATACAAATACAACAATCAATAACAGTGTACAATAATGACTGTCAATTGTGATGTGGTGAGATGACTATCAATGATGTCATATGCACTGCTGATTATTGCGAGTGCATTTCTTGACCTCTAATACCATGATTTCATTTACTATGATTTTAATAGCTTGTCTTTTGAAATGGTACATGATTTATAAATAATCAACACTGCAAATGTACAGCTTTTTGACTAGGTGTTAATAAAAAACGGCAAAATCAACACTAAATTTAAAAGTAAACAATTTCTTGACTAGGACGTGGTAACAGTTGGTTTTGAGTCAAACCATATCATCGATAACATCAAAATTGTATCACCTAAATTAAATTGAATCTGCACATAATATACAGAAAAAATACTAATTCTTTTTATATACTTGCTGTCAATGTTGTTAAACCTTGATAATCTGAACTAAATAGGCCTGGAGGTGGTTAGGATTATCAAACCATTCAACTTACAACCATACACATAATGGCTACTAACTGGTTAATTTTACAGTACTGTATTTAAATAAGGTTGCAAATAATAACAGGCCTGCAAATAAAGTGCTAAAAAAATTATAGAAAAACCCTTCATTTAATACATAAGAACATTATTTTGATATTTTTAGCCGCCTCGGTGGTCTAGTGGATAGCGTACTAGGCTTTCACCCCGAGGACCCGGGTTCGATTCCCGGCGAGGGCTTGGCATTTTCATACGCTATAAATCATCCCACCGTCTGTATTAGCCCAAGTGTGCACAATAGTCGGACGTTAAACACCAAAAAAAAAAAAATATTTTGATATTCTTGGAAATATTGTTATGCAGAAATATATGATTAACAAAGCGTTCAATTTCAAGAAGGGTAAGTTTGAAGTTTGTGTGGTTTGATGTTTAGACAGCATGAATCCTGACTGCAGTATTTACTGAATGTCTTGCGTCAATCTTTAAGTGAAAACGCCACTTACATTTTACATGGCGACTCATTAAACAAATCTTTGTTTTGCCTTATGTGTCACTGAAAGGAGATAATGGGACTATAGAACTGCCCTTACCAGTTCAAAGCAGTGCCAAGCAATATCCAGTGCTTCACTTTCTACACATGTGACCAACTGGAAGTAAACAAAATTTTTAAAAAAAGATGTTTTTACATGCACACATAAAACGAAGCGAGAAGATATTATATTTGAGTGTTGTAAATGTAAAATGGACTTTGTATTGTTAGGAATTAAAAAAATATATAATTTTTAGTTATTAGTGTTAAATATTGCAGTGAGGTCTCAGCTAAATAATGAACACTATTTATTGACAGATACAGAAAAGTTACAAACTGCTTGTTGCAATAAACAACAAGGTAAGTAGAACAGCAGTTTAAATAAAAGCTTGGAGAAGAGTAGGTCGGGGGACCAAAGCGACAACTGTCTGTCAGGAGGCACTACAAGAGGACATTCCTGTCGGTCGGTGCTGGGGAACAATGAGTCCGCAATCTATGTAAAAAGGCAGTTTGTGCACACTCCTTCCTCTTTTCACCTTTTAGTTTAAATACATTGGGACATATTTCAGGGGAACATTTTGACAGATTAATACAATAATGTTCATTCTTGGGGTTGTTATCAACCATACTTGTAGCTGTGATAACATAAGAGTAATGTAATGTAATTAAATATATTACGGGCTTCGATAGTTAATTCTTTATAGGACCCAAGTTAGTAGGAGGGGATCCTAAAATCCTAACAGTATATAACATTGATTTGAGAGAATTATTAAAAAAAGGTTTTAATATGTTTGAGAAAAATTTTATTTGTAAGTTTTTTTCTGTCTAATGCCATTTCTATGAATAATAAATTATTAATTTCAGAACATTTTGAAAATATTTTTACTACTATTAGTCATGTAACACATTATTTTAACACAACAAATTCAGACTTTTCTGAATGTTTGTATTCCCGATGCAACAAAGAGACTTAGCACGACATTTTCAGCTACTGTACCAAAAATTGTTGCCTAAATTGGGTTCAGATTATCAAGGTTCTATTGTATTTAGATAATAATAATTACATTTCACGGCAAAATAATATTTCACAAAGAGTGTAACTTTACATTTATTTTTATGTTTAATATGTATGAGATTTTCAAAGTGAACTATGCTAATAAGTAATACACATCATTGACTGGTTTATTTCTAGATAACAGGCAATCTACGCTTAATGTAAGTAAAGGCTCGATGAAATCCATTAATACAACAGAAAAGTATACATTTTTTGTAATTTTAATTAATGTTTGTAAAGTTTGCACCATATTTTTTTTATTACAGTATTTATTAGCAAATTTCCATTGGAAAAATGAGCTGCTGGAACAGCCATCATGGTGAGACCCAGACCCAGGACTGTGAAAAAAGCACCGAACTGAACTCTAAATCGCTTTTCCAAGTTTAACACAATTGATCGTAACAGCTTGGAAAAGTTCATAAAGCAGCAAAATTTGTTCAAAAGTTCCAAAATGGCGACTGTTTCAAATCTTTAAAAATTCATAACTTTTTTTTTGAAAATCCAATTTTACCAGTCTAATCAGCATTAAAAACTACACAAACTGGCCCTTTGAATTTTCAAAATTCATTGAAATTAGATGACAGTCAGAGTTAATTTTCGTATTGTCAATGTAATTTGACAGTTTCAAATCCTAATATATACATAGATTTTAATGCTTGATTATAATGGTAGAATCAGATTTTAAAAAAGGTTAAAATGAAGTAAAAAAAATACTTTTGGAAGTTCGCTTCTATCATGTCAGTGAGACAGTTGCGTGCAACGATTATTTTCATTCAAAGTGGCACCACATTATGATAGCAGCACTAAAATTTGTATTTTATTCTGTAATAATGTGATCACAGTAGAGCCCCGTTAATCTGAAATAACTGGTGGAAATAATCCCTTCCCATCATGTTAAAAGTAATACACACACTAAATCAATGTGTCAACTCAAATAAGTTTATATTACAGACTGTAACTGTAAATATTTACACTTTACATGAGTACAATTAAAATTTAATTACACACCCATATAATTACAATATACAGAGGCTGCAAGATTTTTAATTTAGTGCCTCGTCACTTTTACTTAATGAAATTAACATTTCATTAAATTTGTTCATCTGTACTTTTTGAAACAATAATTAAAATTTTAAATCATAACCTATATTTTCATAATGTATTTGAGGTATTTATAATTTATTTATTTATTTTATTTTCATCCGTTTACTGAGAGAAAGTTATAATGTGCTACAAGTAGTGAGTTATCATCTTGACTTGCTTTTCACTACCCAACATTCATAATAATACTAATGTAATAACCAACTAAAGAAGCAGTTGACTGAACAATAAGCCATCACGTTGATTACCAATCTACAAACCTACTAATGTTTCAACTGATTAGTTGTTGAAGTCAAGTCATAATACACTGAGAGTCGATTTGTTACAGAAACACACGATTATCAACACTCCTGTAAATTAATGGTGGCCTTTCGTAAACGTTTGAGTTTTCCCGGAACGACTCGGTTGTCGTCAGACTTGTTAGACAATAATACAACTCGACTTTATTCTGTTACTAATTATTAGTGCGGCAGATTAGTGGTTGAGTTATTTAAGTGATTTGTATAATTGAATAGTTTCATTAGTATTGTTCATAATCGTGCATCACTGTCGCACATCTGTTATAACAATGTACTGTGAAACTGATTAACCGTGATTTTGTTATTAAAAATTATTACAGTTATTAAATATTATTGTACTATAACTACTTTTATTTATTCGAGGGCTGTTCAGAAAGTAAATTTTGTTACAGTATACTTAGTGAAGGAGTGGGGATAAAGGCACGTTCCGGTGGCGTTGGATAGCCTGACTCAGTGTGCGTCTGCCTTTAATGCTATAAAGGTTACTTTGTCATTTCATGCGCTCCAAAACTGTAATCAAAATGGTCACTGTGAGCTATAATCCTGCCGCCCCAATTGACAGCCACTCTGATTATGATGTTGTGCTATAATTTGATTTCTTGGTTGAAAAAAGTGAAATTGTAAATATCCACGGAAAACCATATCGTTTATGTAATATTTCTACGTTAAATGTAAGGAGAAAACATGAGAAATAGTGCAATCAAGAAATGGTGTTGTTTGTTTCAAGAAGGGCACACTAATGTTCATGTGTGTTCAATGTAAAGAGAAAACATGAGAAATTGTGCAATCAAGAAATGGTGTTGTTTGTTTCAAGAAGGGCACACTAATGTTCATGTGTGTTCAATGTAAAGAGAAAACATGAGAAACTGTGCAATCAAGAAATGGTGTTTTGTTTCAAGAAGGACACACTAATATTCATGACAAAGAAAGAAGCAGAGTTCTCAAAGTGTTCCTTAGACACTTTGACTGGTCATAAGGGCATGGACTGTCCTTTATGAAGTTGTGATTAAGAAACTTGGGTAACACAAATTTTGTGCTTGTTGTGCAAAACTTCTGGCTGATGGACACAAAACAGAGGGATTTCCCATAATCTTCCTTAGTCAGTCATATGAAGAAGGTGATGAACTCCTTGATCTCATAGTGACAGGTAATGAAACGTGGGTATCCTATGTGAATGTGGAACACAAAAATCAAAGGAGTAGGATCACATTGCTATTTTTTGCACCATGTAAACCCATAAAAGGACGCCAAACTTTTTTTCAAAAAAAAACTATTGGCAGCAGTCTTTTGTGATAGGAAAGGGATCCTTTTGGTAGAGTTCATGGAACAGAGCTCATAGATTGAAATGGGGCACATTTTTGTTTTATTGATGACTCGTCAGTCACAATTTGGCCTACGTACTATAAACTATCATGTTTTCAGTTAAAGTTTTAGTTGACAAGCTGTAATGGTTGTTCTTTATGTTATTCATTGCAAATGTTTACGATATTTGTAAACATATCGTAAGACGTTTATAAAACAGCTCAGCTGTTTTATCGTAAGACATTTGATTAGAACAATATATTTGGATAAATATGGACAACAAGTATTCAAGTGAAGTTCCTGGTATTATTCTCTACAGCAGTTATCAGACATCTTCTGTAATTTATTGCTGTAATTTACTGCTCGGTGATGAGTTGTCACTGCCCACCACTTCAGTTGATATACATTAGTCTATTAGTAAGAAGCTAACAAAATAACTCGGGCTAATCATACACAATTTGTTATAAAAAAGCTCTTAAAAATGTAGACAATTTTAATGTATACCAGTTTATAAACATGCATTTTTTAATCTTTTGTTCATGTGGAGTGAACAAGGGAGGTTTTATTAATGGTTTTCTATTATTTGTCTAACCACTGCAGTCCCTGTTCTGACCATGAAGGTTAATCGAAGTTTCATTTTATTATAATATTTTGAAGACATGAGCAATGCGTAAGAAAGGAGAATCAGTGTGGTTCGCATTGGTGGTGAACAATAACACTGAAGGAAATAAGGCAAAGCAGATGCTGACAATGTATAGAGTTTGCTTCAATAAGATGCTGTTGTTGCCTTTGTTATGGCCTTACCATATGTTGAATAACACCCCATCGCAAAACCAGCAGACAATGTTTTTAGGATGTCCTAATACTGGAGATTTAAAAAGTAACTCTATAAAAAAGTAAATATGTACAGTACCTATAATATAAATAAAAAGGTTAAGAACTCACATGGCCTGAATTTTACAAAATTTATGTTCATACAGAGATTTTTAGAACTAATTACAACAGTAGAAGGCTTGTAGCTAAACACATGAACTTGCTCAGGGAAGGTGAGGACATGTCTCAAAGCGTGCAAATTCACGCTCTTTCAAAAACAGTGACCCTTCAGTATTGCTATTGCATGCAATTTTACGTAGTGTAACAAACTGTAATTGAAGTAGGCTACCTTCTTATTGCAATAAGAATATTACCCTAATTGTAATAAGATAATTACTCCATTACTTATTAGTTTGTAACTTTGCTTTTGAAAGCTGTTACTATGATTATGATTACACAGACCAATGTTTTGTGCATGACTAGTACAACTTTGGCAAGATTGTGTGCATAACTAAACATCACCAAATTTAATTTAAATCAGAATCCACATATTATGTTCAGTCTTAAAACTTTTTAAATTTATTTTTGAATTTTTGTTACATCAAAGGTCATTATTATTTTTATTCAAAATATGCGATGCAACAATTCATAATTCCAATCATAAAACAGATTATAAATACTCATATGTAAACACTGCACAAATCCAAGCCATGCTAAGAAACGAAAACAGACGCGGTGACGTCATAGTGTGAGGCCTAGTTCAAACATATTTCATTTTATCAAATCATCATGAAATCGGCGAGGAACACTAAATTATGTCACTAAACTAGAATTGTAGGAATTAAAACCATATTTTCAACGGCAGAACATGTATAGATCAAAACATCACAGGCAATGGCTACAATTGAAGCGACCAGGCAGACATATTGAGACACCATCACTGAAGCTAGGGAACGCCAGTCTGTGCGTCATATTCCAAGAGCGTGAATCAATCGAGTGCTCCGTGAGGAAGGTGAGGTTATAGAACAAACTCAACAAATTTTAAATTAAATAAATCAAGACGAAATAAATATGTTAAAAAAATCATGCTGTTACAGATTCTAGTTTCGACGAATTTATGTGCAAAAAACGGTAACCAGGATACTTGATAAAATTTACGAATTTGAACACCAGAGTGATAGAGTTTTTCAGATTTTGAGTTTGACGAGAAGTCATAAAAACTCGATTTAGCATCACCTCAGAGCTATTTATAGTCAGTACCCGGCGTGGGTTTGAGGAAGATAGATCGGCAACCAGAGCGGTTCGTCTGATCATAGTTGATCAAGTTAAACAGTGAAGTTAGTGGTAATTAGAAGTGAATGATAGAAGTGAAATAATTAGATAGATGATTTATTTATTAATACAGTGAGTGCATCAAGAGAGTATAATTTAAATATATTTACGGAAATTTATTTATGGTGAGATCAAACCATTTATCTGTAACTGTTTCTAATGAAACTTTATTTGATTCTAAATGATATTGAATGAATAATAATTAACTGCAATTAACTACAATAATAATTAACTGAAACAATTTTAAATAAACAATTCAATTTATAATATATAAAATTTTCATATTTTAATATAAACTTGAATGAGGCCAGCTCAATTACCCCCTTCCCCCAAGATTTAGATTTTTTTTTCAATTAAACAGACATTTTTTAAAGAACTGATTAATGATAGTGATAAGTGAAATAGATTGTAATATTAATTTTCCCGAGATTATAATATATATTAAAAAATATCACAGAGAATCAATATATTCATAAACAAGTGTGTGATGGACATTAGTGGCCTGTGCAAACTTGAACATTATTTAACTATAAGAAGAACTATAATATTAGTTTAAGAATAAATTAAGATTAGTAGTTAAAGTATTGATTTAAAATTTTTAGTTTAGTAGCGTAGGGATTATGAATCAATTTGAATAATTTCAATCAAGAATAAGAGTTATTTGAAGTTAGGTAAACCAACTTTGATCCATCAAATTTTTTATAAATTTTTAATGTTGATTAGACATTGAACTAAATAGTAGGGCGAAAGATTCAATACTACTTAGGTGTTTTGCACTAGAAGTAAATATAAATAATTATTTAAATGTTATTGTTGGTATGAATAGTTAATGGATGTCATAATAAATAAATGTTATTGTTCTTGTTTGTTTTAACATGAAAATTATAATATTAGAAACTAACTGAATGATCGTACTAAGGTGTATTACTATTTCGTATGAGTTAAATAATTAATAAACTTTGTTAACTCCAATTAAGTTAAGGAAATTTGATAATATTGTTAGTGTTTCTCATTTGTTTAGTGTTGTCATTAATTTGTTTGTTTTGTTTTGATGTTTAGTTGTAATAATAACTTATAATTTAATAATAGTAAACAAAATAAATAAAAACATTTTATTATATAAATAAAAAATGTGTCATTTTTACAGCGACTAATTTTTGTTCTAATATACATATTTTTTTTCTATTTTTGCCAATTTTTTTGTTTTGGATTAAGGTGATTTCAGGGACTCTACTGTATATCATACGGTCTTATAGTCAAATAGCACTTAATACTAAATCCGTACATCTATCTCATTCATCAGACTTTAGCTTTATAAGTATACAATTTACACATGAAAGAAATTTGAATGTTTCCGAAATTAGATACATTTGTAATAGTTTCATAATATATTAATGAAATCTTTGCATTACCTAACTTAGAAGACAAACAAGAAATCCAATCTTGCACTGCAATAGCCTACTTGGCTTGATCTCTTCTGACAATCTTTTCGAAGTACCAGCAGACATAGGTAAAGTTGTATATCGTTCTATGACAAATGGTGCTTCACAGTGTCACCACCTGTTTGAGTACAGCCGGCTTTGTGTTGCTCACCGGGTTCTGACTGTAAATAAGCACTGCAACAGATACTACAAATATCGCACAGACAGTGTTCATATAGATAGGAATATCAAAAAATATCCTGGTCAATATGGCGGTGAATACAAGCTCTAAGGCGCTGGCAAAGGTTTTCAAAATAGAGTTCAAGGAACGCAGAAGGAAACTTGTTGTGATGCCTATTGCTGCATTATTAAACACCACCAACAGCACCTGCAAAACAATAAGTTTTAACTGAACAAAAATTTAATGCATTATAAATCTGTTTCAATCATTCTATCCAATTTATAGTACAGGCAGCTGTTGGGTTTAGCCATCCCACCATATTTCTAGCTCATACTATTCTCACTCATCTCCACACACATTCACTACTCAACATAACTTCGCTTAAAGTGTAAAGTGACCCATGCTGATGGAGTCAATGTCACTAGCCTAATGATGTATCAAATGGAGCCCTGGCAACCTCCCAGTGTACCTTAGCCTTACCATGTATGCAGGGCTCTGTGTGGACGACCCTCATTTCTTTAGATACTTGTGGGTGTTTACATAAGAATATGAAACAGAATGAGTGGGATATCACAGCAAAATAAAAAGGTTGGCAAAATGGAGCAGAACCTCCGTAATGAGGGTCAAGAGAAAGAAAAATTAGCAAAGCAAATATCTGCAATCACCTCAATAAGGAACTGGGAAGTCATTAATTATAAATGAGGGAGCTACCCACCTTAAATCCTAGACCTCATAAAGGGACAGGAGAAGACACTGTAATTGAGCGTATCAGGAATATAGAAAACGGACACAATAGTCTAAAATGCAATAGTAACCCTACAAATTCACTCAATCTCCCCAGCTTTTCTTTTCACATAGAATTTTGACTACAGGTATATTTGTGATTCTACTTAATTTCATAATTTTTAACAATTAAAAAAAAATCAAAAAGTGATAAACATTTATAATTTTTTTTTAATGGCAGATATATAGCAATCCTTAGCTATCTGTGGTGGTTAGATTTTTAGAATATCAAGGCTTGGTGGTCGATGTGGCCAATACACGAATCAGTCTGCTGCATCTCTGAACTGCAACACATCAAGGCAGTTGGTTCGAGACTTGCATTTTTGCTGTAATCTTTACCCTTTCCATTATGACGATACCTTGTCCTCATTAGTCTAATTGGCATAAAGTATGAATATTAAGAAAAAAATCTTTGAATATCCTACGGTTAACAAAATTATGAGGCAATATAAAAACACGGTTCAGGTACAGGATAGTAAATACAAAAAAAAAAAGTCAAAGTACTAAGCAGGAGGAAAACTGTTATGAACTTTACTTCAGCTTCTGGTTAATGTCTTTACAGATTTCTTCATATAGCTCCAATTCAAGGAAGTGATTACTAAACTGTTGGCTTAAGAAAAAATTGAATGTTTTTATTGAGAAACCTGGTTTTACAGTTTCCACTTGTACTTGGCCTTCCAGCCTTGGTCACTCATTAGGAATTGTGAAAATCTCTTTTAGCTCCACCAATGTTGACTAATGAAGATTATCTGATCACATCATTTCTTTTATTGTATCAA
The DNA here is from genome assembly GCA_022606455.1 of Callitettix versicolor. Lineage (NCBI taxonomy): Eukaryota > Metazoa > Arthropoda > Insecta > Hemiptera > Cercopidae > Callitettix > Callitettix versicolor. Next base: position 64,814,716 of record CM040187.1, read on the forward strand.
AGCCTTCTCCGTCTACATTCCATGCTATGTTTATATTGCTGGTTTAGTGTAATAATCATATCTGTAGTTCTGCCATCAGTTACAACTTCCAGCCGCAATTACGCTAACAAACACTGAACGTACATACTTTGTGTTGTTACATTTAGGTGTGTATGTGTGTGTGTGTGTGTTTGTATGACTTCAAGTTATACAGTTTTTAGTTTTAGACATTTAATTAAATGCACAGTTACAGGCAGCAATTAACCAATAGATTAAATAAAAAATTAAGATCTTTTGTGGATAATTATTCGGAGGAAACTGTGGGTGAAAAACCCGCGGATAACAAAGGATTACTGTATAGTTGTTTTTAAAGTATGACAGTTCAAAGTTTAGTGTTATATACAAATTATTACACACTATTGTTATATACGATAAAATTGTTACAGAGAAGTCTTGATTAATTAACCCCTTTAGTTAATCAAATCATTAACCAAAAGTTAACAGTTAATCGATTAACTAACAGTTGTAAATTATCGGCACCGTGTACTGATGATTTTTTTTCAATACAGTAAATATTTTTTTTTTCATTTAATAGAGATTTGAATAACGAAGTTCCACAGTAAACCATCAGCTGGAACTGATATATATATATATATATATATATATATATATATATATATATATACACACACACATACATACATACATATATATGAACGTTTGTCTATCTCTGTGTTCCGAATAGGAATTTTTACCTTTTGAAATTTTATATGAAATGAAATTTTACACAAATGTGGTTAGGGTCCAAGGAAAAATACTTTGTGGGGGTGGTATTTTTACTATTTTTCTCAATTCAGTGAAATCATCAAAATAAAAAGAGATAATTTACTATCATTAGCAATATTGTTGGTCTTCATGAGATCTAAAATTTAGACACAGAAACCCTGGACATCTTAACACCCTCTCACCCTTTAACAATTGAATAATTTCTTTTTTATATCAGAGCAACTCCAAATACAACCAATTAACTATAAAATACAACCATTCCATTGTACTCACCTTGATTTGTGTAACAGACTTCATAGCATTGTGGTCCAAGAACACGCCCAACTCCCCTTGCCACAATAGTACTGCGATATTGCACACGATGGAGTCAAAGTACATAAACACATTCTGTATGTATACGTTGCATTCACTGCTATACTGTCCTTTCAGAAGTACTTCATTGTACACCCCAGCTAGGCACGAACACACCACCTACATACACAAACACTTTTAGAAACATACTGAGTAACCTGAAGATATACATTTGTACTTAACACTATTTACGCTCACAGAGACAGTTCGACTTGAAAATATAAATCCTCTGTTGATCCGCAGTAACCATTTTTCATAACAAAACACAAAGAATGAATACTGAAATATACTGTCCCATTGAAAATAATTTTATTATGCAACATTATAAAAGAAATATTTTAAAATAATTTTTAAATAATAATGACATAGTTTGTCCAAAGACTCATGAGCCTATGAAGATTAAAGAACCCTTACACATACACATACCGTCCCATTGAAAAAGAGATGAGACATTATAAAAGAAATGTAAAATACTACATAATATGACATAGTTTGTCCAGACTAAGCCTATGATTACCTACATTACAGTGTAGTGTTACCTACATTACACTTGTAAGACTAACATTTCTGTTATAATTATCTCTACCAAATTATAAAATAATCTTGAAAATCTACGTATCAGATTTTGAAAATGAGCCCACAGTGTCACTGTGATAATCCTACACATTTTTATCAGTAAAACACCTTACATTTTTACAATAACTGTGTGGGTGACAAACAATGTATGTAGAATTCAAAGGCAAGTACAAGTTATATACCAAATATATAGCAACCCTTTAAAATTTGGGGAGTAAGTGCAGAGTTCCTTAATCATAAAAAGGCGATTTTCACGAATTTTTTCATTGATTTTCATCACCAGTTCATCAGTCATAACGCTAGGCCTACCACAGCAGTCCTCATTGTGAACATTGGTACAGCCATTTTTAAAATCAAAACACCATTGCTCACTTGGCTTTCACTCATTATTCCTTGTTCATACACATCACGAAGTTTGCGATAAATTTCAATAGGCTTGTGCTTTTTCGCCAACAAAAACCTAACCACAGAATACATCTCACAAGTGGTGGTATTTTCTATTAAAGCGCACATTTTATCATGTGTGCATAATGTGGATGCATAATGAGTGTAGGAACATTGTGACACCAAGATGACAGCTGTAGCTCCCGTCCATTGCCACGATAGGCCAAAACGTCTGTTACTTTCTGAACAGCACTAGTATTTTTGAAACTCTCTTTGTAGATAACTCTAAATAATTTACTTATGCACATTTATTATATTATTTCTTAATAACTGTGCTTGACTGAATTTTGTAGATATAATTTTGTCACAAAAGTTATTTTGAATTAAATATGCACAATGTTAAAACTAACACAACAAAGAAACTAATAAGTTTTCAAATAATAAGTTTGTTTTATTCAATGAACTATACAAGTCTAAAAGGCAATGTGTTTACTCAAATTTCAAGAAAAAATTTGTAAAATTTGAAAATTATAATGTAAACTGGGTAAAACAAACGTTTAAAACTAGTAGATGACACAGAACTGGTACTCTGGGCTGTGAGTGGGGTGCAAGGGTCTTATAAGTCTTCAAATCTCATGAGGCTTAAACCGTTTGACTGCTATGCAATGATCATCATTGTAATTTACTGGGACACTATGATCTATCATCGCTGTCCTTTTTTTTTGTAATAGTTCAAAATAAATTCAATAGATAGCGTTTAAATCTACAGTTTTCAATTAACTGATATTTTTAGTTCACTTTTCTGCCACTCCCATATTTTTTCTGAGTTACAGAAATTATAAGGGTTGTAACATAACCTTGTCCTTCAATTTTTGTTTGCTATATAGTCAAAACAGCTGGCAATTGTGATGTTTTTGTGGTTGGAGTCAATAATGACATAATTCAGTTAAACGTTACGCTATATTAAATTGTTCAGAATTTACCAGAGAATATAACTATACCAGTCAAATTAAGATATTCAATAAAATATAGTGGTTCATTATAGTTCAAACCCAATGTTTTGAAATTTATTTCTTCAATCAGAAATTTAAAAAAACCTTTTAAAATTAAAATTTGATTAAATCAAAAAATTATTACACAATAAATCCTAAACAATAGCTACAATAAGTGATTTTTTCAGATTTTTAAAATGGTAAGTATATAGCTACATAAATACTTTTTAGCTAAAATAACCCAGGAGTTGAAGGTAAGGCACCTTCCTGGGCAGGCCAGCAGGCAAAGGGTTAAACAAACTATTCTTACCATTTCTAGCTTAATGCATTTTGAATGGATCAACAATAATTGTTCTGAAGATATCAGAACCCGCAGCTATCACAATTTGTGTATATCATAATACAAGGTGTGGCACCACGCATCAGTATACATAGATATGACAGACTATTTAATTAGTAGTTTAATAATCATCGCAAACAGCTGTCTCGCTAATACGATGAAAGTGAATCACCAACAATATTTTTTTTTACCTTACACTTTTTTGAAAATCATATTTCACCATTATACCAGCATTAAAACACGCTTATAGCATAAAATGCAATCGAATTTACAAATTTTAAATTCTAATTTATGCAGATTTCAACAACGATTACAACACTGAAATAACACCTTTTTAACCAAATAAATTACTTGTTATGACTAGTTATTATTCCTTGTTCTACTCGTTACACCAGAAGGTATAATGATCATATATTGTTCTTTTTAAGCTTTAACAATACAAAGCATTAGGCAGCATAAACTTGTCACCTTATGAGTAAGGTTTGTATATATGTAGGGACTGATCTACTGACAGTCACCTTGCAAGAGATCTGTAATTATAACTGAATATTAATTTGGGAACATCCATACTACATCCTAAATAAATGTTTTTTTATTTATTTATGTGTTTTACCTTTTGTATACACATTACATGTATACCATTGTAATGTATACCATACAGTGTATGTGATGTCACTGTTTATTCATCAGATTATGAAAACCAGAATACCAACTTAATTTAGTGTAGAATACAACTACGTAATTAGATAAAAAACTTAATTTTGTAGGAACGACGAGGCATTAAATGAGTTAGAAAATGCCGAGATTCTTTGAAAAGTAATACTGACTGGGCTACGATCTATTTTGTTTTGTTACAACAGAATTACCTAACAATTAGTGTGTACATGCAACACTATTACTAAATAAGAATTGTAAATTAAGTAAAGCAAATTTATATTTATCGTTTATAAGTTTATGCAACCAAGGGTTATGATACTTGGCTCTGTGTTTATGTTTTGCATACTGTCGTGAAATATGCAACACTCCCATGAGTACTAGGATTATAGTACACAATTGTTAGTAGACAATGTTTTATGTTCATGAGAGAACTATCAGTCAGAAGTAAACACACCTGTATTATAATCAGAAGCATGTTCCAGCTGAGGTGTGGAGTCATTACTTTGGTCATTGGCTTTATAACCACCTCCAAATCTAGGGCCGAAACCTCGATGTCATTGGTTTCATCTCCAAAAGATACTTGTTTAATCATACAACCAGCGGTGAGCATAACCAACGATAGCCATTGTTTCACGCTTAACTGCCTTTTGAAGAGGATCTGAAATAGTTGCAAAGGGATCATAGATTTCAAAAGAGCATTTTCAATATTGTAAAGTTTATCTCCAATTTTTAAATATCTCTATTTTTAAAGGCCAGTAAGGTACTTTTGTAATCGTAACAACTTCTCAAGTTTAACAATATTATTAATGGTTAAAGTCTCATTTTAATAAGGATTTGCAATATTGTTTAAAACAAAGTTAAAATCTGTACACACACACACACACAAAGAAAAATTATTAACTCACTCACACACTGACCACAGTGTGCATAGAAAGGCAAGACTTTGAACTTGAAATTTCATATAGTAAGTTAGTTTAGGCCATTGGCCAGCTGTAAGAAGGCGCAACCTATTCCAATGCACAATAAGGTAAAATTTAGGGGCAGCAGAATTCAAAGACTGGGGAGCTTAGGCACAAAATTATTCTCAAACAAATAAGTTATTTTTAATTACAAAAGTTATTACCTTTGTAATAACTCACAAGGCAACACAAAAATGAATTGTTGTTAGGTAAGTATAGACTGTACGTAAATATTTTTCTTCTTTTTTCCAGTCCATCATTAAATGTATCCACATCACAGTCAATATGTAAACGAAAGTCATTCACTCACTCTCCGAATAACTAATCATTGTATCTCAATATCAACAAAGCCTACAAAATAAAAATGTTGGATGTTTACAGCCTTTTTAGATGTGCAATAAGGCTGAGTTAAAAAATCTTTTAAGTGGTTTAAAAATGCTTCTTTCTGGTACAAAGAAATCACAGTTTTGTGCACTATTTATTCGGTTTTTACATCACTGTTTATTTGGTCAACATCTTTACACATTTCGATGTAACTATTTTTTTGTTGTATGGAGCTGTGACAAAGTTTTAAGCAATCTTAAACTGTCATACAACTATTCAAAACACAATGGCAGACACTCAAAACATTAATTTATTTATCTGTTACTTTTAAAAAGCCTATTATGTTCGCTTTTAACTGGAAACCAGTGTCATGCATTTCAATGATTTTTTCCATTTTTATATGGACCTGAGACAAGGTTTTAAACATTCTTAAACCTACACCTATTTGAAACAAAATGGCTGGAACTCAAATTGCTTGATTTATTTTAAAAAGTGAATTTTCATTACCTCTAAACATAGGGCACAGCGAAGCACGTATACACAGCTAGTACAATGCAGGCCTATAGGCCCTAATATATTTATAATTTGAAAGAAAATAGTTCATTTGAAATAAACAAGAAAAGATTTACCAGCTGTTTTTTGTTTTATTCTAATAACCTTTAGAATTCTACAAATTTATGATTTAATTATTATAAATTATATACATTTCATATCATGTAGCCTATTTGTTAAAAACAAAGTCATTAAAATACAAAATACAGTACGCTAGAAGACATTTTCATTGCAAAATTGGAAAAAAATTTATCACAAGTTATGTTCTTATATTTAACAAAGCATACCACATATCTGATTCCATGATTCGTGATTACAATGTTGCTTTACCTACGAAATTATTTCTTATAAAATTAATGAAGGAAGCTTGGTTAAACTTTAGATGGTTATTATTGAATGCGAAATTTAACCTTTACAATTTTTCCAATAAAAAAGTGTTGTATGGTGAGGAGAGGGTTGAAATGGCAGCATTGAAAAATTCGCCAAGAGGGGCTAATCTTTTCGGGTCTGACCAAGACAGAGATAAGTTATTTATTTAATCATAAATCAATTTAAAGACAAAGAGTACATAAGAAATATTATACAAACTTACTCAATTTTATTATTTTCACAAACATTACAGCATGTTTTTTAAATATGGAATAAAGTAGTAAGTGGAAAATTACCACATGAAGTGTTTAAGGCTAAGTGGCGACCATGTGCAGAGTAGAGTAAACTACGCACTAAAAACCGAATTATTGTTTTAAATGTGAGTGCAGTCACTGAAAGTGTATGAAGCTGAGCGTATTGTCAAGCGGTGCTGCTGGGTTCTGCTTTGCTTTCAGGAGCCACACATATTTAAAACAATAAGTTCAGTTTTGAGTACGCTCTGCTCAGGGCAACACAGCTCCACGTTTAAAGCTGTTAAATTTACATGAATTTTTAAACCAGAAAACATGGAAAACCAAATGGATGTTTAATATATCCAGTTCGAAACAGTATCTATGGCCACCCTGAATAACCGACAACACATGATATCAAAGCTTTTACTGTACAATGGCTAAAACAAGTTTCTTAAGTAAAAAAAAATGTACACAAACCTGGTAGAGCACGCCTGTGATGACCACCCTTAGCTGAAGCAGGAGGAAGTATGTGGTAGGATCAAACACTGACAAGTTGATAAACGCCAGGTTGTTGTAGAGACAGTACAAAAAAGCAGGGACAAAATACTGCCACATAACTGTAGAAGCAGAAGCAAAGCTACAATACACAGTGACGGCTCTTACAGCCCAGTCAGAATAAAGGAATATCTTGGATTTTCAAAGACATTACACAGAACTTTGACACAATTAAATTATTTCAGTGAGGTCATATAAAAAAATGTACAACTCTATTAGTGTAACAAATTTAAAATTTACAGCCTCAGATTAAACTGATAAAAACCTCATTGTGGTCACGGTATACTTAATTTCTTTTTACTTTACACCATTTTAAAAAAATTTATTATACCTAATGCTAATTTTTTAAAATTTAATATGACTTGAGTCATGCAAATCTTCTAAAAGTTAAGAATATCTTCATTTTTTAGGAAGATAGTTTTTACTTATACACATTACATTTATATTTGAGATAAATTTTGTAAAAAATTGTTTAAGCCAATCATGATTAAATCAAATTTTTATTAAATTCAAAGGGTTTTCATCTAAAAATGAGATTAAAATTAAAAAATTACCATTAGATATATATAGATAAACCGCAATAAAAAATTTCTTCAAAATTGTCTGTTTAATCTAGTGTAATTTGTACAGGTTTGATAGATACAAGATTCAGATAAAAACACTTTTGTACTGAATGAAACATAGTTGGCAACTTAGACTCGAGTTGCATGTTTGTCTGCCTGTCGGGCGCATCCCTACAAACTAAATGAACTGATTAAAAAAAAAAATGGAATGTAGATCTTGTTTGTCAATAGCTTGTCTTCACAGGGATACCAAACAGAATTAACTCTAAAATACAGGGTGGGGCAGGGAAGTATCCCTACTTTTGAGATGGTGTTGTGTGTAGTGAGGATGTGTTGGAGGAGTGGGGGTAAGCTCGAATGACGCTGTGGCCATGGAATTTTCCATTAGTACCGCCGTCAGTTGTAGACATGGCTTGGTCGAATGAGCAACGTGCTTTTGCAGTCGAAACGTATTTCTCTCAAAATAAGTCTATTGTTGCGGTGCAGCGTGCGCTGCGAACTCGTTATCGGATTCCTACCCGCAATGCTGTTCCTGACCGCAAATCCATTTTGTTGTGGGTGGAGAACTTCCGTGCATGTGATAGTGTAGTGCGAAAGAGAGTTGGGGCTCAGAGGCTGCTAGAAATTCGATGGCTGTTTTGAGGGAAATGTTCCCCGGGCGATTGAACTCCCGGTATGGTGACATTCCATGGCCCGCGCGCTCGCCGGATTTAACTCTGTGTGATTACTTTTTATGGGGCTACCTCAAAAATGAAGTGTTTAAACATCGACCCAGGACCCTAGAAGCCTTGAAGCATGCAATTCGCCTTGAAGTTGGCCGCGTTCCACAAGAAATGCTTCGCAGAGTTATGCGGAACTTTAGAACCAGGCTACAGCAGTGCATTGACAATGAGGGACATCACTTGCGTGATGTGTTATTTAAAACAAAGTGAAATTATCATTACAATTAACTTCCATCTGTACCCTTTTGATGCCACAATAAAGTTTTGTTCAAACATTTTTGGTTATTTATTAATTTACCTTTAAAATTAGGGATACTTCCCTGCCCCACCCTGTACAAACCATGGTTGAATATATAAGCCAACCCCTTTTCCTCGACTGAAATAAACTCAACAATACGCTTGTACATGATGGTTTCCTTTTCATATTTGTATAACATGTCACAGTGTTATTTACAGATTTTTGTTTTTTAATATTTTATCTTGTATTTTCTCTCATTTTTCGAAATTAGACACATTTTCTGGATTTTGTCGATAGCATCTAAGCCAGATTTGTGTAGAATGTGAGAAAGTTTGTTCATATTATTTCTATTGCACAATTTTTGATTTTTTATCGTTCTTAATCATACCTTTTAATTGAGTGCAAATGATCAGAAAAAAATTAGTGTACTTAGATTATAATTTAAGTTTATGGGAAAACTGAATGTTGTATTAAACTATAAAAATTAAAAATGTTTTTTTGCAACTATAATAGTTTCTCTTCAGCTTGGACTCTGATTTTACCACACCTCCTCAGACCAGTTTTGCAAAATATAACTATTACAACACATATACGATTAAATCAGGAATCTTAATTTTTATTGCATTTTCTCAACATATAAAAACATCATTGTGTAATAATTTGAAAGTGGTCATACTTTCAGGTTTTCATTAATAAACTAAACTGGTATTAAGAATGGTATGATCTCATAGGCTCTTCCAGGTAAATGATAGTATCACAGGTTACTGAAGACAGTATAAACATAATGGATATTAGTTCATTAAATACTTTTATAATACACTTAACAACCAGCCTCACAAAGTTATCTATAAATGTGGAAGAAAATAGCATGTTCTAGTTTGGGGAAAGCAAGTGGGAGGGAGGAATTGTAGATAAAGAAGCAGCAATAGAGCCTTTATCAGTAACCATAGAATCTCAGTTAGCAAGGCCACAAAGAGATGTCATATCTGTCCAAGTAATAAGGACATGAAAATGTAAGATAGCCACTTTTTAAGGCTCCTACACACGACATGGCTGTGGTGGCGATCAGATGTAACTCATTAGATAGACCTTGTGTATTATTCAGACAGGCGTTGCTTGACATCCGCTGATTGTGGTACAACTTTTTCAAACACAAAACCTATTGAATATCAAAACCTATTGAACTGCAAAACATTTTGTATATCATATCCCATCCCAAATATAAAAATATTATGGAATAAAATAGGAGAATTATTAAACTATTTAAAATTTTTTTATATTGATATTGATACACAATTATTACAACTATAATGTAGTACCTATAGTGTACAACCATAATACGTAACATCGTCTGCATTAGCCCAAGTGTGCAAAAGAGTATTAGGCCACTATCTGAAAATACTTATGAAATTCCACCTGCAGGCTACTAAAATTTCTCTTTATTTAATTTTCTATGTTAATGTTCTGAGGTTATGATAAGAATTTGGTTTTCAGTTTTTGTTGAATTTGTGATTATTCCTATTCACAATAAGCTACTTATTTTATTTATTTAAGCCATATAACCTTTACAGTAAATTTATTATATTTGTATTCAAACTGCTTTACCGCAGTTTGTGATACCAATCAGTGTGTGGTGGTATTTATGGTTTTCAATGTCAGGAGTAGATTTTGTGAAGAATAATGTCATGTGAAACCACAATTTTGTTTAATAAGTGTAATTATTTGCAATATTTTGATTAGTAATTTATTATGGCCAAACTAAAATAACTGATACTTGTATTTTATATATCAATAACATAACAATAGTTGAGCGTCACAGGCCAGGTCTGTCATTAATGAAACTGCCAGCAGAGTGTTAAAACTATAAAATTACATATAAGTTAATTTACTGTTTATCGTAAACCTTCTGACACCGAAATATGCTCAAATAATGTAATATTTAGCTCAAGTCAGTGTAACAGATTGGAAAACAAATATTTTGTCATGTATTTCTTGGTACAATAAAAAACTTAAACTAGTTTTTTTATGTTGAATTGAATATGAGAGTGTGTAATGTTTTCACAAAGTTTACTTTCTTCGGAACAATAATTTGTTGAAAAACACTTAAAACTAAGAACAGCAATATTAAAACACAACTAAATAACAATAGGCACAATGTTTCCCAATTACAAAAAATAAGCAGAACAGACGTAACCATACGAAAACAAAACTAATTACAGTAAAATTACAAAAATAGAAAAAAATAAACAAGAATTATAAAAAATTACAGGGGTGTGATTTTACAAATTACAAAATAATCACAGCACACAGCAGTCTCCCTGATGTGATAGAAATGAATTTCCAAAAGGATTTTTCTTTATATTACCCTTTTTGAAATTCTGATTTTCTGTCATAATCAGCATTAAAGTCTGCATATTATTTTAAATTTTCAAATTGCACTGAAAATACAAAAATAAACCTTGATCACCATACAACAATTTCTTAATTTCAACGGATTTTGAAAATTCAAATTTCAAATTTATGGTTTTATACTGATTACGATGGTCAAATCGGATTTCCAAAAAAATTTAAGACAAAAAAGTTATGAACTTTCAAATGTTTGAAATGGCCGCCACTTGAAACTTCTGAAAACATTTTGGTCATTATAAATTGTATATTATAATTATTACATTGCATAGTAAATTATATGAGGTGTGGCAATTAAATAACTGGACTGGTTTTGCTATCAGAAAACAGCAAGCGTGCGCCAGCAGGTTTGGATATTTCTGTTCCTGTTGTTGCTTACCTCATCCTGAGCTCATTAGGCATGGTTTTATGTTGCTCAGTTTCGCTGTAGCAATCACCATGTTAAAGAAAGTATATGGATGTGAAATTTTATCGCATACGCAAGTTTTTGAGTGGTTTAGGAGGTTTAAGGAGGGACGAGAAACGACTAAGATGACTCATATCCTGGACAACCTTCAAAATCAAAAATGGACAACAACATCCAGGAAAATGTTTAATTGATTTGCAAAAGTCATCCATGTGAAAGACTGAGGTCTTGGTGAAATGTGCGGAAATAACAATGAAGTGTCCATCATAATTTGTATGAATCACCGAACATGCAGTAAGTTTTCGCAAAATTTTCTCATTTCAGAACAAAAGGAATCGAGAATGAACCTTTGTGCTGATTTTTTAAACAACACTGATACTGATCCAGCATTGTTAGACCACGAGATTACTTGTGATGAATCGTGGTTTTTTTTTTATATGTGATCCTGAAATAAATCACCAATAGATGTCCGAATGCATAACTAAGATATCACCTGTCCATTTCGCCTTGTCTATGAATTTTTTTCCCCTTAATGTTCATACTTTAAACCAGTTAAGACTAATGAGGACAAGCGATCACCATTAACAGCAAGAGAAAAGCAACTGTGGCTCCCTGCCCCACTGTGACTATTTCTACTTCCTAAGGTCAAATCGGAGCTTCAGGGAACAAGCAGTTTGGAAGCAGTGAAAGGAAAAGCGACGGTGATTCTCAAGAAGCGTTAGAGGTTCTGAATAAGTGACAGATGCAGACTTTCAGCACTGCTTTGAAAAATTCATATGGAGCATTGTAGGGATTGGCAAGGAAAGTGCAATGAAGGGAATAAACTTCGTAATTTAATTTCCACATCTCATATAATACAATTTGATTCAAATTTGGCATAAAAATTGATTAAGGTGATAGCTTGGACAAGTTCATTAACCATTAAAATTCATTGAAAAATTTCAAAATGGTGAAATCTTAAAAAAAGTCATAAAACTTTTTTGTCTTACGTTTTTTTGAAAATCTGATTGAACATTATAATCAGCATTAAAGACTGCATAAATTAGCATTTAAAATTTTAAAATCCATTGAAATTAGGAAATTGAATTTGATAATTCAAGGCTAATGTAAAGTTTAAAATAGAAATTAACATACAGAAAGTAATCTACCTGTAACTAGATTTTACTGATTATGATAGTTAATCAGTTTCAATTTTTTTTTTGAAATTTGCTTCTATCACGTCAGAGTGGCACCTGCATGCCGTAATTACAGTTTAAATTGCTTTTCTATATGTGTTGCACAAACCAGAGATTATTGTGCTATAAAATTGAAATTACGATTACAGTGAATTTTAAACTTACCTATTGAATGTGTACGTGTTTCACTTATCAACAAGCATAACGAATGGCTGAAACAATCATTCTATTGTTAAGAAAACACTGATAAACAACAAATAGAGGTAAACAGAAATACAGTTTTAATTAAGCTGATAACAGGGATAACTCTAAATAAAAATGTGGAACACATAATGTTCTAAGAGTTTCACAATAGTTAGCTATACAAAGTGTGGCCATTAAACCGGACCAGCGCTACAAAACATTTTATTGACCATCAATTACATTACAAAGTTTATGTCCCCTTCAATGTACTCTCCATGCTGATCCCTACAACACTCTGTACGAATTTTCCATTGTCAAAGCAGTGCTGGAAGTCAGCATATGAAAGCTTGTTGAGAACTTTTGTTGTTTTTGCTTTCATTTCTTCCGCATTGTGAAATCTTGTCCCTTTAAACTTCGATTTGACCTTAGGAAATAAAACATGGTAATGCTGTAATTCGCAAAGAATGTCTTCACAGACAAGGTGGAATGGGCTGGTGCACTGTTTTGGTAAAGCATCCAGGAATTGCTCTTGTATAAATCAGGTCTTTGTCTCACTCATTCATGAAGGGCTGTCAAAACCTTGATATAATAATGTTAATTGACCATCTGACCTTCAGGACTAGACTTTACTTTTCATTTTTGCTTTTTTTCGTGAGATCGAAAATGCTCTTCCAATGAATACAATCAATGAATCAATAGATTGGAGCTTTATTTCAAGATCATAGGTAAAAACCATGATTCATCACAAGTCTGGATTAAGCCTAACAATTCTGGATCATTATCAAAGTTGTTTTAAAAAAAAAACAATACAAATGTTCATTCTCGATTCATTTTTCTCTGGAGTGAGAAGTTTGGCACCATTTTTGGCGCAAACTTTCTGCATGTTTTATGACTCATGCAAAATCTGATAGACACTTTTTTGTAATTTTGAGGTTTCAGGAAGAGCTCAATCAGACAACGATTTCTGAATGTTGTCATCTGTTTTGATGCGTGTTATCCAGGGCGCTAATTGTCTTCGGCTGTTTTTAGGAGGAATCCTTAAAACTACCACTCAAAAACTTGTCTGTGCTGTAAACATTCGCTTCTGTATACCTCCTTTAACATGGCATGAACTTCTGTAACAGTTTTTCCCACTTTCACAAGCAACTTGACATCAATTTGTTGCTATATCTGAAAACTTTACATTTTTTTGACGAGAAACTAGCACAAAGATTTGAATGAAAGATTGCTACAGCAATCGTACCAGCGATGCACAATTACAAGATGTTTTAATTGTTCTGATTGTAAAAACATCAAAAATCCAATGTATTGGACATCAGTCATCACTTGACGATTGTTTATTTATGCAAGTCCTCCAACTCGCTGAGTCAACAAAACAATCTAATGAATCGTCAGCTTACAATCGGAACAGATGTTGCTGGAAATGTTGAATAGTTATTCCAATTAAATGGTGAAGATCTATTCCATTTGTGTGTGTGTGTGTGTGTGTGTGTGTGTGTGTGTGTGTGTGTGTGTCACCATCGTAATAAGAGTTAAAAACTGCTCAAATTATCATTATGAATTTTCAAAATTGGTTGAAATTAAGAAATTTCTTGAAGACAGTCAAGATTTGTGTTCTTTTTCCAATGCAATTTGTTAAAGTCTTAGTGTATGAGATGTAGATTTTAATGTTGATTATGATGGAGAGATCCGAATTTCAAATAGGGAAAATAAAGAAAAATACTTTTGGAAATTCGTTTGCATCAAGTAAGACAGTTATGAGCCACAAATAATGTAACATGGTAGTTTTTTATGCATGAGTACATAGTTGTTTTTAAATACCATAGCCAAACTAAACTATATTTTAATTTAATTCTAAATGAATGGCTTATTATTATTATCATCACTGTCATTATTATTATTTGTGTAAGTAAAAATTTACAATTTATTTTTATAATTTTTACCGTTATTATATAATTATTACTTGGCAAGTCCTAAGAAAATGTTACAATAAAAAGTAATGAGAAAAATATTATACAATAACTATAACAAATTTTAAATTAAGGTGTAGTTAACTTTACTAAATAGTAAATACTGATGTCCAGTTAAAAGGGAATATTGCTCTAAAAGCTGAGTCAGCAATCAGCAGTCTGGAACCATCGCCCAGAGTTGTCAACAACTGTCAAACATCTCAAATGTTCAACCGATTGGTATTCGATGGTTGACTCAATTACTTTGTAGTATGATATAATTGCTTCAATTGTAAAAACATTTCGCGATTGCACATCACTACGTACTACCATGCTCATCAAGCTCAGGGGGGGCACAGACATGTTTAAACCTGATGTGATGCACTCGATGTTTGCTGGTAGCAGCACCAGTCCAATTACTTAATTTCCACTCCTCTTACACTGATAAAAGTTCTAATATTTATTACTCTAAATTAACAAGTTCTAGAAATTAAGGGGTCTTATAAAACCTAGCACTGCAATCAAATTATCATATATCTAAAGTAACACAAATATTGTTGTTTTAACTATAATTAAATAGTAAATAGCGATTATGATTCTCAAACCATATGCTATTTTACACTTTTGAAAATGTTTAATAATTCCTTACTAAATACTAAATTTAAGAGCTTATTGGAGTGACATAATAAAAATTTTAATTATAATATATTGTTTTACATCATAAATGAAAGAATTAATTTCTACAGTTACTATTCTTTGTAAATCTACTGTGCCACCTATTTGGTACTTTTTAAATTCTCATTTATAGCGCCTTCTCCAGTTCTAGTCCCTTCATAAAGTCTAAATTTCATAAAGTCCAAATCTTTAAAAATTCAATGTGTGAAACATCCCTGCTTCCCAGTTTGTTTTGGGATGCTTGCTTTTCGAATTTATCTTTCTCATAACCCTATTGTTGTGATCCATTTGGCCAATGTTTTATTACTCATTGGTATTTCACACATTCTTTTACTTTTTTTACTCAAACCATTTTACTTATGGTTTTATACTCTTACTCATTTTGTTCGCCATTAGTTCACTGTCATTCCATCAATAGGATCACTTTACACTTTACAGTTAGCCAAGCTGAGTAGTGTGTGTGTGTGTGTGTGTGTGTGTGTGTGTGTGTGTGTGTGTGTGTGTGTGTGTGTGTGTGTGTGTGTGTGTGTGTGTGTGTGTGTGTGTGTGTGTGTGTGTGTGTGTGTGTGTGTGTGTGTGTGTGTGTGTGTGTGAATTTTGAGTAGATGAACTAGAGGCATGGTAGGCTTATTAAGTCAGCATTTCACAACAGCTGCCTCCACTAGAGGTTTTACTTTACATAAACTGTGCATTTTCTTTTGAAGTTAAGCACAAATTTTAAATGTGAACAAATAATATGCGTAAAAATAGCATTTCATACTCTCAATTTTCTTTAAACATTTGAAACAGTACTTATGAAATTTTAATAACACTGATTATAATCATAAATTATGTTTTTTAAAGTTACTGAATGGCCACAATTTTGAATAGAATGAAATGATTTTGCTTCGTAACAGGTATGCTTCAAGATACATTACAAAAATCAGTTTTTGTATCAAGTTTTAATTAAACCAAATCAAAACTACAAAAGTTACATACTAATGCATGCACATACACACAAACACCCTATATAAACATAACTTTAAAAAAGTATACATTTGCATCTTCTTCTTTATTAAAAATCTGATTTTATC
Source organism: Callitettix versicolor (assembly GCA_022606455.1). NCBI lineage: Eukaryota > Metazoa > Arthropoda > Insecta > Hemiptera > Cercopidae > Callitettix > Callitettix versicolor. The sequence continues at coordinate 64,831,163 of CM040187.1, forward strand.
ATCATAATCAACGTTACAATCTATCTGCCTGTATCTATCTATATATATCTCTGTGTGTGTGTGTGTGTGTGTGTGTGTGTGTGTGTGTGTGTGTGTGTGTGTGTGTGTGTGTGTGTGTGTGTGTGTGTGTGTGTGTGTGTGTGTGTGTGTGTGTGTGTGTGTGTGTGTGTGTGTGTGTGTGTGTGTGTGTGTGTGTGTGTGTGTGTGTGTGTGTGTGTGTATATATATATATATATATATATATATATATATATATATGAATTCATATATATATGAATTTAAAATTTCTGGAATCCAGTCAAATTACGAAAATAATGAATTTGACAGAAATTAGTGTTCACTTTTGTACATACAATGTAATTTGATAATTTAATGCGCTAATTAATGCTGATACTGATTCATACTTCGCATAAAAATCGATTGTGATAACAGTTTGGGTTAGTTTGTTACCTAGCTAAATCCATTCAAAAGCCTCACAATTTCCGCCAAATAATTGAAAAAAATTAATTTTTTTTTACCTTTCTTGTTTCTGAAAGCATGATTTCAGCATCTTAGCCTATTAAAATCTACATAAATCAGAATTTTAAAATTTCAAAATCAATCGATATTAAGTAAATGAATAAAATGCTGATTATGATAGTGACATCTGACTTTTCAAATAACATTAAAAATAACAGAAATTCAAAACCGAGCCGTGATTGTTTCAGATTTTCCTAATCAAAAACCACAATACTCGGGCTACTGTATTGTTATTGCAAACAACATGCATGCATTACATTACACTACAATATATAGGTTACAATGTAAGTACTTACTTTTTAGCATATAACATAACAGATATTAACAATTTAATTAGTTCGGTTAATAAAACTGCCACCACAGTGTTGTAGCCATAAGCATTGTCCGACTGTTGCGACGCCGTCACCAACAAACCTGGATAACCAATAAGTACTACATATTTGAAGTATTTTAAGAACATTCTAAGATACCATTGTGAAACAATATCACCATAAAACATTGCCACATGAATTTATGCAGTTCTAGCCATTTTAGTTTCGATAATTTTATTGTTCTTAAATCTACAAAAACAATCTTCTTAACAATACATTATGACTAAGAAATAATATTAAATAAACTGTTTAATAACCAACATACAGTGAAAACTAAGTTGATATGAAATGAAAAATTAATATAACTGGTGCTATCATGGTAGCATAATAAGAGAGATACCAAAACAGAAGTAACTGTTTCGTTTTTATGTAATTAAAAACAAAACTTAAACTACATTAAGAGGTTACATTAAAAATATTGTTTATAAACTACAGTTCATTTAACATGTTAAGGAGAGTAAGTGTCTAATTAAACAATAATTTAAGTAAATCAACTATCATACTACAGAACCCCTTATACTAATTCTCTGGTAAAGTGGAGTTATTCATTAATGGCTATGATATTTCTTGTATTTATATTTTATTTATTACATAAATAATCTTTATGACTCCTTATTTGCAATTCTATATTTTTATGTTACTTGTTAATTTATGAATCTTGGATATATCTACAATTAAACTTCTTGCAAAACAAAAGCTATAGCCTGCTCCGTGAATAGTCTCTACACTGGTGTCCTATTCTGGTGTGCAGATTTAAGAGCGGTCTTACTGTCCAGAATAGGTGATTGATAGATCTGACCTCAGGCAGGCTGCATCAATAATGGCTGAACTGTAAGAGGCGTATTTATCCCAAGCCAAGGCAGAACAGTGTACATGGAAAATGGCTTGGTTAATATGCGGATTTTTGATACAAAAGCCATCTCCCACTTTACATTAACATTACTTACACATACAAGGATCTGTATGGGTGGACTTTTTATTTCCCTAGATACTTGTAGGATTTTGATGGCTGGAAAAAAAACGCTATGGAACTGGGAAAATTTGATCTGTGCATTCAAAGTAGCATGGAAGTTTTTTTTCTGTGAAATGCAGACGATGGGATGATTTATAGCGTATGAAATGCCAAGCCCTGGCCGGGAATCGAACCCGGGTCCTTGGGGTGAAAGCCCAGTATGCTATCAACTAGGCCACCGAGGCGGCTAGCATGGAAGTGGAGGAAACTGGAAGTATATGTAACCTCATGGGACCCACAAGTGAACTGCACAGATTGTTGGGGACTCTAAGCAGACCTTACCCAATATACAATGGAAGACGTGAGAGATGGCGTTGGAACATCTCAGATTAGAAAAGCGATAGCCTACATCAAATCAGATATCTTTTTTTTAAGATGCAATAATGTCTGGCAGTACAAAAGCTCAAACTAAAGCGAGAGGCTTTAAGTCTCTTTAGGTGGACTTAGGAGGACCATAGGGATCCTGAGTAGAAGGCAACTCAAAAGGATAATGAAACCTATAGTGTCACTGTAGTTTGGGGGTGTATCTAAACAAGGTAGAAATTATTACCACAGAGAAACCATGCGTGCACTATGTAGAATGTATAAAGAAACTGCAGGTCACATAAACTATGATTGTGAGGCTTTTAACAACAGGTGGTAAAAAGTGTTTGTCTTCCAGGATTTCCAGTTGGAAGAGACTGCTAAAACTCATTGAGGGAACCAGTCAGTAGACTGGCTTAGGCAAGTCAGTAGTACAAGATACTTAGTGGAAGAAATGATCCTTTAGTAATGGAGCCAGGGAGTATCAAACATTGTAACCTCTAAATATCTAAAGATTTAGCCTTTACATTCAATATTTCGGAAAAATATATTTTTTTAAACCACATTTTCCTGTAAAAAAACCATACTTAGTTTTTAGCATGTAAAAAATTACTTCTTAGTGACATTCTTGCAATAAAAACGACTTTACTGTCCTACTTACTGATCTCAGAAGTTAAAAAAAACTGTTAACGGAATTTATATTGATAAAAAAATTTGTTGTATGATAACTTGTTAAGATTAAACAAGTATTTTCCTTATCTTGTTTCTAAAGAATGTTTATGCTGAAACACTGTTAGTTAAATTAATTTGTTTGAAACATAATTACAATATATCTGAAAATAATGGATGGAAGTACAAATTATTTCCATACTTCAAGAATTATGAAAAAGTTTAAAAATTAAATTACTGATTTTGAAGTATAGGGAATAAAAACTTATAAAAGTACCATACTTCAGAATTTTCAACACAATCAAAAAAGCCTACTGTGTATTCACCTATGTACATGAGAAACACAGTTGTAATTATATTGTATTTATAAGACTGTATTTAAATATTTATTATATATATATATATATATTGTATTATATTATATTTGTCAGCTGCATTTATATTTTACGTGACATAATTCCATTTTTAATCTTGAAAAAAATGCATTTGTATTTTTGAGAATTACGCCAATATGTATGTTAAATTAAATTTATCTAGGCCAACAAAAGTGTTTTATATTTGTGCCATGAAGTGAGCCAGGCCTATTCAAAGTATTCATTAAGTAATGTATCAGCCGATTAAATACTTAAATAAACATGACACAAAACTATTTTACTGTCATGATGGGAGTGAATATTAAAAAAATAACAATATGAAAACAACCCTGCCCACTGTCAGGTTCATTTTTGTAATTTCAAGCATTATTTACAGATATTTTACACCCTATAATATAGGGTGTATATAGATAATTGTTCAGATAATTTACAGATATTGTGTGTGTGTGTGTGTGTGTGTGTGTGTGTGTGTGTGTGTGTGTGTGTGTGTGTGTGTGTGTGTGCATGTGCACGCGCAAAAAAAATCTATGACACAGAGACCTAAAATTTTTAATATTGGTTTACAGAAGGTTGGACAACACTTTGAAGCAGGATTTTAAAATTCTCAAGAAGATTTTTAAAAATATTTAGCTGAAAAATATACCTAGACAGACACTAGACAGCATTACTTCTTAAAAATTATTTTAATTTAGAAAAAAAAGAAGAAGTTAATCAACACATTAGGCTCTACTGTTAGTAACTGAATATAACTGGTCTTTTTGTAGGCCTATAGATAATCTTTAACTCAGGATGTCAGTTGAGGTGGGTGTTTAGGCCAACTGATTATGTAGCCTTATTAACTATATCCTGTACTTTATTTAAAGCTCAATGCTTTGTTGTTATCAAGGTGCAAAAACATTGCACAACATTTATGATTTTTGATCCATTATTTTGTAAAATATACTAATTCACTATCCAAAAATACCCTGCTTTAATACTTAGGTTTAAAATCAATAATTATACCAAAAAAACAACAAAAACAAGACTTATCTAAACTGTAATTTACCTTTATCTAAAAAAATGCAATTTCTCAAAATCAATTCTTAAGAATTTGAATTTTTGATTACATTCAAAGATTTGTAACTCAAAATAGTGTAGCCCAGGGATTCTCAACCTTTTTTCTGCTTCAACACCCTAAATTTTTTTTTTATTCTGTAGACCCCCAGTAATTAGAATGTGTTGTACAAATATCATTGCAAATGAAGCTTTTATTATAAGCAATTCAGTAATACAATTTTAAAAAAATAATTTTTCTTTTGTATTATTAGATATACATTAAAGATATAATTATGTTCATAGAAGCAGAAATTTAAATAAAATATAAATCACAAATCATATAAATACATAAAATTTTAGTGAGATGGTTGCGGTGATGTCTTTCGATTATTTTATTTATATCTGGGGAAATATTTGTTAATATTAATCGTAAATCACCACATTCGATATCTTGAATCGGTTTCTCATTTTTCATAATAAATTATTTACATAGCTAAACCCTGCCTCAACCAAGAACTAGGAAATACTTGTTAATCTGACATATTTTGTGGAAATGTCTTTGCAACTCCAAAGTTTGGCATATCCACTTGTTTGAAAGTTGATTTTGAGTTACAAATTCTCTAAGTTCAATCAATTCTTCTTGTAGTGAGAAATCAATATCGGCTATTTCACTTTCAAATGGTTTTATAATCCAAGACGGAACATTTACATTTTCAAAAAATCCGTTAACAAATATTGATATCATCTTTTAATTCATTCAAGTGTTTTGTGTAGAGCAGAAAGTCTTCAGCATTAATGTCATCTTTTTCAATAACAGACAGTTGCATTAAATTTTTGAAATAATGAATATTCCTTTGATTTAATGTAGATATAAACAAACCAATCTTAGAACAAAATCTTAATATAACTGAATGAAAGTGAATGAGATTCAGTTATAATCATGAAAATGATTTTTTTTTATCGTTTTCATTTTTTATGAAGTGCACATTAAGGGGTTAAAAATGGAATTTATTTCACTGACTCCAATAGACCCCCAAAATTCAATCGACCCCACTTCAAAGTTCAATAGAACCCCAAGGGGTCCACCTGGACCCCGATGAGAACCCCTGATGTAGCCTAACACATTTTGTATAAAATGAAATACTGTAAACAAATTGAAATGAATGAAGTTCAAAAATATTTCACAACATTTCTCAGATTTAATTAAATTATTTAAAATGAATAATTAAACAAAATATATGGGTAGTTCTCTCTGAAAATTCTGGGTTCGAGCTACCGAAAAAATGTTTCCCAGATATGGACAAAAAACACTAGCCACGTTTGTTTTCAAAATGTGTCTCTTTAAAATGTGTGATAAAAACAATAATCTCGTCAAGTACAAAATTCACTGGTATGATTCAATTATGAGTGTAAACAATGTTTGTCTCATCAAAATTCATAGAAAGATTACAGAAGTACATGGTAACGTTACATAAGAAGCTTCAGTTTATAAATGGTGTGTTATATTTTATAACAAATGAATCAGTAATGAAGTCAATCTTCCCTGAACATTTCAAACAAATAAAAAATAAACAAAGAAGACAGAAGTTTTATGTCTGACAGTTTGCACTCATTTCCCACTGATATTTCAAGATATCTATTTCATGAAATTATCAAAAGATAAACTTGGCTACAAAAATGTGTATGTTAGATAAGTGCCTGAAATTTTGACAGATGAACATAAGGACAGCAAGTGGAAACTCTACTGAACTTGTGTGCTTGTTTCAATGAAAGCAGGGGTGGATTAATGGACCAGATTGTCACTAGTATGCCAATCTACTAATATGTTTTGATAAAATAGTAACAAGACATTGGTCTTGCAACAAAATACACGAGACAGTTACATTGTGTTGACTCAAGATAACACTCAGTTTCATTCAGCTTTGCTATTATAAAAGCTTGCTTTTAACAGTTCCAAGTCATTGTGTATCTTTGATTTTGAACTACAGTTAATTTTTTAAAAGATACACAATGTTTTCGGATGACACTTTCTTTTTCTGCAGTAAAAAATATTAATATCTAGGATTATTGTAATTAGGAGTAGGATTAACTTATAACTGTCAAGTAGTCTAAATCTGAGAACAACAAGCCTACAGGGCTGAAAAAGAATCAGGGTTCTCTTATGGAAATAATTTTGTAATTGTAAATACTGCCTATGGTCAAAGACATTACGTCATATCACATTAATTCCAAGTTAATAATTTCTTTGTTATTAGCGTAACTAATGTCGCTTCTTTAATTAATACAAAAGATCATAGAACCAAATTTTATCTCAAAACTTTGAACATTAAATTATTACACAGATTACTGTTAACTACATGTTATTTAAATGTCTAAATACATAACTTCAAAATATCTAACTTAAACTTCAGAACATAACTAAAACTTAAATGTTAAGATTTTAACTTATTATTTACTCACAACTAATTAAAGTATATACATTTCTGTACCTTAAATTTTTTTTCATAAGTTTTCATTGTATTCAATATCATGATATAATGAACACCTATAATTCTTTACATATTGACACTTTATGCAGTTCAAGTAATTTTAGTAATTATTGAGAGCAAATCTCATACAAAGGCTCTCAATAATTACTCAATGTTGTTAGTTTTTATTAAATTACCTCTGATAAAACCTGTTAAAATCTAGGATTTTATTTGAATTGGTAAAAATAGTTGAAAAGAACAAAATATTACACAATAAAAATTATTTAATACGTACTCTACAAGTTCAGAATTTAACGACATATGAGTCGCACGTATCGTTTGGCCAAACCAAATTTCATCGTGCATATTTTAATTGTGTAATTGTGTTCAGTGTTTGTGATGTATGTTTTTAATATTCTGATTGACTTTGTGACGACCTTGACAGAAGGATTTAAACATTTGTATCACGGCCTGAAGATGGAACAATAGAGTTTCGAAACCATGGTAACCTTTATGAGGTGAGTAGATAGACCACTGACGGGAAGAATTGGTTATAATCTTAATTATTTAAATATGTGGCCTACAGCCGAACTCCTTGCCATCTTAAAGGCTCTGAACACTATTGAATTCGATAGTTTGCATTACATAGTTTGTTCTGATTCAGAAAGTGCCCTCCAGGCAATCCAGGATATGTATTCGGTAAACCCTCTGGTTCAAGATATTCTGTGCTCTGTCCATAGACTTGAACTACGAGGTGCAAGAGTATCATTTATTTGGATTCCTGGTCACTGTGGAATATTTGGAAACACTACAGCGGATAATGCGGCAAAGAAAGCAACTATTCTGCCGCCATGTACCCAACGTGTAATCTTGTCTGACTTTTTTTGTCACGTAAAACATTTAATTCTTCTACAGTGGGAAAATGAATGGGCAGCTACAGCAGTAACAAATTGAGGGTAATTAAAAATACTGTTCGTCAATACGTGCAAGTCGTAGAGAAGAGGTGGTGATTACCTGCCTTCGCATTGGTCACTCCATGTTAACACATGGATTTCTGATGGAATGCGGGGACCCACCTGAATGCGAGTTCTGTAGGGAAACCATCACAATAAAACATATATTGCTTGATTGTGATGGTTTCCAAAATGTGCGTGTTATGTGTGGTCTGAGCAACTGTTTGCAGACGATGTTGGGAGATAGTGCCTCGGCCGTTGACCGGGTTCTAGACTTCCTTCATCGTCTGAATGTTTTAAATAAAATTTAATTTATATATTTGTTATTTCTTGTGTTATTTTATTTATTTTATCTAAATAACTTTATTTCTGTTATGTTTACATATACTTTTACGAATTGTTATTAAATTTTATTCATTATTCATTGTTATATAGTTCTTAAGTATTCGTTATTGTTATATAGTTATACCTGTTATTTAAATTTTTGTTTAATTTATTTTTACTATTATAGTTTGTTGTAGTTTTATTTTCTTATTTAAGTAAATTTTGTTAATTTTTTTTTATACTTTCATTTTGCATGACGGCGATGATAACCTTAAAGGTTTTTGCCGGGAAAAAAAATGTTGCAATAATTAAAAATTGTTTAAATACTTCAATGAAGGGACCATGAAAAAAACGATATTACATCCAAGGACATTATAAAAAATCAATTTTAAAGAATAATAAGCAATAAAAAGTAAAACAGTTTGTTTCAATGATAATTGACATTATTTTTGTCACTATAATTTAGTGATTCCATATTTGTGCACAAATAATATGATGTATTCTTATACAGTAAATATTTTAAAATCAAAAAGAAAGTTGTGTAATTTACATCTTTATGCTTATACTGTTAAATACAGTTATTATTTCTGATTTCACATATTTGGGGAGGTTAACAGAACTAGTTTTTTTCTACCGTAAAATAGGAGACAAACAATAGTGCAACAATAGATTACAATAATAGTGCAACTACAATAGTCTTTGAGCCTATGTATAGTGGTATAGGTAAACTATAGCTCATTCTTACAAAACTATGTGTTTCAGCAGAATGACAAATGCCAATTAAGTTGTACCTTTATCAGTAGTTGTAATTCTGGCAGAACTTATTTGCTAGTTATCAATTACATCATGAAATAATCTGCTGGCCAGCTATTTCCATTCTACTCGGACTTTCCTCTTAAGTGCTTGGAGCCTACAAAATTTTTTTTTGCCTACATGTTGATAAATGACCTACAATGTGTCCCTAGAACTAGTTTTGTTGTTGTTAAAGATAGGAATTTGGTTGGACTTATGAAAAAATGATGCTACATTTGAAACCATTATAACCAAATTATATATATAAACACACACACACACACACACATACACACATACACACATACACACACACACACACACACACACACACACACACACACACACACATTATTAAATTACACAGACACAATAATTATAAAGTAAAAGAATAATGATAAATGCTACTAGAATTCTTTATCCAGATTAATCATAAAACATGATGTTAAAATTTGTGTAAAACTGATAATTTTTAAAATTCTGATAACCCTACCTAATTTGTATTATAGGTTTGGAGATAACATATTTTATTAGGGAATAGAAATAGTTAAAGTAACCATATCTTAGCTGGGGCCTGTTTTCTAAAAGCATTATGCTAGTAATAGGCTATTAATTAGGTATTACACACACAGCTTCTATTACAAGACCAATTATACTACAAAGCATTTCTGTAAATTACAAGACTAAAATACTAATTATTAGTTCAGAGACTGAAAATATTATTTGATATAACAATATTAGTGGTCTGTTTCTGAAATGTGTGCACTACAAAATTAGACTTGTAGCTTATTAAATAAAATCTACTAACCTAAATCCAAGTTACAAGTGACACTTAATTTATTATAGGTGAATGCTGCATAGTTATATAATTAAACTAATTAATTAGATTGAAGCTTTTTTAAACCTTCGCCTAATTTTGTTTTAAAGAAAAATTTCTTCTTAAAGGTTACACCTAATATGACATATGAACTTTGAAAAAATCCTGTGATCAAAACAAAATTCTGTTATTAACATAACCTAATTTCTAATTTCAATTTGTATTTTTTTCTAATATATATATATTTATATATATATATATATATATATATATATATATATATATATATATATATATATATATATATATATATATATATATATATATATGACAAAATCCAAAAGATGGCGAAAATGAACACTCAAAAATATCAGACTAGATCTTGAATACCTGAAACTCAACAAAGAAGAAATCATCATGCAAATTAATCAGGAAAAATCAACAGGCAGAAAGAAAGTAATACAGAAAATTCAGGAAGTCATGAAACTGGGACAACTCCTTGCACCAGGAAACATTGCTGGTAGAACACAATTTGTGATTAGGCAGTCAACATCCAAATAACGGCCTGGAAAAAATTTAGCAGTCACATAACCGAGGAAAACTGAAAAAACTTTCTTAAAACTCACAAACAGGCCTAAAAAATAATTAGAAAAGAGAAACAAGGAAAAGACAACATACTCCACAAAATCCAGCAGTTTTTTTACAAAAAATAATACATGAAATTTCTTGACTTTTAGAAAATACAAGACTTTTAGAGAAAATGTACAGGGATACCAAGTGTCCAGCGACTATTGTGCACACTTTGGTTAATGCCGACGATGGGATGATTTATAGCGTATGAAAATGCCAAGCCCTGGCTAGGAATCAAACCCGGGTCCTCGGGATGAAAGCCTAGTACGCTATCAACTAGGCCACCGAGGCGGCCAGGTCAAAAACAATAAAGAATCAGGAGAAAATGGGATCATCACTGAACTCTGGAAGTGAACATTCCTACATTAATGTGGGAACTTCATCATATAATTTCATACATACGGATGATGGAGCAATTACCTGAGGACTGAAAATGTGCTCTGATTCACCAGTTACACAAAACAGGTGATAAAACAGTCATCAACAATTACAGAGGAAATTTCATGCTTCCGGTTGCTTACAAAATTATCTCAAAAGCACTATGATCAGAATAGAATCCTAAGCAAATCCATTAATTGGTGAATTCCAAACTTGTTTTAGAAAAGAGCAATCACATGCTAAAAAGGTCTGGAGCTTAAAGACAATAATACTAATTAGGAAATGCAGTAATAAAGTAATTACATTCATCAACTTCAGAAAGGTGTATGACTCAGTAAACTGCAAAAACCTTTTTAAGATCATGAAAGAATTCAAGACTGACTGAAAGACTTGAAAAATTACGGAGAACAATGTCCAAAGTGAAATTCTTGGGTAACATATCAGAGCCCTTCAAAATCAAAATTGGAGTCTAATAGGAGGATGGACTATCCCCAATTCTCTTCAATATTGTTGTAGAAAAGATCATCAGGGAATCCTCACGTAAAGGGCTAACTTAACTTAAAAAAAGAGAATCAAATTAAATCAAGTACCTTGCTTTTGCGAATGATACTAGAATTATCACAGACAACAGAACTGAAGTGACACACAGAGTGGAGAACTACATGAAATTGCATAAAAAACCGCACTGCAAATCTCTTAAGAGAAAACCCAAGATATAAGACAGCCACAAAATACATCCCCTTTAATTGCAAAACATTGCACAGTAAATCGCACAAGTCTACCATTTTAAATAACTTGGCCATTTTAAATCTACTATACAATCTTCAGTACTAAACCAAATCGCTAATGAACAAAGAATCACCAAGCTACAGAAGACCTACAAGCTTATGTGAGCTTAATACAACAAGAAATGCATTTCTAGAGATGCAAAATTAAGGCACTATAAAACAGTGATTCTTCCAGAAGCAAGTTATGCAGCCAAAACAATGATAATCGATGGTTATTCCAAAATTAGTGAAATATGAGCAGGAATGAAAAATTCTCAGGAAGATTTACGGGGAAATCTATAAAAATGGCATTTGGATGAAGAAATCTCAGAAAGAAACTCTATCAAAAGACCACTATAATAACAGAAGAAATCACAAAATGTCAAGCAAAGTTTTATATTCACTTACAGGATGGAAAACTCCAGAACGGCAAAGAAACTACTAACACCATAATGAAGAGTAAATGCAGCAAAGAATGGCTGAAAGATGTTCCGAGGGACTTCCAACAGATCAACATAGAAAATATCGAAGACTGAACAAAGTGCCGGAATAAAATCACGAATGTAAAATTTGAGCAGAGAATATCACAACCAGGAACAGATGAACAGAAGAAAGAACATTCTGAGAGGATGAAGAGTTTTTGGGAAGAATATTAGTTCTAGTGAATATTTAATGTAATTACTTTAGGCTTATATGTAACTCTAATTTAGCCTTGTAGCTTATAAGTTTTAAACTACTATTATTTCAAAAACAGATAGTAAAACCAAATTAAAACATTAAAACTAGCCTTAGGCTACACACAACAATTATTCTGACCTTTTCAATTTAGCCAGTAGTTTTTATTTGGCTATTACTAAAAATGTTTTGTATACTATCAACAGGTTAAGTCTAAGTAAAGTTTTGATTGCCTAATATTGAAATGTTTTAAGTTTTATCTTGGTTTCCATAAATTTCTTTGGGCTGGTAACTTGTATTTATGAAATGATTTGAATCTACAGAGTGACTGATTTAAAATTAATTAATTATATCTATTCTAAAATATAAAAAATATCAGGCTTATTAAATTATATAATTAAAATTTACAGTTATGAAAAGAAACACATTTAGGTAGAATGGTACTATGCTTATTTTATTATAATCAGAATCACTGAAAAAAAGATTAATAGGGGCCTAATGAATAATTAACAATATTGCATTATTAAAAAAATTAAAAGGACAACTTAGTAATAAATTAATATCTAAATCTGTTTAAATGAATCTAAAAAGTATAAAATAAAAACATAGTTTATTTTTCATCAGTATAAATAGCAATGACTATTGTTAGAGTAAAATGAGTCAATAAACTTGACCGGTAATCATGTACATAATAATAATAATGAGCAAGTTTGCTTACCTTGATTTATAAAGAATGCCATATAGGCAATGAACACAACTAAACTCCATTTTGTAGGAAATAACTCTGAATAGTGAATCTTATTACATAAACTTATTGAATTCATCTTATTATCCATGAGAGATTATTAATTTATACGTTAAAATAAAAATGAGTTACAAGCAATACACCATGACAACTCTTAACAAACCAAACAATAACAGTACGGTTTCGGTACACAGTGCCGACAGACGACACAGCTGATTTAAAATTAGTATACCATACAATCTTCAATGCGCATGCGTAAATTAGTTTCATATTTACTTCGTAGAGAGCAGCACTTCCTGCTATAATCTCTGTTTTTTAAAGATTGTATGGAGAAATATTAAAATCCTTCAAAATATGTACGTTTAATGGGTTGAACAAATTAAATATTTTATTAAACTTTGTATGGAACAATAATTTTTAAATAAATAAATATAACACAAAGTTATCACTACCCTAAAACTTAAGTTTCCCATAAACAGCAAATTTTTAAAAGCTTATTGTATTTTTGTAATGTTATTTCTAATTTTGGAGAAAGTTTAACAATAATATTATTTATTATGTCTTATATTCTATTGTTTTATTAATTTTTACATGCTGTATTCTCAAAATATGAGAACTGATTAAAAAATTCTTTCCTGATAATCTATTAAAATTTAATTTTTTGTAATAATTTTAAGCAGAATAAAATTGATTTAAAATTAAAATAAAATGAAAGGGAAATTAATTTCTGGTCTTATATCTGTCAACATTTTTACCAATTGATTGCTGAAAATATATTTTTGATTTTGGAGTATTGTTTCTTCTTTGTCCAGTTTGTAAAGTAATTTATGAATGTGATTTAAAATTTTTTATATTAATTATGTTCATTTTAGAGAATACATATTTTTAAAGCACATTTTTTTACCAATTATATATGCATACTCTTTTTGTATTATCTTGAGATGTAAGATGAAAATATATGTTGTTACTCATCTAGCATCAGCAACAACTTAAGGTTTGCTGTGGATGCGAGTGACTTTGTCCTCAAATAAAAGAAATCAGTTAACCAAATACCCATATCAAAAAAATATGGAGAGATATAAAAAATATTCTGAAAAAAAGAAACAAAATAAAATCAAAAAGTATGGAAGTCAACAAAATTTTACTATTCAGTATTTTCCTGGAAATAACACATGTAGCGGAGGAGATAAAAAATGATGCTGCATATATGAGTGTCAAGAAAGCGGCATGGGAACGATGCTTGCACATCTTTTTTTAACAGTATAAAAAAAGACCAAACTGTGGTTGTCTCACTTCACACCAAGCTTAAGTGCTTCAAAGACTATATGAGACAATTCCATGTAGTTTCACCATAATTCACTTAATGGCTTCAGTGAGGAGAAAAATATTAATGCGCTTTATTGATTCATTATAGATGGGCAAGTCAACATGGGACCAATGGCGTAAGACCAATTGTTAACAGTTTATGCACTGGATCTAGACTTTTTTACTTAGACTGCTGTACCGTTGATTACACTGTTTAAACTGCCTCAAAATCTGAAGGAACTGTTGATAGGTAGTCATCGGCAGCTATAGGGCACCGAACAGGCGAACACATGACCATTATGCTGAGGTCGGTTATGATGTGTTGTACTGTTTTACAAACAAAAAAATCAATTTATCTTAAACAATTGTGTTTCTATCTAAAATTAATGTTATGAAAAAGAAATCAGTTTAATTTTTGAACGTTTATTGCCTTAAAAAAAATGTTCAATATTATCACAAAATATCCATTTAACATTCTGCGGTAGCAATCAGCTAACCTGTATACAATAGGCTCTAACCGTATTGCTCCCAACAGTGAACACCTCTCAATACAGACATTTTATATGGTCAATTGACAAATAAATCATTTTGGATAAGCCAATGATATATTTGTATAGCTCGATATTATAGTAACTATGGGTTGCAAACAAAGAGAGCTGTTGAAAGAGGTACTGGTTCTACGCAAAGACTGTAGTGCTCATCAGTGAATGACTTTAAATATTTTGACTGCACAAAAAAACTTCCAAAGTTTTGAGAAGTGAATAAAAGGAAAAAGTGAGTACTTAAGTAAAAATAGAAAAAAACACTTATAAAAAACATGTTTAATATATCTAAAAAATAACGACAAAAACAAGAATAATTTATACATAAACACATTAAATAAATCTTAAAATAGAATTATAATATTAAACTACGTATTTTAAGGTGAACATCCTCTAAACTCATCTTGTATCAATTGATTACTGAATATGACTAAAGGACCATCAAAAATGGGTTACAATGGGCAGATCTGAAGGCTAGACCAGGATGAATTAAAGCATAATTTATTTAGATAATTCTCTGCATCTTGTATTAATACCAACTGGTAACACAGTGGTAGAAGATTAGTTTAAAATCATAAACATATTTTTTTTACAGCAAATCAGTACTTTGTGTCAAAACATGTTTTGAAAAGCGATAAAAACATGTTACAAAACTGTAACAGCATTGTTAAAATCTGGAAAATATTTTAAAGTCACTTTACTGTAAGACAAAGAGTTGAAGAAGTAACAGTCGATCAAGATAGCTTAATTAATTAGTTTAGTGATTTTTAAGCTCTAGTATTGCAACACTATTCGATAGATTTAAATCTAAAATATCAATGCAAAATATTACCTAAGAATCCTTATACTATGTTAATCTCAAAGTTAAAAAAAAACAACTAAAATTAACTTAAAAGTGCATGATTAAATTCAACATAAACTGTATTTTGTTCTAAAAACAATGTAAACACAATTCTAGTGCTCATGTATGCTAAGAAAGAGCTTGTGTTTTTGCATTTTAAATAAAATATATATATATATATATATATATATATATATATATATATATGTGTGTGTGTGTGTGTGTGTGTGTGTGTGTGTTAGGAGAAACATTAATAACAAATATTTATTTCTTATTGAAAAACAGTAGGACCTCAATCACAAATTTATTTAATTACAACTAAATTCTTCAAATATGAGTATTCAAATATTACAATTAAATAAAAATCAGATGATGTATATATAAGGAATGAAGAAACACTATATGGCTATATGATCATTAAACCAGGAGTAAAGTAAATGTAATGGGAACATTATAATTAGGTTATAATTAGGAACATTATAATTCGCTACTCCATAGCGAAGTAGAAAGTATCAGATTACAAGAATATCATAATTTCTGATCTTGGTCTTCATGATTACCAGAATTTTTTTCCTTATGCTTGGTCATATAGTAATTTATTAATGCCTATTTAAATATGATTTGTTTTCTTTTTTTCGCTGTCAAAGACATGTTTCGCGATTGTTTATGACTTCATCAGGTAGTAAGAATGCACACTAACTACAATATGTAACATCACACCACAATATTTATTTTAAATACATTTTGGGTGTTGAATATTAAATTCATAGATTATATATCATTTCCAATATTTCAGTTCAGAAATAGAATTGGGAAAACAAAAATTTCAATCAATAAATTTAAAAGTATTTAATTTTCCAAATTTGGCTTTAGATACATTGCTGAATATTTGGTTTTTATGAAAATTTAAAACTCAAATTTGAATCTTAGTATATTGAATCTGAAATATATTATAATTATGGTTTGTAAATAATTTAAAGAAAGCACACTAATTTTGATAACAGCAACATAATTCTGCTGTTGCTAAAATAGTATATATAAGGTGCTATCCAAAGGTTCCAAAAACCTGAATGAATAATAGGAACATATGACGTCCTGCTGCAAGGGCTATTATGAATTATCCTCTGTTTAACAGAGATCCATACAGCGTCATTGTAGAGATACATACAGCCCAGTACAAGACCATTTGTTGATGGGAGTGTTTTGAACACTTTGCGATTTTCATGATGGTGCTGGCAGAAGAGCAAAGAGTTTGTATTAAATTTTGTTGAACAAAACCGTTATTGAAACCTATAAAATGTTAGTTCAAGCATTTTGAGATGAAGTTTTAAGCAAATCAAGGACTTTTTAATGTTTCAAATGTTTTAAAGAGGGGCATGAGTCTGTTGAAGACCAACGGTATTCAGGCCATCAACCAACATCACTCCAGAAAACTTTGCTAGAGTTCGAAAAATCATCTGTCTGGGCACAAGACAAACCATCCAAGATGTGGCTGAAATGAGTGTAATGTCATATGGGACGTTCACCCATTCACTGTACTCGCCAAATCTAAAACCATACAAATTTTTCATCTTACTGAACATGAAAATCAAGCTAAAGGGATGTTGATTCAATATTGTAGAAGAAATTCAAGAGGAATTGTAAGCAGTTCTATTGGAGATTACTACAGCTGACTTTGAGCAGTGTATCCATTCATAGTAGAAAATTCTTGCAATATATATAAAGTTGAAAAGTTGACATTGAAAAAATGGGACGGGCGAGACGGGTAACATTTCGTTCGGAAAAAAAACCTATGTAATTTCAACAGTAGTTTAAGAAAAAAACTACCTATGATAAAAACTTATCTATGGTAAAAATTATATAAAAATTTTCTTTTTGTTTGTAAAGTACTACAATAATTAATATAAAAATAAATGTATAAAAATATGTAAATAGTTAGAGATATAAATACAATTTAAAAAATTTGTTGGTCAAAAATGGTTTAAGAATTAATAACAATCGGCTCCAACAATTTTGATTCACTTTAGCTCCAAAAATCTGGTATCTAAAAAAAAAGAAAACTAGAAACTGACTAGAATTTTTTAAATAAAAATAAGAAATGTGTTGTGACACTGAAGGGGTAATGTACTGGACTTAGACTCAGTCCAACGGTGGCAATGAAATGCTTGTGGGTAGTGTAATGAAATGAGCAAGTACAGGGTAATGATATTAAGAATTACAAGTTGGAGACCCTAGTGAGGATGAATAATGCGATCTTTTAAGCATTTTTAGAAATGAGGTAAAAATATTTCAGGTATTGAAGTATTACTACATATTGGATTTGTGCTTAATATATCAGATACTTTTTAAAAGCTTCATATTTTGTTTTAACGCACAATGATCAGATATAAAACATGTATTATGGTGGGACAGTATAACAAGTGAAAGCATATTATCAAATTTTTATCGTATGGTACTCTCTCAGTAATCCGATATATATCAGGACATATATATATATATATATATATATATATATATATATATATATATATATCGGATTAATATGGCTGTCGGATTAATGAAAACACCAGATTAGTTTTCAGATATTCAGTTCATTTAAAAACTACAATTTAATAGTAAAACCTATGTTTTTTGCACAAAATATGTATTGTACAGCTTACTGAAATAGAATATAGTGTTGACATTACTATCTATGCTACTCATTAAGATGAATACTTCCTACGCAGTGTTGAAAAAATTATGAAACAAAGATACTGTACAGTATTGCATTTGTTGGTAGATTACATAATCATAATTATGTCTGTGTTACTTTTAGCCTAAGCTATGTTATAACCATAATTAAAAAAACTTCAGATAAAGTTTTATGTTTTTATTTGTTCTGTACTGACATTTTACACTCACAGTGTCACAATAATAATTAACAATGAGGAAAATAAGGGCGCACATAGAAATACATGTAAGTCTAACCTAGTGTTTCCATTATACAAAGGTCACACTGATCAGCATGATGGTCAGTGTTTTCATTCTACTCATTCTTCTGAAATTGTGTAACAATTCATAATCCATAACACTCAAATTTAAACACCGCACTAACCCAAGCCAAGCTAAGAAACGTAAACAAACAGCCACAGTAACGTCTTAGCGTGAAGCCTAGTTCAAACATATTTCATTTTATTAAATCATCACTTATTTGATGAAGATCACTAAATTATATCACTAAACCAGCATTTTAAGAACAAAAAACCATACCTTCATCGGTAATAAATGTCTAAATCAAAAATATCACAGAAACAGGCTACAATTCAATCGACAAGGAAAACATATTGGGATGCCATCACTGTAGCTAGAAGAAGGAACATTCGAACATCATGCGGAATGGCGCAAGTCAATTTAGCGCTATGTGAGAGTGAAGTTAGAGTATGCATTTCAACGAAATTTCAAATAAAGGCTGATAAATTAGTCAAAATCATTAAGCAATTAAAGAATTCAGTCGCGATGAAATTACATACAAAGTTTATGTAACAACAATAGTCAGCTAAAATTTATGAACTTGGACATCTGAGTAACTCAAGTTTTTCAGACCTCAAAATGACGAGCAAGCATCAGAATGCCAAGATAGCATCGTAACGCTTAGAGAAGATAGAAATAGTCAAGACAACCACAGTGGCTCGCCAAGATCACAGTGCAAAATAGTTATCATTAGTGAAGAGTGATAATTAAAATAAATATTAACAGTGATATATACATAGAAAGTAATAGTGTGAAGATAAATATTAAAATTTTGTGAAAAATATAAGTGAGATCTAACCATTTTTTTAATGTGTAATTGGTTTCTAATGTCAAATTGTTTTGTTCTTTAAATAATTTCTAACGAAATATTAATATAATAATAACAAAATAGTTACTTGTCAACATTTGAAAGAAACACTTTAATTCGCAATATTTATTATAGAATTGTGTCCATTTTGAAAACTTTAATGAGGCCAGCTCATTAATCCCCCCCAAGAATATAAACAATTAAATAGACAATTTAAAATTAGATTAATTATTGTGATCTGTGTAATAGACTTGAATGCTATTTTTTTTTTTGAGATTAGAAATATTTTAATAGACATTGTAAAGACTCATAATATTCATTAGAAACAACTGTGTGATAGACTTAAATGACTTGTGGGTGATTTGTATACTATTTAATTATAAGAATAATTGAAATGTTATTTTAAGGATAATTTAAGTTTAGTGGTTAATGTAATTATTTTTAAAGAATTTTCTCTCAGTAGCGAAAGGGATTGTGTTTATTTCTTTTCCAACTAGTTCATTTAATGTATTACAAATTTATTTTCAAATTAACTCTAATGAACATTTATTGATCAATACTACTAAGTTAGTTCAGATCTTTCATTAAATGGTAGAGTGGAAAATTAAATGTTATCCTCACTATATCGAATGATTATGTGCTATAAGTTAATATAAAATTAACTAATCAAACGTTTTATTCTTTTTATACGGAAATAATTAATTGATATCGTAATTTGTTATGTTATTATTTTCCTTTTGTTTCGGTATGAGAATTGTAATGTCAGAAAACAATTGAATCAAATGAGAATAACAATATTGAAGATATTTTAGTTCAACTACTGGAAATAATGATTAGAGATTTCGTTAATTTGTATTAGTTCATTAAATTTTAATCTTTGTTTATTGTTATCATTGTTATTATTGTTGTTACTTTTATTCTGTAGTTTTTATTACTGTACATTTTACAAATGCCGGACTACTGAAGGGACTGGATCGGTGAAGTGCGAGATTGTAGTACAAAAACCATTCTATTGAATTTTGTCAAATTTAGAATTTCACTGTACAGTTAATTATTCTTTTCAAATGCGAGTGTTATATTTCAGACCAATTTTTCAATAGGAATACTAGAAAAATGGTAAAGCATTTTCAAAAACCACTAATCGTTTTTGAGATAATGAGAATTATTTCTGAAAATAGTTTGTGTCATAATGTTCACTGTTGCTTGATACTGACCCCGCAGGGGGTGCAGACTAGCTGCACCAATTGAGAGGATTTAGATATCCCTTGTGGTACCCGAGTCTAATACACACTTACACTTACACGACTTTAACACTTTACACTTTCACTTACATTTAGGGAGGCGATAATAGCCTCAATATGCTTCTTTTCGAATTAAAATAAATAAAAAAATAAAAAAATGCTTGATACTGAAAAAATATTTATGTTGTCAATTGAAAAAAGTAAGTGAATTGCAAGATGGCAATTGGAAATAATATCAAAATTATGATTTAACTATCCAACAATTACCAGCTGTAGTTTGGGTTTGAAATATATATATATATATATATATATATATATATATATATATATATATATATATATATATATATATATATATATATATATAAAGGAGAAAGGGACATTTAAAATTTATTCAGTACAAAAGATTAAAAGACTATAAACTTACCTGCCTGCCTGGAGTATCAGATGTTTGTTTTTTTTAGTTTAGGCCTAGCTTACTTTCTTGTTCAATGTTCAGGTTTTTTTTAAGTTAGGCATTTGAGAACAAGAGTTGATCTATATTTTTGAAAGGTCATATATTGTCCTTTTATAGGTCCACACAAATTATGACAAACATCTGAATAAACAGTAATATTAACATAAATATTCCATCACTACGTAACAATTGTAAAAACACATATTGCCTGTAGATGAGGTCCTACCGTATTGTATCACCTATGATTTAATTTGAAAAAAGTAATTACATATCTTTAAAGAATATTTATGAAAATATTTTTGTTTGTTTAGCCTATTTAGTCGATTTTTTTTGAAAAATAAAAATAAGATAAACAATATATACAAACTACTGTATAAATAAATAATAGCTGTTATATTTCTGTGTAAAACGTTGGTCTTTCTATTCTTAACAAACGGAAGACGTTGGGTAACAAATATATAATGTTGAATCCCAGCAGAAGATATGTCACGAATCTATAGCTAAGCTCAACGATTGTCTTGGCTCTGTTGTTCAGAGAGTTCGACGATTGGCGCAGTTCTTTGGAGTTCAGCCTCAACAGAGCACAGAGAGTGGCGTATGATGCGGATTTACATATTGCTTGTGTTGCTATGACACCGCAAAATCCCAGGCTTGTACGGAGCACACCTAAACCTGGAAATACAATAGTTGAATTTATGTTCAATGTTGAATGGATATTTAACACACTGAAAATAATGTTGAACGAAAACAAAACAGAATATTGGATAAATTATTACTTTGTATTTTTTTTTGCTTTCTTTCTGTACAAATTGTATAGAATTAAATTTTAAAATTTTGATGGTTATGTAGTTTTTTCAGTTATGTTTATGTGAAAACCCACATGTATCTGGTATTTAACTATGAATCTGTGTCCAGAGCTGGAGACTTAACAAAACAATTTTAGTGAAATATATTATGTAGTAAATAAATTGAAAAAAATAGTATTTTCTCAGTATAAGATATGATTTTCTTAAAATTTAGTTTGTGTCTAACCTTACAACTCGAAAATTCCCACCTAAGTGTTTTAGGAACATCACTTACATCAAAAAATTAATAATAGTTTAAATGTAAAAAAATGTAATTTCTTAAAACTAGTTTATCAGTTGTTAGGATTTAGAAAAAATATTAGTTTTTGGTTGCTGGTTTTGAATATGATAATGAGGTCACAGCCAAAGAATGAACACTTGACAAAAAGAAACATAGGCGAAATTACGAAACTGCTGATGTACTGCCTGTTGCAATAAGCAACACGGTATGTAGAACAGCAGTTGAAACAAAAGCATGGGGAAGAGGTAGGGAATGGACAGTCGATTCAAGGGCCGGAAAGTCAGTTTACTCCGGGTGACTTTTCTGTGAAGACTGTGTGGCTTTTCTGTTCCAACTGGGCGGTGCCGAGAAGTGACAAATCGGCGATAAAAGTAAGTAGACGATTATTTAGCGTACACTTCTTCCCCCTTTTATTATTTTGGTTTAAAGGGATTAATATATATTTTGGGAACGCTTTCATTTTACATAAGACAGTAGTGTTCATTCTTGGGATTGCCACCAACAATATTTGTAAGGTAGAACATAGCAAATAATTAAAGAATAATTTTTATAATGAACCACCGATAGAAAATTATTCGAAGGAACCCGTACTCCTAGCAAATGGTGCATCGGCCGTGTTCTAGTTTTTACTAGAAATTCTTTGATTTAGAAATTCTTTTAAATGGTTCCAGTGTTGTGTTGAATAATTGTTTTCAGGGTTATATAGTGGTATTTCCGTTAGGTTTTGACTGTGATAGGCATCATCAACTATTAATTGCGAACGTAATACATTTTGAGTTTAACTTTCGATACGCGGCACTTACGTGTCATATATTTGTTTTTTTTGCTTGTTTTTTTTTTACCACGAGCAGATAGTCTTCGCGGTTTGGGCCTATAATATTTGATAACAATATCTGTGTTTCAAATTTGGTGAATTGAGTAGTCATATTTGTACATAGAGGGTTATTGAATCGTCACGCTCTCTTTTCGTGTATATTGTCGACACATCATAGTTGCAATACATCATTGGAATTTGCGGACTCGTCACATTGCACATTTCGTTTACGTCATAGCGACACATTTTTTTCTAGGACTTGCTGACACAACACTTGTGTACTGTTTCACAATTACAGGTATTTGTGCCGACATCCAGGGTTTACGACTTTTCGCTAATCGATTATATTATTTAGCATTTTTCATGAAGTTATCGTTATCGGACATAAAATCTTTGACTAAAGACAAAGCAACTAGGTTTTTCAAGAACTAGGCTTACCAATTCCAGAACAGGCGGATCTTGAGTTTTTGCGGTCCAACTTGCGGTTACTCAGGCTAAATTTGGATTCGGGTATGAGTTTGGATGAAGCTTCTAAATTGTATGACAACTGGTTAGTACACAAAGACGTTAGTAAAAATCACGTTACATTTCAGGAACCGAACATATACGACACTGTTGAGTTTGCTTCTGGCTCGGAGACAGACACTGGCGTTAAAATCCATAATACAGTAAACATATCACCACATAATTCTACAATGACCGAACGCATACCATTTTTGATCCGGGCAGATTTCGTGGAACTCTGGGGAGGATATTTTAAGTCATATTACGCGATTTGAGCGGGCGGCCTTAGCGAATGGTTGGGACGACACAAGAAAAGTTGTGTACTTTCCCATGTACCTTGACGGCGTAGCTTTGACTTACTTTGAGAATTTTGAACGAAAGAACAAAAGCATGACTTGGGCCGGTATAAGGGAAGCGTTTACCACTGTATTTGCTCCTACGGAAGAAAAGGAGATATTGTTGATGAGGTTGAATAATCGGGTGCAGTTACCAGAAGAGTCGGTAATTGAATATTGGACGGACATAGAGCTTTTGTGCGACGCTTGGACAATGACATGTCGGAACAGAAAATCTGTGCGTACATATTGAAAGGTTTAAACCCGGCTATATTGCAACAAATAGCCATGCTCGATAACACAACTTTCGGTAAATTAGATGCCAATATAAAGGCTTACGACAGGGCAAACTTCTTGATGCGGGAACGTTTAGGTTGCCATTCATCTAAGACTGTACAGGACCAGCGCGTCATGGAGATAGAGCGAGAAAATAACTAGAGTAATGAATATGTTAGACAATTTCAAAATGCCTAAAGATAAGGACCACGGACACAGTTACCACCGCGTACCGGCGAGACACGGGAATAGGGACTACAGACATGAGCGCGCGCAGTTTCGCAGCGGTAGATCTCGCGCGCGGGGACAAATCACGTGGCGAAAATAGGGCACATGGGCGCCACAGTTACAACGGACATGAGAATAAATATAGTAAGTCAGATAACCCACGGCGTAATGGTGACCATTCCTGCGCAAACTACGTGTTGGGTGTGTAATAAAAGGGTCATATTTCAAAAGAATGCCGGAATAGGTATCAAAAAAACTAATGAGGCCAGGGATACGACAGGCGTATTCCAGTGAGCCATAAAAACCTCGGAAGTATCAAATATTTCACACACGGACAAATGAAGGATCCCCAATATACGATGGCGGGCTATACAACATTATGAACAGAGGGTACACATTGACTTTATTAAAGGACAGATGCACTCGGGTCAACAACATGATAACACACATACAGGCGTCGTCGACCTTGCACGGAATTCCTTACTAAGCACAATAAGCAAGCCAGGCGATACGCAGTCTACACTACCGCACAGTAACGCGAGTACACTTCCCATGACAAAAACCAAGAGGATACTCATGTTCTTCTAAACACGAATTTAACACAAAATAATGAAGGGCTAGCACTACATGTGACAGGTTGTCTCGGCAATATTTATACGCACATGCTATTAGACACAGGTTGCAATGTTTCTTGCATAAATGACAAATTAAAAGCATTCACTACACCATTAGCGTCTAACAACATAGTTCTGACTTCGCCAACACGACTCCGATGGCGGTTGTGGGCAGAGCTCTAGCGTTTCTGCGACTACAGGGTGTGCCATACACACAACCAGTGTATGTAGTTCAGGATTTGGCCTGCAATATTTTACTAGGAAATGATTTTTTGACAAAGAACAATGCCATTATCAACTATACAACGGGTACCATTCAAATTGGTGACAACTCGTTTCAATTACAGGGGGGTGGTTTGTATAAACAAGACTTGACCCACTTTCATCACACATCAGCACATAGTATATTTTTACCCGAAGACATAATATTACGGCCACATACTACACACTATATAGAACCAACCATGGGCACAAACATCTCCAACGGGATACCTTATAGCTTTGAACCAGTAGAAGGGATGATGGCTCAACGGGGTGTACATGTTTGCGCAGTCTCACAGCGCACACCCATCAAACTACAGATCAAGAATCCGACCTCACTATCGTGCCGGATTTTAGGTAGAACGCATTTAGGGCAGTTTACATTCGACAGGCCACACCATCAACAGACACCTGACACAGGCAATATTCTACGGGTATCGGAAACCACACAGACACCACTTTTCACTATTAACGCACAAAATCGACCATTACAGGATCTCGGCGGGACACCCATAGATATTAATCCAGATTTGACTGAGGGGAACTATGCAGTAGCTAGGAGCTTGATCGACAAATATATTCATATTTTCGCACGGGGACCGGAGGATCTGACGGAGGCAAAAATGCCACCATACAAAATAGTAATGAAAAATGATATACCATTGGCTGTGCCACCTTATCGTTTGAGCTTAGCAGAACGGACGGAATTGGATAGACAAGTGGAAGAACTGAAAAAGGCAAAAGTAATAGAAGATTCGCAAAGTTCATTTGCAGCACCTGCGTGTTCCTTGTGAAGAAACCTGGGAACCAGTGGCGAATGGTGGTGGACTATCGCAAGCTAAATGAGAACATGGAACCCGACAGATTTCCTTTGCCCAGAGCAGATACAATTTTCGACACTTTAGGAACAGCTAAGTATTTTTCATCATTAGATATCAATCAAGCATTCTTTCAACAGCCTATAGCTAAAGAGGACAGACAATACACAGCATTCGTTACACACAGGGGCTTATATCAGTACACTCGACTTCCTATGGGGATGCGTAACTCGTCAAATTCTTTTCAAAGGAGCATGAACAGGTTATTTGCTGGTTTAATTTACCACGGAATGATAATATATGTAGACGATTTGGTCTCGTATGGCTCGACGTTTGACGAGCAACTCAAATCACTGGAAAATGTTTTTGAAGATTAGATTCAGCGAATTTGAAACTAAAAACTTGAAATGCCATTTTTTTACAAGAGCATAGATGTGTTGGGACACAACATTTCAGCTGAAGGTGTGAAACCTTAGAAAAGAATTTACATGCAATTAGGGATTTTCCTACGCCTCGACCACGACAGGCGTCTGACGAAGTTTTTTGGGGCAGCTTCTTACTATAGAAAATTTATATACAAATTCAGTGATATAGCCAAACCACTTACAGATTTAACAAAAAAAAGAGAACACGGGTGATAGAAAATTAAGGTGGACAGACGAAGAACAGACAGCATTTCAAAAATTAAAAGATGCATTAACAACACCGCCTGTGCTAGCGAATTTTTGTGAAGATAAGGATACAGTCGTTTCATGCGACGCGAGTAGGCACGGAATAGGAGGCGTCTTGTCACAGTACCAAGAGGATGGAACACTTGGCCAATTGCATACGTCAGCAGACGACTAAAAGACACAGAAGGGAGGTGGAGTATCGGAGATCGAATTGTTAAGCATCGTCTATACAGTTACACATTTCCGACCATTTTTATATGGCGAAGATTTACAATATTCAATGATCATGCCAGTTTACAATTTTATAAAAACATAAAAACATTAAGCTCACGATTAAACAGACTAGCTTTGAAACTTATAGACTATGACTTTGATATTAAGCACAAACCGGGAACACAAATGCGGTACCGGACAGTTTAAGTAGACATCCGGAAGAAAAGAATATCGACATACCAGACTTACAGGACGAATTTCAGATAAATAATATCAAAACTTTAAATATAGAACAATTACAGCTAGAGGACGAATTTTTATTTCACATAAGACAGGCAATACTTGATCCACAACAGGCTGACAAGACACATTCTCGAGCATCAAGGTTGTATCACGTTGCTTGATGGAGTTTTGCACTACAAACATTTTACACACGGAGAGTGTAAGCTGTTACTAGCTGTACCAAAGTTAATAGTCAAGGACATTCTGCAGGCATATCACAATTAAACACTACAGGAGGACATGCGGGTATAGCTAAGACATTATCGAAAATACGGCAAAGATACCATTGGCCTTCCATGACCAAAGATATCATACAATATGTGAAAGCATGTCATAAATGTCAAGTTATGAAAACTTCACGAATAAAACCATCGGGACTATTGCAACCAATCATTCCGCACACAAAACCTTTTACGAAGCTCACGTTGGATTATATGGGACCATTGCCGAAGTCTAACAAGAAAATATACATTTTGGTAGCAGTGGACAACACAACCAGATACAGCGGTAGTTAAGGCAACAGAAAAGGCAGATGCGCAGACCACAGCGAAAATTTTTGCTTGAAGACATAATTCCTCATTACGGAATGCCGGCGGAAATACAGACGGACATGGAAAGCACTTTGTTGCTGATTCATTAAAACAATTATATAAGGCTTTAGGGATAACTCAGCAGATCTCGACAGCTTATAGACCACAAAGTCAAGGTGTTACTGAAAGATATAATTCTACACTTGTTGACATGTTACGGTGTTATGTCAATGACAATCAAACTGACTGGCATAAATATGTAAAATTAGTGACATTTGCATACAACTCAGGGAAACACGCTTCTACAGGGCATTCACCTTTTTACTTGTTGCACGGGTTTGAGGCGAACCAGCCTATCGATTTGGCTTTACTTCCAACTATACAGAGACCACGATGTTCTAGCGGCTTTAAGGATTGTTCACAAAGTACGTGAAGACATACCACGGATAATGGAACGAACTCAAAGGTCACAATGCGAACGTTACAACAAAACGCGCAGAGTAGAAGAATACTGTGTTGGAGACTTGGTTTTGCTATCAAATAGCACGAAGCCGAACAAACTAGCAACACATTACAAGGGTCCGTATAAGATACTACGTAAGATCACACCATTAAACTATGCCATAGAGGTTTATAGATATGGTAGGCTACGAGAGGATATAGTACATGTTAGCAGATTAAAGAGTTACAACAAAACAGGATAGATTTACAGTAGGATAGATTCATGGTGACAACACATGAAATGAACACTAGTTTTGGGGTTGCAAAATTTTCTTTTCAAATTGTATTATTATTATTATTTTAAAGATCTTACTTTTTCCCTTTGTATAGTTTTTTAAAAAAAAAAAGGAGTTTACTTAAAGATTGTCTACTTAGTTCCAGGCAAACGAGGTAGAAGTACAACGAATACGATCGGAACGCACCTGATTCATCGACTCCGACAATCTGTACTGCAGACAGAAAATATGGCAACAACAGAATTACGAATCTATATTCTCTTTATTACGTTTAACCTTACCATACTCAAGGTCCAAACCGATTCTCCTGTCAAAATAACTAATGGCGCCTACTTTCATCCTCTTCCAACACATTACACCTATGAGGCATCTTATCCTTTTACCTATACCTTCCCTCTTGATTCTTTTGCAGACTTCACTGACATTCCACATCGAGGTACTACCTGTTTAGCACCAGATGAGACGCCGGTATGCCAAGCTGTACAGGCACTACAGGGTCTTATGGACAGTACGGATGACGTACAACATAAAGTGGCGACTGGATTCAACTGGACCACTACAGGACAACGAAGGGCAACACGGGCTATTGACAGCATCGGCGATATTTTCCATTGGTGTTGTGGCACAGCAACTGACAACGAGCTACACGTCCTGACTACAAATGAAGAGGCCGTCAACAAACATATCAACATGGTCCAGGCAGTTATCAGGGATGACCATCAGGATTTAGTAACCACGACGACATCACTCAAGGGATACACTGCAAACGTGTCAAGAGTGCTGCAGGACGTACACGATACTTTGACAACATTTCAAAAAACCCTTGAGGAAGCTACACACGTTTCTACAGTTAGTGTATATAAGACTTTAGTACATTATGTGTTGCGCCAAGAAAAGCAAATATATTATAATACTTTAATTTATATGATAGATACTATAAGAACAAATTGTAGAAACCATGTGATTACACCCACCTCAGTACCTGTAAACTTGTTGCTTGCAGACTTAAAACACCTGGAACTCCGCCTGATCCGAGATCATATGTCCCTAGCCATTCCTAAGGAAAACATACACCTTTACTATCACCTACCCATTTCATCGTGCATCATTACACCCCACTCCATCCTGACAACAGTAAAAGTGCCGATTCAGCATCGATCCACGACATGGCAGCTCTTTCATTACCTTCCCGTACCCTTACGTTGGGAGAACCACACCTGCATACTCTCGCACACCCCGACAATCGTTGCCACGGACGGGACAAGTGTCAGAACGATATCTGGAAAGCAACTGGATGATTGTCAACCTGGAAGCACGGGACTATGTTTCTTACCTCGACACAGGATATCGGGTCGATATCTGAAGGGTGCGCGGTACAATTAATGAGAGGGGAGATCTGCATGCTATAGCACAACAATGCACTTTTCACTGCACTCCCAGTGGCAAGAACCCCATAATCACGGAGATAACGGGGGATCTTTTGCCATCACAAATCCTACACCCAACACCCACATAGTCTGCAACGACAAGAAACCCACTCCTATTCCACAGCATGATGTCCCAGGAACAATTGAAGTAAAAATTCCTTGTCATTGTTCTTTACAAGAAGGTGATACTATCTTGATAGAGAAACAGTTCCCATGTGACAGTAGAACATCCTTAGACCTCAACATAAACCACATTGTTCCCATTTCCTGGACCACACTGACATCCCTAGTAATCAAACCATTTGTATCACAAGACCATCCTAAGTTCCTCAAAGTAGCACACATCCTGGATAAGAACTGGACTTTAACTACCCCAGCTATGTTTATCCATAACCACATAGAAGGGGATGCCTTAAACGCAGTCGAACTACGAAAACATGGTTAGACGTGATGGACTGCACTTCCCTCCTACCAATACTCCTTATCACATGGATTTCAGGGTTAACATTAGTAATATTATACTTAGCTATTAGAATATATGTAATAAAACAAACCCTTGCACTTTCCCTACCCCGCACAGACTATCCACAAACGTAAACCCAAACTAATTATAGAAGACCTGGTTTCGACGTTGAGGACAACGTCCTACAAAGAACCGGTATTGTTAGGATTTAGAAAAAATATTAGTTTTTGGTTGCTGGTTTTGAATATGATAATGAGGTCACAGCCAAAGAATGAACACTTGACAAAAAGAAACATAGGCGAAATTACGAAACTGCTGATGTACTGCCTGTTGCAATAAGCAACACGGTATGTAGAACAGCAGTTGAAACAAAAGCATGGGGAAGAGGTAGGGAATGGACAGTCGATTCCGGCGGGGCCGGAAAGTCAGTTTACTCCGGGTGACTTTTCTGTGAAGACTGTGTGGCTTTTCTGTTCCAACTGGGCGGTGCCGAGAAGTGACAAATCGGCGATAAAAGTAAGTAGACGATTATTTAGCGTACACTTCTTCCCCCTTTTATTATTTTGGTTTAAAGGGATTAATATATATTTTGGGGAACGCTTTCATTTTACATAAGACAGTAGTGTTCATTCTTGGGATTGCCACCAACAATATTTGTAAGGTAGAACATAGCAAATAATTAAAGAATAATTTTTATAATGAACCACCGATAGAAAATTATTCGAAGGAACCCGTACTCCTAGCACAGTTATTTTTCTATTGTTTACTTTATGGTCATGGTTTACTTTAGTTTTAATATCCTTTTGTTTCGTTAGTAGTTGTGCAATGATAGCATTAATGTGCTTTTCGCCTTAAAAAAAAAAAAAAAACTATTTTAATAAGGATTGCAGTAGCATTCCACCATGCTGTCATCCAAGCTGCTGAAGTATATACGAGGGCTATTTTTTTTCAAGGTCCGATCGGTGGCGAAATAAAAACTCCCGTAAAAATCGGATGAACCTGTGTATTCTAAAAAACAGATTCTAAAACACCTTTTGAGGGGTTTTGTGTGTGGGGGGGGCTAATAAACTTGGCACACAATTCAATTTTGGTAATAGGTTGGACAAATTTGTTATCTAACAAAATCTAACAGTTTCAAAATACTGGCCATTTAATTTTTTCTAAATTTATAATTTCTTTGTCTTAAAAGAATATCTCATTGATGATCTTGACTTGTGAATGATGACATTGTTAAAAACTGCATAAAATTAGCATTTTTAATTTGCAACATTTGTTCAAATTAATAAATTGATTTTGGCAGTGGTCAGGGTTCATTTTCATTGTAATGATTTGATAGTTTAAAGTGTCATTATATGTAGACTTTAAGGCTGATTATTAAAAAAAAATAGTGCACTATAAAAAAAAAATTAAATTTGAAAATTTGCTTCCATCACATCAGTAGGGCAGCTGCATCCTGCGATTATGAATAGTTTGCACAATTTACCTTACAAAGTAATGTGTATGTACTTCCTCAGGTTCAAGCTTAAAATAGTATTTTAATGTGTAAATGAAAAATGAAAAAAAAAAACGTTTTCAAGCATGTGAAGCAGCAAAATGTAAAAGAAATGGATGAATTACAAACACTGTAAGTATGAGAGGTGTCAGTACTTACCAATCATTTCATACGAGGGCCAGATAATAGCATGTGGTGGATGGAAAGATCCAGACATAGAGCCAAGCTGGTAATTAGTCCATGCTCCGATATGGATTCCCACACAAACACTCAAAATTGTGGTAGAGTCATTTCTGCAAAAATACCTATATATATTGTATATATATATATATATATATATATATATATATATATATATATAAAATTAGAATTATTTTTATCATTTTAATAGACATGCAATACAACATCTTTATTATTGCAGATCTCTTTATAATGAAAATCTCTCTATACCTAGCATCATTACTATGCGCAAGAAAATTCAAGGTCAGATACTTTTTAGACAGGTATCTTAATATCTAATTTTTCTTTATATTGTTTTTTATTTAATAATATATTCAGTAATCTGATGAATAACTATCTATTTTTAATTTATTTTTTGCTTAACATCCATACTTATGCCAGTCAGACTAATTAGGACGAGGCATAGGCATTAACGGAAAGGGTAAAGCTTATGCCAGTAACTGCAGTCTCCTACCTATAACATTCAGATGTCTTATCCTCCTCGACCACCAAGCTTTATTTTTAATTTGTGTTCCAGTGAGCAGTAAGGTTTGCCTTTATTGTCTGTTTTCTTGCTAGTAAATTCAAAACTCTAATTTCTCTGATTTTCTTTTAACTTTCAAAATTAGAAAATTTATGATACAATTTTTTTCTTTTTCTAAAGCAAACTTCCAGTTTTTGTGTATTTGATTTTATACTGTATTCTAACAGTTAAAGAACCTACAAGATAGACAAATATAAAAGTTAAAATTAAAGGCCAAGTATATTATAAACAAACAAATTAATTTGCAAGCAGATGCTCGTTTTAGACATTTGAAAATGTTTACCAAAAAGAACAAGACAGGCAGTTGTTAAGAGAAAATATGAGAGGGCCATGTGTGGGTAGTTCATAAACTGGTATTGGAGAAGGGAATGATACAACATGAATGGAGCATTAAGAACTATAAAAGAAGAATCTACGTCAGAAGGAAGAGTACATTTTCTTTCACATCATAAATCCCATTAAACTTCTTACCTCCTTCAGTGGACGAAACAAATGGAAATCAGATGAGACCAAGTGTGGTCTGTATGAGTAGTGAGGTAGTGCTTTCCTAAGTAATTTGTCAATGGATTATACAGTTAATTAAATGCTGCAAAGTCAGGCTTTATCAAGAAGCATAATGATGTTTTTGAACTGAGATACATGTTTTTTCAATACTATTGTCTTTATTTTGTTGATAAGAATGTTACAGTACAATACAGTGTTTATGATTTGCTGATATTTTAGAAAATTGATTTTCCCATTGATAGATGACTGAAACTTTTGAATTCGAGATAAATTTGCATGCATGCACCCTACAATCTGTCTTTTTTTAATCTACGTAATTATAAATCCATATCTCACAATAGATTCACTTTCTCGCTGGTACTGTTTCAGTTTTTGCCTTTTTATTGTAGTCCTTCAAATCTTTTAGCATTCATCTTGCCCTGGTTTTATGATACTTTAACTTGTAGCTGACACTGAATTTTGACCATCTTTATGCTGTCAACTAATTTGCATACTTTAAGAGGATCGGCTCATAAAATTAGAGTATGAGGTCATGGACAAAATAATTTTACTTAAACAACTGATCAAAAATAACTACAGTTTTACTGAATTACTGTTCTGAAATCATTATATTTTTTTAATATCAAAGTTAATTTTGTTTTTAATTATTGAATGACCACAATAAATAAAAAAATCACTCATTCAGTAAAACTCCAGTATATTAACTTACAAAGCATCCTGTATATATTACTAAATTTATCATCAGTTTTATAGCCAGTTGTGATCATAAACAAAGTTTCCTGCACGCATGAAGCATTGTAAATAAACTAATGACCTTGAGTTAACGTACTATATGACTATTATTAATTTAATCAAATTTAATAATCTCGTATATGCAAATTCTACTTACTGCATTAAATTTACTTGTTGCAGTAAATATTTTTACTACACTACATATATAAAAAAATAACACAACTAATAAATCAAGAAAAAGTCAACAATTAACAACAAATTAAATATACATTATTAATCATCAAAGTTTATGCTTTCATATAACAGTAAAACATAAAATTGTTTGCAATTTCATTAATTATACCTTTAATTTTAATGAAGCAATTATTGTACAACCAACATTTGTATTCTACTTTTTTGCAATTTTTCTTTCAAACGTCAGAGGTATTAATGGATTTTTATTTCTGATTTTAGATCTTTTCCTTTAATGTAAAATTTGAATTTGATTTAATTTTTAGAAATTTGATAATTAATATGTTTTACTTGCTGTGAACAACAGTTTTGTTGTATGCAACTAATAGCAAATTCAGATATAATCAAACATTTTCAAAATAATATATGTTGTGTTCTTAAGTAAAGCAATTACAAAATTTTGATTATCAAACATGTCTATAAACCCATTGTATTCGTATACAGCATATCATAATTTCAAAACAGCAAAAATTTGAAATTAAATAAAATTATAAATTTTTATATAATATGCCTATTATAATTGGCCTAGGCTATATGAAAGTATACAGAAAAAGAAGAGCGTTTTAAAAACCAGTTTTTATACCCTGGGGATTTCAATATGTTGCCATCAAATATCAAAAGTAATTTTTAAACTACTTTTTAAAAAAAAAAAAAAAAAAACATTAATATAAATTTTAAATACAGTACAGCCTAATTCTAGTATTTTTGTACATTAATAACTCACTTCCCTTAAAAGCAACATTTTTTTAAAAAAAACATTTTGAAACACAACTTTTTTATACTTATTACAAAAAACAGTTTTATTTAAATTTGGAAAAAATTAAAATAAATTAAAAATTAACAAATTAAAAAAACACAAGAAGCTGAAAATTAAAAATAAAGTATTCTTGGAAACAATGATGCGAAATTATGCAATAAAAAATATTAAACAGAAAAGGTTTTACTTTTAATTGGTGCATTAATCTTACTACAGAAGCCAAAAGTAAAATTTTCTAATACTGTAGGGCCTAATATAAAATGAACAAGGTATATAAAGGAAACAATAGAAATGTTAATCTATTTACAAGTGGATATCATTTTCAGATTATTGGAATAACTAGTCTACTACAAAATGATTGGACTAATTTTGTTACTTTGGAATATTTTTCTGAAACATTTATTATTTTATTAAACTCAAAATTTAATCATAACTGAAAAAAGTACACAAACTACTTTATGAATTATCTAAAACCTTTATAAATAATATGATTAAATTTGGATTAAACATAGCATCTAAAAAAACTACAATAAAAACATTAAACATTCAAAAATCTAAAAATCTTCAACATTCTAAAAATCTAGGTTAGGAAACTAATCGTAAAAAACTGGAGGTAACCTGTATAAAGCCCAATTTTTCAAATGCAATTTTAAGAATTTGAGTATAACTGAAGTTAATAATAAATTTGAAACAAAGCAATTTATGATTGAGAAGGATCAGTTTACCTTGTAGGGGTCCAATGCAGTCCACAAGGGTGGTAAACTATTAATGCTATGCAAATTACTAAAAGTACAACTGGAGACCATACACTTGTAAGCAATGTTAAATCAAGAGCATCTACCAATGGAACCACAGGGATCATAAGTACCAAAGCCAAAACAATACCCACAACAACATCCTGTAACAAAACATTAGATTTAATTACTTTTTTAATACAAAATAAATATTTATAACTATCAAAGTAAAAAAGGAGTAATTTTTGATAAAACAGAAACAAATTTTCAAGGCCAAAAACACTGAATTAGCAGACTTTTGAATTAAGATTAATTTTCTGAGTTATGTGGAATAATGGCCCCCTGGCACTGCTAACAAAATACTTTTTGTGCCACTAAGCCTCTTGGAACCTAATTCAGTAGACTGATGTCCTCAATGAGTTTTAGCAGTCCAATGACTAGCTCATTCTGGTGGAGGTCCTCAGGATCCTGGAACACAAACACTCTTTGTCTTCTGCTGGCAACAGCCTCACAATCATTGATTATGTGACCTGTACTTTCCTCTTCCTTCCTACATAATCTACACACAGTGCCCTATAATAAGTACCATAGTTTTCTTGAGTTATTCTTTGCCCAGGATCTCAATGTTCCTGGCTGAAAGTCCACCCAGTCCTGAAGTATGGTTCCTGTCAGTACTGTCATTGCAGCCCTGTAAGGGTAGTGTTTTTCATGCCCAGGGTTTGGATTTATGGAAGGTTTTCTTCTTCTAGCTTTTATTAGAAGCCCTTTTGCTACTGTCTCCTCTCTTCTCAGTTTGCGTTTTTGCACTCACGATAGATATCTACAAATATCTGTCTGATCTGAGATAGGCCTTACTGATTTGAGATGTTTAACCCTATATCTCACTTCTTCCACTGCAGGTTGGGAAGGATCTACCCAACCTCTTGGAACTGTCTAACATCCCTACAGTCTGCTATAACTCAATGTTTGTGAATTCCATAAGGACAGATACAGCCACACTTTCCTCTCCTTTCATGCAATTTTTAGTCACTTAGGTTATCTTTTAACAGTCCTCAAAGTGGACTTGAAGGATTAGATCCCAGCCCTTCAAAATCCTATAAATAACTAGGGAAATAAAATGTCCAATGCTGTGCAGACTTAGATTTATGCTGTGCAGATGTGTGAAGATTTAGTAAATCTGGATTAAATCCGGAGATTGCCTGGTATCCAAATTCCACACAATTTATCTGAGTTCCTTTTTAACCGTGCAGCCTTTGGTATATGCTATTACACCTTGGCTTGGGATAAAGGGAGCCAACCTAAACAGCAGATAGATGAAGAAAGGTTAATTAAAGCTAGAACGCATTGGAACTGCCAAATCTGTACTTACAACTGTGACCTTCCAAGCAAAAACATTTGGATACATAAAAATCAAACGGAAAACAAAGTGATTTTAGTGAAAGCTAGTCCAGTGTCCAGAGAAATTCGTTAGTCCATATCAAAACAGCAGAAATTTGAAACTAATATATACATATAGTTTTGAAAATAAGATTTTACCATCACAATTAGTGCTAAAATCTACATACTCACTATTGTTTTTACTTTCAAAATTTTGTTGAAAACTTAATATGCAGAGTAAGTGAAATGACTGAAAATTAAATAATATTTAGAATCTATTTAGAATCTATGTAAGAAAATATTACGAGAGATGCAATTGTGGAACATACTTGATTACACACTACTATTTTATGATGAGTTTAAATATTCAACCATTTTAAAGGTGAACTTTATCTTTTGTATCGCAAGGTGGACTTGTTATCTGCATTTTATATCACAATTTACAAAAAAATCAGTGATGAAAACAGTACATTAATATCTCAAATAGTTTTGAAGACCATTCATATACCCAGTGAATTAGATGTTAAATAACTGTCATAATTTCGTATCATCATTTTAATGTTTTGCATGTCTCTGCTTAATACCTACAGTTGAGTCTACTATTTAGAGGTAGAGAGTCCCTCTAGTCCAACCTCTAAATGGATCGGCCAGCTACCTTACGTAGATCAAACAACTCAGAAGTAGTGATACACCGCTTTTTTTATTTAATGCTGATGTAAGCTACTGTCAGCAAGATTTTGCAATTTGTGTAATGTGTTCTCTAATACAATACATTCAGATAACTTGTCTGCAGTTCAGCAACTTATTACTTTGTAGATACATTAAACTTATTTTTTTGTATTTGTTTGTTTTCTTTTGTACTGTTCTGAGTGCTGTGCTTTGTTTATTTTTGTTTTGTAGTAAGTGAGTGCTAAATAGAAACAAATATTTGTGATTATGGGACAAATAACTAAGAGCTCTAGAGCAGTGATTCCCAACCTTTTTTAGGCCATGCCCCACCTTAACATTTCTAAAATTTTTATGCCCCCCATACATAATTGTTATACCCCCTTAAGAAATATATATATATATATATATATATATATATATATAT
Source organism: Callitettix versicolor (assembly GCA_022606455.1). Taxonomy (NCBI): domain Eukaryota; kingdom Metazoa; phylum Arthropoda; class Insecta; order Hemiptera; family Cercopidae; genus Callitettix; species Callitettix versicolor. The sequence goes on from CM040187.1 coordinate 64,869,140, forward strand.
ATATATATATATATAACACCAACTGAATGATGTGAAACACTACAGAAGTTGAGTTGGGCCAATTAGGTGCGAACAACGGCGTTGTTTAGCCAGTTTTAAAACGTCCGGGGTTCCCCACGGCAGGCAGCACACTCCGCGGTGAATCCCCAATGAAGTTTACTTGACGACTCTAATTACCCAGTTGATATTTTGGTAACATCAAAAGAAATTATACCTAATAATTATTTACAGCATATTTTTAAGAATTTGTCTTTTTTGTTAAATTTGTCACCGATATCTAGCATTGCATTTAAATAACCCAAAGCGAAAGGGTTAAAGTCGTGTCGAGTCCATTTTAAAATTGCCCCTTAACTATCAAATTGCCCCCTGTGGGGCGTGGGCCCCACATTGAGAAACACTGCTCTAGAGTGTATAATGATTAATCGATCTAAAGTATCGTAACCATCTTAAAATTGGTAAATGACATGATGAGAAAACACTGTATTCCTGATTTTACAAACTACTAAGTAAGGCCTAGTCTAGTTTGTTTTGTATACAATAAGTAAACTTTTAAAAATCTTTCAAACAGCGTTATAATTAAATTAAGCCGTTCTGTATTGGAATAATTTGTCTTACTGGCAGTTATTTTATCGGGCCTGGGATTCAGTCTTAGATGGCAGAACTAGAGGGAGCCTACTGTATTAACGATCACATTAGTTAGTAAAAAAGTTATCAACTATCCATGACCAATTTATTATCAACAAACACAACTTCATAACAACTGATGGCTCAAACTTACCATTTCTCAGCAACATTGCTGTACCAGAACAACCTGATTAGATTTTTAAAATTATGAAGTGTAAAAAAATTGTTAAGAACATTTTATACCCTCATCATTTACATAAGCTCAGTTTGTTTTTTACTGAACATTAGAAACTCAAGATTCTTGAATAAAAAAAAGTAATTAAAAGCAATTAGGTAAAAACTGTAATTTTTAAACTATAATTAAGTTAAGCAGATAAATAAATAATGTTGCAACAACTTATAATTTGAAACAGATAATTAATTTACACTGAATGGCCATGTGGATTACTAAGCGATGACATCATTGCTAAATAGCCTACATGCCGCTTACCTTTTCTTTCTTGAAGATATTAAATCAACCCATGAGAGTTTGTATAAAAGGTATATATGGATGTAATTACCTGTAAGAATACTTTATTTTGTACAAATCAGATATACAGAAAAAGTCAAATATTTAAATATTTAATGTAGATCATCCCAGCTGTGTTTAATGTATTATAATAAGATAATGTGACAAAGGTGGGAATACACCACGTGACCCAGGTAGAAGTACAAGGTTTGTTTCCAATAATATGTAGAAGGAAAAGCATTTCCTTCATTCCATATGAATAAGGAACAAGTTCATTCCAGTAAGAAATTCAGTGCTAATTGGTTGCATAGGTAAACGGTGCAGGATTTCTAAACAAATATTGAGCCTTATCAATAAAACCAAAGGAAATGCTTCAAGTAAAAGGTAGAAGTACAAGGTTTGTTTCCAATAATATGTACAAGGAAAAGCATTTCCTTCATTCCATATGAATAATGATTACCTTTTGCTTACAAGTAAATCTTTCAGTGTAGAATTAAAAGGATCAACCGAAAAAGCTTGAATCAGCTGTGATTTAAATAAATACTTACAAGTATTTACTATTGAAAAGTTATGTCGAATTCAAGTGATGAAGAAAATGAATCTCTAAATGCTAAGAGTGAAATGCATTTTATTGCAGAAGAATTGAAATGCTTCCCAGAAATTTTAGAAAAATATCAGTTGCCGAAAATGAAAAATATTAAAGATCTGGCAATTAGTAATGTAATAAATAAATACAAAGTAGCTTTTTATTTTATTAATTTTTTAATTAATTTTTATTTTATTTTTGGTAAAGAAATTGATTCAAAAAATTTCATGAAAAAAGTGAATAAAATGAAAACAAGAATAAAGAAAAAGATTGATGCAAAAAAGATTGGAAATATAAAGATAAAACTAGTGTAATGAGAAAAAAATATGTTTTCTACAATGAGTGGTACTTTTAATATGACAATTAACAAAACTCCTGGTAGGTCTTTTTATTGGTAGGTTTTATTTTATCATAAGATTGTGATAGATGTGGATGAACTTTTCAGTGCTGTTAATTTCATTAGTACCAAAAAACAATTTTGCTTCTATAAGTGGCTCTATTCTAGTAGTCAGTCCTTTTCTTCATTTATCACGTTAGTTTAGGCCTATGCCTAAATATTATTTTTTATCACTAACATTTTTTAAACTACTTCACTGTTATTTAAAGGAATTAGTGTTAAAAATAACTAGCTAGTAAGCCTACTTCGGCCTAGTTAGACAGCCTTAAATCTATATGACATACTCAAACGATAATAATAATTGCAAATCATGTTTCGTGGATTTTACTTAAACACATTCTTTTTGTAGTTTAATTTTTGTTTGTAATTCTAAAGATTGTGATTTTGCTAATTTAAAATTTTTTCTAAGATACAATTTTATTTTAATTTTGATATATTATATATATAATAAATCTTGATGCATCCAGCACAATCAAATCCGCACCGAGAATACACTAAAATTTTAATTAATTTAAATATATGTGACTATTAAGGACTTTTTTACAGATATTTGTTCTACTTAACCCCTGATTTTGGGCTGATGGCCTACACAAACAGATAAAGATCAGTATAACTTAGCCTAAAAATATGTTTCTTTTAATTAGTTCAAATCAAAAGATGTTAAATTATAGTAGCAGTGGGATGAACAATCATGATTATAAATCAGTGAATAAATAATGGAGCACTGAATAAAATGAAGTGAAATACTTGATGTACTAATATTTATGGACTTGGAATATAGACATCTGAGTTTATAAAATTAATAATAATTGAATTAATTTTGTTATTTCTTTTTGTTTATTATGCTTTTATCAAATGTCAATTGAACTGATGATAAGAAGATAAGAAAAGTAAATTTTAATGTAACATTAAAATAAAGATATCTAAAAGTAAGTCATTAAACATTAAAGTCAATGAGATATATGAAAGGTAAACAAATGTTAATAGTTTCAAATATCAGTGTGAAATTTTGATTTTGACCAATGATTTTTCTCTTAAAATTTCATATTAAAATCATGTATATAACCTTGCTATTTCAAAAAATTAAGTTACATTAAAGATAGAGGATACAAAATGTTGGACCGAATTTTTGAACTTACCATAAAATAGTACAGTGACATCCTGGCTTACGGTTGATTCAACAGCAGTCATAACGGATAACGGTCTAATTCACGGAATGAAAAATAACCCGCATAACACTTTAGGCTTCAGATATAAGGGTTGAACACATTATGAGAGTGTTTTCATTTTGTTAAATTATTTCTAAGAAAATGTGTAAATATGGAGATAACATTGTGCTGTGCTACACAAATAAAAATTTTGCTGAGTTAACACAAACAAGCCTTTGATTAATGAGTGTTTGGTTTTTGTGACTTACACATATTTCTTAGTTATCTGTTCTCAGAATGCCCACTATTATTCACTTTTCTGTCATCATACCTAATGTTATTTAGTGTGTGATCAATTCTTTTACTGTTTTGTTAGCTTGTTAAAAAAATTTAAACTGTTATAATATTATCATGTTACATACTTTTCATTTTTAAATTTAACAAAACATAAAGTGTCTTTGTGTGCAAGTTTCAAATTGTTGTTTAAAAAAATCCTGTTTTCAATTTCTTTAATGAATATTAATTAAATGGGTCCTGAAAGAAGTGCTTGTGGCAGTGGAAGTAAAACACAAAATTTGATAACTGAACTAAAAAAAAGCTACAGTATGAAGTAGAAAAATAAACAGTATTGATTTGTCTTGTGTATACTGTATACATGTGGCATAATTAGATTTGTATGAATTTAGTTAAAATAAAGTGTGACTTCTGTTCTGTGAATTTTCTTCATTCTTCATCTTTGACATTCTAGTAGTGAAGACTCAATTATTTTTTTCTATTGTATTATCAATTATAAGTCTCTATTGTAAATGCTGATTCGCACAGCAGTCTGCTCAGATAACAATCCTAGTTCTGGAACAACTTAAGACCTCTAACTGAGGTACCACTGTACTTTAATAACTTTTTAGTTCCTATACTTGTATCTCTCTTAGATTCAAAATATTAAGCTGTTTTTAGGCTTTTCACTTGTCCCAAATAAATAGGTATTTTTATTTATTTATATTAAAATCTCTAAATCATAATAGTTTAGAATTCAACAGTTATTTGTTATATTAGTTAAAATCAGTCATAAAAAATGCACTAACTATGAATATTTGCCAAAACTATATGTTGAAGAAATATTTAAGCTTGCTGGTCAATATATACCCACAATACAGATTTCCTCTTTTTTATATATGACCATCTTTATTTTAAAACAGTACTCACAAGAATGGAATGCATGCCGAGATAAATCCTGCTTAGAGATACCAGCACAGACCAACTAATTGCAACTACTAATCCCAGAGAGATAGGGTACTGAAACACAGAACAAAGCTATTTTATTCTGTTATACTCGTATTACCTTTATTCTACTTCTATCAACCTTCTATTCTATTCTAATTCTATCAACCTTCTATTCTACTTCTGATGCATGTGAAATTTTAATTATGAATGCATTTCAAAGAAATAATAGGACTGATATATTATAACTGATATAGTAAAATCCATTTACAATGCGGGAAAAAATTGAAATTATATTTTTACAAACACACACAATATCAGTTGAAGCTATTTTTGAGAGTTTTGTATAAACTAGAGAGCTGCAAACATATACAATTCAGATCTACAGAGGTCGAATTTTTTTTTTTTTTAACGTTTGACTATTGTGCACACTTGGGCTAATGCAGACGATGGTATGATTTATAGCGTATCAAAATGCCAAGCCCTGGCCGGGAATCGAACCCAGGTCCTCGGGGTGAAAGCCCAGTACGCTATCAACTAGGCCACCGAGGTGGCTACAGAGGTTGAAGTTAAAATTAGTAATGTTGCCTTTTATTGTTCACCCAGTCTTCATCAGTCTAACTGGTGGATGTTAGACATCAAATAAATCTTTTTTTTTACAAAAGTTAAATATATATTCAAGTCAGCTAGCGTTATGAAAAACAATCAAAATATTACATAGAATTAGAAAAATTATAAACAACACTATTTCCCTTTAGCTTCATTTAAGGGGAAAACAGAGAAAAAAACCTGTATTGTTGTCTAAAAAAATAGTCTTTACATTAAAACTGAAAAACCTAGAATCTAGGTCCTTATAATTGTAAATTACAGTAATTAAATATATATAGAAAAAATAAATTTATTGGCTTCAGATAATTTAGAAAAAGCTGCTGTGTGTTACTAATATATACAAAATATATGTTTAAAAAAGTTATCTGCTTGAAAACCTTAGTAAAATTGGTAGAATATGTGAATGCCAGATTACACTGCAAATAAAAAATGAAACCTGACTGCCATCAGTTAATTTTTTTAACCTCTATGGAATTTAAAATTCTAATTTATGCAGATTATGAAGATAAAAACAGATTTTATAGCATTACAATACATTTAAATATATATAAACTTTTAATCTCTTTGTAAAGTAATCTCGATGTTAACGACTGACACTCATTTCAAGGGGTTTATGAAATGTACCTTAATGGCAGCTTGAACAGCTTATTTTTGAACAGAAATTTCCTAATCATTTTGTACAATATCATTATAGTACAATACATTAGGGCTCGGTCAATGTGGCTAAAACATCAGTCAGTCTGCTAAATCTCTGAACTGTGCTTCTCAAGGTTCTTAATTCGAGCCGCAGTTACTTCCATTGTTTTATCCTTACCATTAACGGTGATCCCTTGTCCTTATCAGTGTACCTGGCATGAAGTATGAATGTTAAGCAAATAAGAAAAATATACAATAAATACAGAATAATTTCCATAAATACAAAATGTACATGTTGTTTCCATTTCCTCTTTCATTAGTATAGAAGTATACTTCTTCTTACAATGTATTGTTTTGTATGTGCACAATTTCCATATCAGATAAAAATGTCAATTTGATCTGCTAACAGCACATTATTTTTTTTTTTACTGCAAATATCTGGATTAATAAATGAACACAGATAAGAAACAGCTGACCAATATGACTGGTACTTCCTGTTGAAGAAGTCAGATGTGGCTGACCTATTTGTTTTATTACTGTACTAACTGAAATAGGCTACTGAAATCATGATTTAAACTGAGGCCTATGGAACAATTTAAGATATTCATAAGTTGTAAAAAAAAAAATGGAATTCAGGTAGTCTATCATTATTAGTTTATTTTAATAATTTTACAAATTCACAACTTAAAAATACAAAAATTATATTAAAATTTCATTATATAAAAAATGCATTATACAGAGCTTACATTCAGTCATTGCCACTGTTTTTCGCTCTGCTGTACTTACTACCCAAAATAGTTTTGTGGCAGCATCAATGACATTAAGTGTATGTTTACATTTTCACTTCATACTTATTTTGCACTCAATCTTCAGCGATGACTTGTAATTCTGAATGTTTTACGGTTCACTGGCATCATAAATCATCTCCCAAAAAGCTTTAAAATATATCACAAGCAAACCACATTAGAAAAAAAACACTATATCGGCACCTAATGAAGACCTAATGGAAGCTTTTTTCTTCCTTAGCAGACGTCTAAATTTAGCCATTAGCCTGAATATAAACAACGTTTTACAGTTTACAGTTATGGTACTTTTTATTAAAAAAATATGATTATGATAACTTGCTGTTTCTAGCCTTGCCCCTTCAGCTATCCATAGTATGAACTTTTAACATAGGCTACTCTATGTAATGGGGTCTATCTATGGTGACCCAATAAATTCAGGACAACAATCATTGCACTGGAGATCTTGGCTTTTGAAAAACCAAGGGAACATGAACAGTGCTTATTTTCTGAGTTTAGGTCTACTAATGACATTGCCAACCTAATGACTTCTATTAACCTTTGCACTGTGGTTATTCATTGACCATTTAGCCTTACCTAATCTAAACATTTTTACATTCTAATTTTTATAAATTGGACAATTCAGGACATTTTTCATAACTGCGGAACACAATTAAGTACAGGGACCGTCATAGTACAGGCTATATATGTAACCAAAATATAAGTGTTGAAGTAATATAGAAAATATTGTAATTAGAAATCATTACAATATTGTTAATCCTAACAGTGATGAATGCTAATAATTTGTAGTTTTTTATCGAATTTCCATGGGAAATGATCTACTGGAATGGCCATCATGGTAATAGCCATGACCATGAAATGAGCGTCAGTAGTAGGCTAATGCTAGAACATGTTTAAAATAGTTTTCAAATATTATATATAGCCTAAATATTTGTGTGTATTGACACTCTAGCATTACTGTATTGAATGTCCATTGCAGTATGCAAAAACACATAATTGTATTTACTACCATTTAAATTAAAAAGATTTTTTAAACAGTGCTACTTATAAATATTACTTAAGCCTTACATTAAAATAAATAATCTTTTCCAGCCAACCAGTTTGGTTAAATGAAAAGTCATAAAGTAAATACATAAGTAAATATAATCATATTTAAATAATAGTTATAATAAAGTCATATGTAACTTTTTTTTTAAAAGTAACTTGATCTTACCTGGTATCTATTCATTGTGTAAAGTATAACAGAGAATGGAATTGAGATTCCAACCATAGCATGGGTAGATGGCATCCCATACTCAAGTGCCCATTTTTTTTGCAGTTTAAAAACTGGAGGACTGGGTGGTCTGGGCCAGCAAACTATGTCTTTAATTCCTTGCCCTGAAAATATGCAACTGGTTTGATTGTTTTTAAACTTATTGCTAACTTAAATACTTCTTAAGTATTTAGGACGAGGTTTACGTATTTATTTTATGATATACAAACTGCACTTAAATGAGTTTTAGCTAACAAAAATCATCATTCAGTTAGTCTATTATAGGCTAAAAAGACATACTGCTTCTCAAATATTGCTTTTGTAAAGCAAATTTGTTCAGTAATCGTATGTCAAATATTTGTACAGATATGGACATGGCTTTAAAAGCACTGATAGATGCTTAGTTTAAAAAACTGTTTGTTTGTTTAAGGTAAGCATGCAATATTTTCTAATCTTAGAAACTTTACTTATTTCATTAATGTTTAGAATATCTAGGCTTTAGAATTTATTTATTAAAAATTTCAAATGGTATAATGTAGACTATCATTCTTACAACAGTAAAAAGTATGTAACATATTTATTACACACTGCATAACAACTCACACAGTTGTTAGAAAATGTCACACAACATTTAGAATTGTCTAATACTTTCTTCACGATAACCTAAAAATCATAATTATAGTGTCTACAAAAAACTGTTTGGTATACTGTGCTATTTAACTCAAATGTACATGTGGTAAATATTTGGAAGACCAATCATATTGAGGATTTTTTAATATTGCAAATATACAATTTCCTAAATATAATAGTGAAAACATTTTTAGGTACACCCAAAAATGACAAGGTAGTGATTTTTTCAAAAATCAAATTTTCTTATGCTGGCAATATTATATTTCTTTATTTTTCAATAACGGTAGACCCTCCTCCAGTCTATTATTTCATCAAAAACTTTTAAGTTTAGGTCTAATAACCAAATTAAAAAAAAAAATAGTTGGCTTAATGAAAGTTTTTGAGTGAAGGTTAGGCATCAACACAATGAACATTAAAACACTTTCATTAAATAAGCTACACTTTTCTAAAACATAATTTTTTTAAAAATAAACATTTTATTAATCTTCTTATAACTGATTGTCCAGCTTTGACAGGAAATGATTTGAAGCTCTAGGTACTCTCTGGAGTGGGAGACAGACAACAGAACAAGGCAACATTATCCGGATAAGTCTTGTAATGTTACTTGTAACTTTAAACTTGCTTGTCTCCTTCGAAGTACTCCCCTTGCTTGCTATGCATCTGTCCCAGCATTTTTTCCACTGTTCATAAGCTCACTGGAACTCATTTGGTGTGATGTCTTTTAGTTGTACCAGTAATTTCTCTTAAATTTCTTTTACACTTTGAAAATGATGTCTTTTTAAGGTAGATTTTAGTTTAGGAAACAGAAAAAAAATCTGCTGGAGCCATATCTGGTGAGTATAGAGAATGGGAAAGAACAGCTCTTTCGTTATTGGCCAACCAGCTGGACAAGTGACTTACCGCGTTGTCATGGTACAAAATCCAGTTCTTGTTTTTCCATAGTTCAGGCCTTTTCTGTCACACATCTTTCCATAAATGCCTTAAAAAATCCACATAGAATTCCTTGTTGACTGTAGATTTCTTGTGGTACAAATTCATGATGAACAACTCCACGACAGTCAAAGAAAACAATCAACATTATTTTCATGTTTGAGCGATTTGTGCATGCTTTCTTTGGACGTGGCAAAAGTTAACCAATCCACTGTGCTGATTGTACATTTGTTTCAACATAATATCCATATACCCAGGTTTTGTCACCTTTGATGATAGTTTTCATAAAGTTTTATCGCTGTTAGCACGATAAAGCAATTCTTGGCTAATGTTGACACGGTTTTCTTTTTGTTTGCTTGTGAACAGTTGTGGCACCATTTTTGCAGAGAGCATGCATGCAAAGTTTTTCTGTTAAAATTTTGTGGCACGACCCTTTGTGCTCTTCCTGACTTCTTCTCCAACCTCCCGCACAGTTAAACAATGATTTGCACGAATGTGCAAAATAATGACATCAATTATTTTATCATTTGTTGATGGTGAGGGTTGTCTGATCTTGGATTTTCGTTGGTCGAAGTTCTACCCAGTTTGAAACGCGTATACCAATCGTAACATTGTGTATGACTCATACAAATGTCTTTATGACCTTCTGAAGCAATGCATAGAAAAAAATTTACATGTTTCAGAAAAAGATTTACTGATGTTAAAGCAAAATTTAATGTTACACATTGCTCTTCAGTCTTTCCTTTCCACTTTTTCACTATGTAGCAGAGACCTGACTGCATGTGTTCACTAGACTGGTTCACTAACTGATCAATTTCCGCAATGTGTCATGGGCCTCGTTTTGTTTCGAAAGAATGCTGCTAGGTTTAGCATAGTTTGTGAATTCAAACTGTACAAGGTTTGATAGTAATTTCAAATGTTCAGTCTTTTTTTGAACAGACTTTGTACTTTTGGACCTTATGTCATTTTCGATAAATTATGCACTAAAACACTTCATTATATGCCCAATAGTAATAATCTAAAATATAAGTGCGGGAACAGTGGAAGTTAGAAAAAAATGAAAATAAGTGACAAACATAACCATAAAATTACTAGTGCACAAAAATAGGTAATACATTTCAAAAACAATTAATTTAATGGGTATTATTAATAATGAAAAGAATATAAACTTTTTTTTAAACCAACTTGATTCGGTTGTTGGATATTATATAAATTAAAAAAAAAAACACTTAAAAACTAACTCGACTCAGTTGTTGGGTTAACTCAACTCGGTTATAATGTGATAATGAGCATGAGCAGTACCTTGCTGGGTGACATAGGCTTAGTAATCTTGCATAGTAAATCTAGCATGTCCCATGTAAATAAGCAGCAGATGTCACAATGTAGTTCTGTTAAAAGGGCTTAAAACTGTCAAGTTATTGTAATACAATGAATCTTCTGCAGGTGAATATAAATTACTGTAATAATAAAATAAAAATTTTCTGTTAAAATCACTATTTTATCACGAGGCCCAGAAGTGCAGAAATAGGCTACTAAAAATTTTATCACTATTGTATTTAGAAAACTATATACTACATTTTCAATAAAAAATTAGGAATAACATTGGACACGCAAATATCCATTATTAATGAATAGGTACTTACAGACAAAATTAAGTAGGATCAAGCACTTTATAATTATTAACAACAAAATTCCTAAACAATACAGTAAATATTTTTTGTACATACCTATATACATAGTAATTGCCCAAACCATGACAACTCTTCTACCAACAGCTCCATCAATATTCCAAAACCAAAATGGAATGAAGGAAGCATAAAACACTTCATCACCTAAAAGTGTTCCAAACACAAACAAATAGTACCAAAACCAATTGGTAACAATATAATCTTTCGATTCTGATTCAGATTCTGACGATAACGTTTCATCAACCACATTTTTGTTTTCATTCACTGAATTTTGAGAAGAGTAATTAAATGAATTTTTATAAGCTTCAGACGATTCTTTTTCTTGGTGCAAACCATTTACTTCTTTGACATTTTTACTTACATACTTTTCTAAACCGCTTCTACTTAAGTGAATATTTTTTATATCTTTTGCACTAAAAACACCAAAATAATTCTGAACATAAACAACTAAATAAGGGTCCTTCAAATATTCTATTATTTGCCACATAGTTAGACACTTTTGACTTATTAACGAAAGTGACAGATAAAACAAAAAAATACGTTATAAAGGGCCTCATGTGTAACACATTACGGTCACTAAAGAATTAAAATTAAGCTTCAAATTATAAAATAAAAATATAACCTAACTTCAACAACTTTAGCTACAGCTGACATGTGACTTCGTCTTCTGCTTACTGTCAAATACGGATTCGTTCTGTCTGTACAGTACAGTTAATGCTCGCAAAGCACAGAATATGTTTCTACACACAGATTAGTATCAGTTAGTGTATTCATTAATATCATCAAAATGAATATTGACAAAGCTGCTGTCGGCGGTGAATTTCCGAAATTACTGTACAAATTAGTTTTAAACGTGACAGCTAGTGCTATCTACAGCCAATTATAAACATTATCAAGTAATAAAAACATACAAAGGATAATGAAAAAAAAGTCATTAATGAAAAACATGATTGAATATCAAATTATTTTATTTCCCAAATAATACCACGTCATCACGTTTGAAATGCTGTTAATCATTTCTCTAAATGTTAAACCTCATAAACATATAGAGCAAGTATAATTAGGGAATAAAATTCTATCTGTCCTGAAGGTTAAACAAAATTCTGTCATGAATGTTCATGAAATATACAAAAATCAACGTTTTTACAGCGTAAAATCTAACAATCATTGGCTCCAGCGTCTTGCTTAAATTAATAAGTATTTAGGTACAATTTTGCAGAAAGTTTCTAACGCAAGTGCTGCCGCCATTTAAAAACATATTTATAAAAACAGATTTTAAAAATGAAGTTGTTTCTTCGAATGTGTACAAATGCTCTAATCTGCCAAACAAAACGCATGCAAGGTTCTTTGGTAACTAAAAGAAAGCAACTTAGACAGGAAAAATTTTAAAAAATCGTTTATATATACAGTTGACGTCAAAACGAATGTAATTATCTATTAAAGATAATAGATTAAAATTAATTGAATGTATTCGGTACCATTAGGCTTAGGCTATAAACCTTTATTTTCATTAACATCTGAAATGGATTTCATCCCACTTAACAAATCGGACAGAGTTTTTGCACAAAATAAAAATCAGCTCAAATTAAATCTGCCCTTTTCAAAGTAAAGCGGCTTTTAAATGTTTTCATAAGCAAAAGCGTAAACATTGGACGCTTTCCATAATAGTGTTTATTTTAAACTTTAGCTTAGTGTAGGTAGTTTCATACGGCAAAGCAAAGATGGCAGCACTAGTAGTTTAATACGCTGCAAGAGTATCATGGTATCGAAACACATCTTTAACGTTTCAGCAATGAACATAATGTGTGTATAAGCTTTTTTTTTGAATTTAAAATAGGTGGAATAATAACACTGAAATTAAATACGTATCAGACAAAAAAATTCTTATTATTTCACAATTAACTGAGAACATATTCTAATTAAAATGCGTTTTGATTTTCCTTAGAAAATAATCAATATGGCAACAAAAGAACGAAAGTTTGCTATTCTTTTGATTTGATTAAAATATGTAATGTAATATTAAAAATAAGAGTTATTTTCTAGTGGATTTAAACCTCAAGTTGAACAAACTTTATTGACCCAAAAAAACGAAAAATCAATAACGAAACTACATTATATGCTGTAAAACTAAACTAATTGACCGAATTAGACGGACTATGGCATGTAGGCTTCGTTTGCCCATTTTTCGGGACCATTGTTTTTTATTTAAAAAATTTTTAAAACCACCATTTTTTGTCAAACACATTTGAAAATCATATTTCTCCAAAATCGGTTCTAACGAGTTCGATCTAACGTAATAAAATTACGATGCGAGGGTCGGTGGTCGATGTGGTTAAGGCACAGGCCAGTTTGCAGCGTCCCTGAATTACACACTTCAAGTTTGTGGGTTCGAGACGTAGTTACTACCGTTGATTATCCTTAACGTTGGTGCTGATCCCTCGCTTTCATTGGTCCAACTGGCGTAAGTATGAAAGCTAAGCAAAAAAGCAAATTTGAATTATAAGAATTATGACTGCTGTCGGTTTGCTTTTATCTCAGGAACCGTAAATTTGTTTTATTTCAAACTTATTGCACGTTTTTATAAATTTAGAGGTGTGTGATAATTTCGAGCAAAATCTGATGAGATTTTGAAAAATTTTGTCGATTTTCTTGAAGTGCTTTCGGGCATTTTGGATAAACAATTGTCATAATTTGTGTAACGTTTTTGCACCATTTATTGTTTGACAGGAAGTTCACGATATGTTTTCTTATTTCATTGTTACGTCACCGAATATTCGTGGTTCCGGAAGTGAAGGGTGAAATGGGCGGACAGGAATTGGGAACAATATTTATTTAAAAATATTAATTTCCTGACAACTCTAATTGCCACCAGACACGACACTAACCCCCAGGAGCCCGCCCCTCCCCGTCTGTTTTGACAACACAAAGTAAGGTACACAACTTACATCGGAGTCAAATTTTGTTTGACAGGCTACACGAGATACTGTAATGGAACAAAAAAATTGTTATGAGCTTTAAGTGGGATTTGTAATAATAGAGGTATCCAGCGGTCTCACTGACGTGACGGAAGTGAATTTCCAAAAATTAAAATGTGATTTCACTGTCATAATAGGCATTCTAAATTTTCAGCGGATTTTAAATGCTAATTTATGTTAACTTTAACGCTGATCGCAATGGTATTAACAAATTTTTAAGAGAGTGTAAGTTACTTTATGCTAGTTAGATTAATGAGGAAAGGGTAACTGCAGTCGCGAACCTATCACTTGATCTTCAGTAACGAGAACGTACGTATGGAAATGCAGCAAACTCGCTGGTGTCTTAACCAACCAGATTACTCTAGCTAGTCTTCTTTAGAAACAAACATAATTCGTTGTTTCTTTTTGTAAATCCGATTGCTGCGGTGACTTCATTAACGTATTTCCATTAGAAAATGAGGTATTGGAGAGGTCAGGTAAGGTAAGACCCAGATCCGGGACCTTGAAATGAGCGCCGATCCTGACCTCTACATCACCTTTGTATATATACACTCTTACATATGAATGTATATATATATATATATATATATATATATATATATATATATATATGTGTGTGTGTGTGTGTGTGTGTGTGTGTGTGTGTGTGTGTGTGTGTGTGTGTGTGTGTGTGTGTGTGTGTGTGTGTGTGTGTGTGTGTGTGTGTGTGTGTGTGTGTGTGTGAGAGAGAGAGAGAGAGAGAGAGAGAGAGAGAGCATATCGCTAGAGACCTAACTAATTGATTGAAATCTAGGCATATAACTTTAGTACGTCCATATCTTAAAACCACTTCTAAATTTTCAAAAAAAAAGGTTGTAACGATTTCGATCAATTTTGTTCAAATTTAGTCCATAGGTACAAAGAAAACGTACGAAGCTTTATCTTCTCAAAATACGTATCCTAAAAAAATACTACATATTTTTAATATATGATTTTACTATCGTAACCAACGCTAAAAACTGCATAAATTAACATTTTAAAATTTCAAAATCCGTGTCTGCTCGATACAGCCACCATTTTAAAAAGTATACTCGATATTAGCAATTAAAGTCCAAGTAATTGAACTATCTGCTGCTTCGAGCGCTGCAAGCTGCAATGACTGGGGGGGGGAAGACGTTTGAGAAAGTAAACAGTATTATCTATTTAACTGTAGTTGAATACTCTGACGCAAGATGTTACCAGTAGCGAGCGCTCACATTTCTCTCATAGGTTTACCAAAATAGCGGTAATTTTTAATCTTTACCACCGCAACCAACGTTAAAAACTGCATAAATTAACATTTTAAAATTTCAAAATCCGTGTCTGCTCGATACAGCCACCATTTTAAAAAGTATACTCGATATTAGCAATTAAAGTCCAAGTAATTGAACTATCTGCTGCTTCGAGCGCTGCAAGCTGCAATGACTGGGGGAAGACGTTTGAGAAAGTAAACATTAGTATTATCTATTTAACTGTAGTTGAATACTCTGACGCAAGATGTTACCAGTAGCGAGCGCTCACATTTCTCTCATAGGTTTACCAAAATAGCGGTAATTTTTAATCTTTACCACCGCAACCAACGTTAAAAACTGCATAAATTAACATTTTAAAATTTCAAAATCCGTGTCTGCTCGATACAGCCACCATTTTAAAAAGTATACTCGATATTAGCAATTAAAGTCCAAGTAATTGAACTATCTGCTGCTTCGAGCGCTGCAAGCTGCAATGACTGGGGGGGAAGACGTTTGAGAAAGTAAACAGTAGTATTATCTATTTAACTGTAGTTGAATACTCTGACGCAAGATGTTACCAGCAGCGAGCGCTCACATATTTCTCATAGGTTTACCAAAATAGCGGTAATTTTTAATCTTTACCACAGCAATCAACGTTAAAAACTGCATATTCGCTTCCATCACGACAGCGAGACAGCCGCGTGACGCAATTATCACTTAACTGAGATACCTGGGCGCTAGTTATGCAATGGTGATGCTGCATGGAGATTGCATATGGTTCAGGGGCTGTGCCAATACTCTATCTAAAGTGGGGTTTGTGTAGTTACTGTCTTGAAATATTGTTGGAAACGGGTTCGATCCAGTGGAGGACTAGTTCACGACAGGAAACTTCACTTAATTCATTTATATATTGAAAACAGACCGCGTTTTCGTCTTAATAATAAATTATTTCATTTTTATAAAGACAATATTAGCAAAATACAGTATAACTGGTACAATCGCCATTTTGTAAAATGTTTTATAAAAATATTAATAACGAATTTGCATTGTATAATTGAATGAACTGTAAGTGTTACATTGTAATAAGAAGCAGACCTGGTACCATGAAACGATTCTGATTTCTTGAACACGAACTGAGGGTCGTAAAAACTTTATTCTCCACGTTAGCAATTGTGGTGCGATTTAATTAAAATAGCACAAAATTAATTTTAGTACAGTACAAGTTCGTTGTCGGACAAAATCTGTTCAACCGTTTCAAAATGGCGGTAACGAATATCTTGGAAAATTAACAATTTATTTTGTCGTATACAACGTTAAAAGAAGAATAATCACAACGCTCAGTTGTCTCGCCGTCAAATTCAAGTTCATGATTTCAACTTACTTTTGAAAATTCAATTTATGCATTTTTTTTAACGCTGATAATATGATAAAATCTAATTCGAAAAAATAAACAAAAACCGAATGCATTCTTAAAGATGGCAGCCATTTTGAAAATGTTGGACGGTTTTTTTAGGTAACGAACTTGTCGAATTACCAGAATCGATTTTTTTGTGATACGGTTGAATCAAATCGGACCGAAATTGCGAATACGATATACCAATACAAAAATACTGTATTTATACAAATTTTAAACACCCCTCAAAAATTAACGTAGAGATCAGGTACCGGTGCTCATTTCAAGGTCCTGGGATCTTACTATAATGGCCGCTCCAATGGAAATTCGCTAATAAGGCCTATTCTGTCAGTGCTGATAGTTTTCCAAGCCCGCGGTGAGCAACGTAAATTTAACAGTGCAATTTAATCCAGTCTAAGCACGATAAAAAAGTAGTCACAATACTGGGGGGACAAAACCGGAAACAGAGATTAAACATTTCGGTCGGTTTTGATAAAATTTGGAACGTATGCCTTGTTGTTCAGATTGCACAACCATTGACGTATTTTCTAGGCTTGCAAAGCTGACTGCGAAGCCCAAGTATTGATGCCAGAAAAATCAACGTATATTTCTAAAGTCCAACCTTATAAAGTTACACATATTCGTCGTTATTCCGAATATAAAAAATTAAATTAAGACGTTATTTTGAACGTAAAATTAATATATTACCACAACCTGCTTTATATGTCTTCGCAGACAGAAGCGAAGACTCCCCCTGCCTTATTAACTGACAATTACAGCAACAGCGGTATGATGTTTTAACACAGCAAGTCTTCGCTTTTTGAATAGCTAGCCGGCGTAAAAGTGCACGTAACTGTTTGTGTTTGTGTGTTTAGTTTTTTTTTTGCGCTTATGAACTTATTGTTTGTGTGTCACGCTGGTATATTGTTTACAATTTTTGATTTTATTATTAAAATAAGCTGTTTAGTTAGCTATAGTTTATATGTTTTATTTTTAAAAAACAGTTTTTAATTTAAAATCTAACCTTAAATATTTCGTGATGGTGCATGCGGTCAAAGTATTTTCTGTACTTTATTGCATTTTTTATTCAATAAACTGATCAAGTTAAATAAATTATAAGAGGATTAGTTTATGGAACACGTTTTTAGTTTCAAGTGTAGATTGTTGAAGTAACTCGATATTATTTTACTATAAATTTTTGTAATAAATTCAAGTAATAAATTTTAATAAATGGGCCTATAAGTACAGTTTAAATATAGTATTACAGTAAATATAGTACAGTTTAAATATAGTAGACTAACACTAAATCCGAAACGAGATATCCTGCATCTTCAACTTATAATACGCCTCTGATTGCAACAATATAAAATTTTTTTTGAGCCGCCTCGGTGGTCTAGTGGATAGCGTACTAGGCTTTCACCCCGAGGATCCGGGTTCGATTCCCGGCGAGGGCTTGGCATTTTCATACGCTATTAATCATCCCACCGTCTGCATTAGCCCAAGTGTATACAATAGTCGGACGTTAAAAAAAAAAAAAAAAAAATATGCAACAATATTTTAAGCTTTTTATTGACAAATAGACAACTGTTAACAATGATTTTTTCTTTCAAAACAGTTTTAAACATTTTTAACTAAAATTTGTTGGAATGTAGTTTATAAGTATGATACAAAACGCATGCAACGTTATACCCCTCAAAATTCGGTTGGAAATCTACTGAAAAACGCTTGAAAATAGTCCTAAATTCTTGAAATTGTTTGTAAATTTTGCCTGTAAATAAAGGTACGTGACTCAATTCAGCTTGGCAAATTTGAAATTAAAAAAAATTCAAAAATTCAAAAAAAAAACTAAAATTAATTCTAACGCACCGTCGTCGGACTTCTTTTGTTTTAGTTAAGTTATATTGGAAAATGAATAATTGGAGCGGCCATTATGGTAAAACCCAGACCCGGGACCATAAAGCGAGCACCGATCACTTTTTGAAATAAAGTTTTTTAAAATTTTTTTAACTGACAACAATTGTTTGTCAAAAGCCTTCGCGTTTTTAATACGTTTATTAAAACATGCGCAACACAACAAAGTTGGATTTATAATTTACAACTTATGCCGGGGATTGTACAAAGTACAGCCACGTTCAAGTTTAATTAGATTTCAGAGTTGTTCCGAATTTACTTTTGCAACTCATCCTTGTATCCCCTTCACAATTCTTGACAGCAACCAACAATAACATTCTAAAGGAACAAACAGGCTTCGGGCGATGTTTGCAACCTGCGCATCTGAGCCGAAATAATTTCTGTTCACACAGATTCTCTTACGTTATATTAAAGTGATTCGAATGCATCCCTGAAGCATTTAAAAGCAACCGCGGCACGCAGCTATCTCGTTGACATGATGGAAGCGAATTTCCAAAAGCAATTTTTTTATCTCACCCTTTTTTAAAATCCCATGAATCAGCATTAAAATCTGCACATAGCATTTTGAACTTTTAAATTACATTGACAATATGAAAATGAATCCTAATTTGATTAAATACCAATTAGACTAATGAAGACAAGGGATCAGCGTTGGGCGTAAGGAAAAAGCAACGGTGTTAGAACTATTTTTTTTTTTTTTGGTGTTTAATGTCTGACTGTTGTGCACACTTGGGCTAATGCAGACGATGGGATGATGTATAGCGTATGAAAATGCCAAGCCCTGGCCGGGAATCGAACCCGGGTCCTCGGGGTGAAAGCCTAGTACGCTATCCACTAGACCACCGAGGCGGCTAAGGTGTTAGAACTAAGAACCTTAAGGTGCGCAGTTCAGAGTCGTAGCAGATTGACCGGTGCTTTAGTCAAATCGACCACCGAGTCCCCTGAATCGTAATTCAACAGATTTACGAAATTCAAAAAGTTAATTTATGCATTTCTAAACGCATATTACGGTAACGAAATCAGTCTTAAAAACATAAGTTAACAAGTTACAAATTTTTAACGATTTGAAATGGCCGCCATTTTGAAACTGTTTAACGGATTTCGTTGATAAACGAACTTGTCCAAACTATTACCAAAATAGATTTTTGCAAGTTTGAATCAAATCGAAGTGAAATAGCGTAATAACACGCGCATATGAACATAAAATTTGTAACTACCCTCTAAAAGTAATCTACAGTTCCCCGGTCTGGGTCTCACCATGATGGCCGCTCTAGTAGCTCATTTTCTAATGGAAATTCGTTAATTAAATTACTTATCGACAAATTAAATGTATGTAACGACATTATTTAACAACAATAAAAAGCGTTATTTGACTCGTATATTATCCAAGTATGCATTGCGCATGCGTGAACACTTTGAAATATTCCGACAAGTGTAGTGTGGTCCCAGTCTTCGATAGGAGCAGACGTATAACTCGCGCGGAGCTCTGTTTATGACACGTTGGTGAAGGTAAGCCAATTTCACAAATAATTTAGACTACAAAAATATTTAAGCATTTTTTTGTAAGGGTCGAATTTCTGTGTCACAATTGGCCTTTGCAGATTAAAATAATTATATTGAGTCCAAAATTTTATTTAGTGCTGGGGATAACATTTTTTAGTCTTTTAAATTGTTACTGAATTATTACATGGTAATATCATTACTACTGTTTCTTCGGAAATTTTGCCGTGTTTTAGGGAAGCATGAAGATTCGATATGGATGAACAATCGTTCCTAAGGGCTTACTTAAACTGTTAGAAACTTGAACATAAACATAGATAGATTCATTTTCTTGGTAACTTAGTTTACTAATTACATGTAAATCATAGTTTTATTTTTTCACCATTCATGAATCAGCATTGAGTGTTTGTTCTTCGTGTTTACCTTAGCCCTGGGGCATCTAGGATTATGTTCTAAATGCTAAGTTTATGTTTTAAGTTAATCATTTAAAAACAAATGTTGATCAACAAATTTTAAACGTCATATAACATGTTTGCATTTTAAAAAAATGATGGAAAATGTATAATTTATTAAAGAAAACAAAGTGTTTGTTTGGGTGTGCGATGTACAGCCAAATCTAAAATTTTAACGTAGATACGAACAAGAAGACGGATTTTAAAATTTTTATTAATTTTTTTAAATTAAAATATTTAGTTGAAAATTACACCTGACATTATCTAGCGTCTTTTTAACAAATTATTTCAATTTAGAAATAAAAACAGAACATTGTAATTTATTAAGTCATGTTAAAAGATGTTCTTTATTTTTTCTCACGTACTGTGCAAGTATTATAGACAAAAAGTAATAATAACGACAATTTTTAGATTACAGTTACAATAATATGAAGCGGCTATCGGAAAATATAGTGAATAGTATGCAGAAACGTTATTTATAAAATAACAGTAATTTAAAAAAACAACAACTATTTTTGAAAACCATACAAAATGTGTTGAAACACCACATTAAGGAAACAATCATATTTATAAAGACTCTACAGTTGTATTGTTTGGTTTTGCGTTTTTTAAAGTTGTAAACTGTAAATAGGCTCGTTACCTTAACCGAAGAACTCAGCTCTATAATTTAAAATTTTCGGTACAAAATTGGATATTTTCAAGTTAAAATAATTATAAACCATTTTGATTTTACACTTCGTAAAGTCTTTCTTTGTTAATAAAACATTCATTTTTATAATCTCGCAACGAAGTATAAAGTTGATCGTGAAAAGTCGATATTATGATTTTGATAAATATTTCCTTTTTAAAAAAAATCTCTAAATAAAAGAAAACAGTGCGCGCGCATGTGTGCACATTGCTGGAGACCAAACTAATTGACCGATTTTAATAAAAATAAGGTATATAACTTTAATATGTTCATACCTTAAAATCCCTTCTAAATTTTCAAAAAAAACCTCTAACGATTTTAATCAAATTTAGTCAATAGATACAAAAGAAAACGTATGTATATCCCAAAAAAATACATCTCCGTTTTGACTGTGTTCGGGAGAATTTGAAACTGTTCTTCAAAAAGGAATGTCTGTCGTTGGCCGGGTCTGTTATTAAACTGTCAAGTAACACCAAGCAAAATGGAATAACCTTCATGGGCATTCTCATATAAGGTCCTCTTAAGCAGGGTTCCATATGGAGGGCTTAAAAGAGCCGGCATAGGTCCTGGTCAGAGCACAACTCAGGAAAATCATGGGGCTCATTACTGGGCACTGTGGTCTGAGGTTGCACATGAACAGGGAGAAACCGTGTGCAGGAAAAAGGAGGAAATTGCAGGGCACATAATCCATGATATGAGGCTCTTGCTAGTAGGAGGCTAGGGGTTCTTGGTCTCCAGGACTCTACGGATCTTCAGCAGAATGAACTAGTCAGTACCAATCTGCTAAACTAGTACGCAAGAAGTTTAGTTGCACAATAGGTGTGTTGACCGCAGTGTCTTCCTCTAGTTTAAATCTAATTTAGTGATATAATGGAAAAACTGAATATTGATAGCATTGTTTTTTAAAATTAACTCTTCAGGTTTTGGCTCAAATTTTAGTCATACAAAGATTCGTGACTCGAGTCAGTGTAGCAAATTTGAGAAAAAAAGCTATTTACGGTTCGGGAATAAATCGAAAACCTTGGGGACTCGGTGGTCGATATGGCTAAAGCACCGGTCAATCTACTGAGTCTCTGAACTGCGCACCTTAAGGTTCTTAGTTCTAGCAGCGGTTACTCCCGTTGATTTTTCCGTTACCACCGTAACGGTCCTCTTTAGTCTAACTGGCATAAAGTGTGAACGTTAAGGGGAAAAAAACTAAAAATGAACCCTGACCGCCGTCAGTTTTGTTGTCAAATTTGCTATTTTGAATTCTGTATATTTGACCGAAATTCAAACAAAATTCTATTAACAGATTTTGAAAAGTTTGACCGATTTTTGTAGGAAGCGTTCCAGTTTTTGTGTTTTGTATGTGAGAAAGCCTGCGTAATGTAAAACATTAATGTGTGCAACATAAATTTTGAAAAGTTACGATACAACTCCATTTTTAGAATATTACACTTGTATTACGCACGTATTTTACTTTTAGGCCTAAATACACACCCAGAAAAATTCTCCTCCTTTAATATTCCCTTGCGTTTGTAAAAGACATTAGCCTACCAAAATAAAAAGTCCTTAGTTGTACGCAGGACAAAGGGTTAAGTTATTCAAGCGGAAATTTGTCTTTGTTACCGTTATAAAGGACTAGTGGGTGAAAATAATTTATTTATCTTTCGCCATTAAAAATTTCGGTTTTGAAATACTTGGAATAAAATACTTAGGTTTAAAATACTGAGTTTAAAATACTCGGATTTAAAATACTCAGTTTAAAACAATCGGGTACAAAATACCGGTTCACAATACTACTAGTGACATCTTGCGGCAGACTGTTCAACTACAGTTAAATAGATAATAGTAGTCTACTATTTATTTTCTCGAACTTCTTCCTTGCAGTTTGCAGCGCTCCAAGCGGCAGATAATCCAATTACTTGGACTTTAAACGCTAATATCGAGTACGCTTTTTATGATGGTGGCTGTAATGCAGTTAAATTAAATTTACTAATTTAGATGGATTTCGAAATTTCAAAA
Organism: Callitettix versicolor; assembly: GCA_022606455.1. NCBI lineage: Eukaryota > Metazoa > Arthropoda > Insecta > Hemiptera > Cercopidae > Callitettix > Callitettix versicolor. The sequence continues at coordinate 64,892,345 of CM040187.1, forward strand.
CGCCAATTTTAAAGGGTGTAACGTTGATTACGATAGTGAAATCACATTTTAAAAATATTAGGACAAAATAGTTATGTATTTTCAAAGATTTCAAATGACTTGAAATTTTGAAACCGTTAAACGAATTTTTCTAGTTAACGAAACTGTTCAAGCTATTATCGAAAGAGATAGAGCCAAGTTTGATTGAAGTTAGACAAATTTCAAACGTGCTAAATACACACATATATGCACAAACATATTATATGTATATATATATATATATATATATATATATATATATATATATATATATATATACATTTCAACGACCATAAACAAATCTATATGTCGGGATTAGCGCCTTACCATGATGGCCGCTACAACAGTTCATTTATAATTAATTTGATTTAGGTTAAGTGTAGCCGCTTTCACTCTACCTCGTGTCCACGGAAGCTCGTCTCAAGGATCTTACCACAAAGACAGCTTGAACATCTGATTTCCCAATATAAATTCGCCAATTAAGTGCGTTAATGGGATACAATTATCAAGTCCAACATGTTTATCCAGACTTGTACGACACAAATTCAATTGTACAGATAGAGCCTGACTTTGGACGGTTGCCTTTTGTTGCCCGGCTGTCTTTCCACTTAAGTTTGTTACCGGCCGGACCACGCGGCTGTCAAAAGTGTATGATTTATTGTATTTTTAACGATTTTCCGTCATCGACTTGTGATGGATAACGGTACGGATAGAAACGTGCAACGTGGGAGAAACATCTTCAGCGGAGGAAGAAAACCAATCGGAGTAAATTAACTGAACTGCGACGAAAAGCGAGACGAGTTCGGCTGATACAGATACACCCGTTTATCCGGACATCGCTGTATATAACGTTATACGCTGACTCGATGTAAGCGAATTTCCGGCAATATATCTTTTCATCTTACCCCTTTTTTGAAAGGTGTAAGATCTTATTTCGCCACCATAACCAGCATTACAATCTGCACGAATAACAATTAAATTACGAAAATTAACCCTGACCGCTGTCGAATTAAATTTCTTAATTTCAACGTATTTTGAAAACACCAATCGTAATCTACGCAGTTTTTAAAGCAAATTACGACAATAGCGTCAGATTTCCACAAAAATGTCAAGACAAACATGTCACGAGATTTTAAAGCTTTGATATGGCCGCCATTTTAAAATTGTTGAACGGATATAGCTGGGTTACAAACTTGTCCAACGTAATTTCAAAATCCAATCAAATCGGAACAAAATTGCAAACTAGCGTCCTTTTTTTTGTTGCGAGGTATTTTTGCTTTATACCAGTTAGACTAATGAAGTTGAGAGATCGATGTAACGCACACAAAGGCGGTATAACTAGATTCGAACCTGCGTACAAGTCGAGTTATAACAACTTGCCTGCTATAATGATGACCGAGCTACTAGCGATAGAATTAAACATATACACTCGCACCTCTCTCTCTCTCTCTCTCTCTCTCTCTCTCTCTCTCTCTCTCTCTCTCTCTCTCTCTCACTCATATATTATTATTATTATTTGCGTATAGACTCTGTTGGATCAAGCAAAGCATTCCGACTCATGTTGTTCCTTCTAATCCTACACACCTCCCTCATCCTGTCCCCATGGATCCTCCTCCGCTCCTCCGTCCATTTTACCCCTGCTTTCTTTGGGATTTCATTCTCTGGGATCTTCCAACCGAGCATCTTTCTCCTGTATGCGTTCCTGTCTTCAATGTCTGTTGAGTCTATTTCTGCGTCATGTAGGTCTCTCTCTCTCTCTCTCTCTCTATATATATATATATATATATATATATATATATATATCAAGCACTTCAAATATCTGGGAGAAATTCTTGAACCCACAGGTGGCGAGAAGGCTGCGCAAAAGGTTCGGCTACTGAGAATGAAGAGGGCTCTTGGTATAACGCGTGATATCTACAATAAGAGATGTATGTCGACGCACACAAAAATCAGACGCTACAACACAGTCATAAAACCGGAGGTATTATATGCAAGCGAGACGCTAGCACTCCACACAAAAGCTACCATGGAGGGTATTTTGAAGGAAGAACGCAAAATCTTGAGGAAGATCCTTGGCCCGAGATTAACAGAAGATGGATACAGGTTGCACTCCCGGAAGACCACAGAGAAGATATCGAACCTGGCAGCAGATATCAGAAGAAGGAGGCTTCGGTTCTATGGACACATCAGTAGACTCCCAACAACGAGACTTGCCAACAGAATCCTTAAGTATATACAAGGTGTCAAATCAACAACGTCGTGGATCGCACAAGTCAGAATAGACCTACATGACGCAGGAATAGACTCAACAGATGTTGAAGATAGACACGCATACAGGAGAAAGATGCTCGGTTGGAAGGTCTCAGAGAATGAAATCCCAAAGAGAGCAGGGGTAAAATGGACGGAGGAGCGGAAGAGGATCCATGGGGACAGGATGAGGGAGGTGTGGAGGATTAGAAGGAACAAGATATGAGTCGGAGTGCTTTGCGTGATCCAACAGGGTCTATGCAGATAATAATAATAATAATATATATATATATATATATATATATATATATATATATATATATATATATATATATATATATATATAGTGCACTTTCTTATGTGTATCACCTCGCATATAGATACGTGGCCCCTTTAAAACTTTTTTCCAAGTTCCCATAATCACAGCTGATTTCATACGTCAGCTTAATTTACCTATTTTACCTAAAACTCTAAAAAAACGTCCACAATATCAACGTCTAACCAAGAAAACCAAATGTGTAAACGTTAGTTGTTTATTAAAAAACAATCAGTCGGTTTTATTCAAAAAAAGTTTCAAGATGACGACAGCAAAAACTAACGCTGATATTGTTTAGCTGTATTGCGTGTTTACGGTGCCTCTAGTGGCTTATAAATTTTACACTCTGATATGAAACCACAAAGGACGCGACTTCTGGCCAATAAATAACAGCTGATCGCACTTTGTGTGGACAGTTTACATGAATTGAATATAAGGGCGAGCTGATGTACAATGAAATAAAAAAACTTTTTTTAGTTTTCTCAGTGCTATTGTTTTGTTCAAAACCGAATATTGAAGTGCAGTATACGAGTATATTAAGTCACAGATACAAACTATTTCGTATTTTTTAATTTCCTCCTGTTCGTAGCATAAAAAAATCGATTTTGAATTTGGAACTTTTCCCATTTTTAAAAAAACGTGTTTCTGTCCGTGTTTATTTTTGCTCGTATATTTTTGTATTTGCGTGTTTGTCTATATTTGTGTGTTTGTCTGTGTATATTTTTGTTTTCTGTATATTTATGTGTTTGTGTATATTTATGTGTTTGTGTATGTTTGCATTTTTTTGTATAAATTTATGTGTTTGTCTATGTATATTTGCAGTTGTCCTTGTATATTTTTGTTTTATATGTATATTTACATGTTCGTGTATACTTGTATTTTCTTGTGTATATTTGTGTGTTTGTCTATATGTGAGTGTTTGTAGTTGTCCATATATATTTATGTTTGTCTGTATATATTTATCTGTTTGTGTATATTTGTGTGTTTGTGTATATTTTTATATTTATCCGTGTGTATTTGTAGTTGTCTGTGTATATTTTTGTTTGTCTGTATATATTGATGTGCTTGTGTATATTTGTGTTTTTGTCTGTGTATACTTTTCCGTATGTCTGTGTTTTGATGTATTTGTGTATATTTGCGTTTGTCTGTGCATATTGCTGTAAACTAAACGAATCGACAAATTCCGATAGAATTTAGAATATCTGGTTTCCCCAAACTTCAACTAAAAGTCAACGTTTATCACATGTTCAAACATATTTTATAAATCAGTTTTTTAAAACCGTGTATTCTAATCGTTTTGCTTGAATCAAATTGACTAAAATTGCAGAGTTTATCGTACTACACACACTCTCTCTCTCTCTCTCTCTCACACACACACACACACACACACACACACACACACACACACACACACACATATATATATATATATATATATATATATATATATATATATATATAATTAACAAACTCTCAAAAAAATGATCAAGCAGTCAGTATCAGTGCACAATTCAAGGTCTCGGATCTGTGTTTTACCAAGATGGCTGTTCCAATGGGAATTTGTTAAAAACAATTTTGATTTCTCAATTAATCTAAAAAACACGTTTTGTTATTACAGGTTTAAACACGCCAGGATTTTTGATATTACGTCAATGACGTCATCAAGGTTAGACCAGACATAACCTCAAAGTGATGCGACCAGCTGCAAGTTACAGCCTTGTTATGGTACATCAACTTCGCTAATGTTTGCCAGAACAGAGTAATTCGTAACAAGATGTTGGCAACACTTAAAAGCAGCCGTCCGGTGGTTGGTTTAGTGCTTCTATCAGGTTGGTAACACTTGTTTTATAAAGTCAGTGCACAAACAATCACTAATAAAACGCAATAAATTACTATATATTAATTTGTTCAGTTGTTTCAGTTTATGTCAAAATTTAGTAGAATTTTACAAAATCTAATCTTTAAATAGGAATAAAAGAAAGAACAGAAGAATAGACTTTTGGGAGAAATATTTATTTTGCTCTAATTTTCACGAAAATTGGCTTAACTATTCTATAACAAATAATAAAACACGTAGTTCAGCGTTTTCTAAAATTTAAAACCTAAAGCTCTTATGAACAACTTATACAGGGTGTTTCTGTAATTCGTGGAGATAATTCAAGGAGAATTTCGTTTCTTTTTTATTTTAAATTTATGTCTCTAGAACAACTTAACCGATTGACTTGACATTTTTCACTTTACTTATCAACGTAATGACCTAGTCTGAAAATAAATAACCAACATTTTTGCAATAATCCGTTTCAAGATGGTGGCCATTTAAATATTTTAAATGAAAATAATTGAAAACAGTATTTTTTTGTAAACAACAACAAAGTAAATGTTTGTAGTCAGTTTCGTTTAAAATCCAATGGTATAACTATAAAAACTATTAAACTAAAGTTTACCAGGCCGTCCATTAATAAGCATTGCTGAGTTATATCAATAGTCATATGATATGGCCTACCGCTCTCTAAAACGCAAATAATGGACGTGGTTTACTGTTACCCTTTGTCAGATAGTTTTACAGCTTGTACAATTTCATTATCGAGCAAAATTAGTTCAACAGTCAAAATGGTGGCCTATTAAAATCTTTAAAAATCCATAACTATTTCTCTTTCATATTTTATATTTTTTGAAAATCTGTCTTCACCATTGTAATAAGCGATACCAAATTCGTAAAATAAGGTTTTGAATTTCCAAAGCCCGTCGAAATTATGTAATTTAATTTGACTACGGTCAAATTTCCTATTTTAATGTAATTTAAAAAAAAATGCTAATGTATGCAGATTTTAATGCTATTTATGTTGGCGAAATCATTTCAAATAGAGAATGAGATAAAATACTTTTGTAAATCCGATTCTATCTCGTCTGCGAGACAGTTGCCAATATCTACTTTTATCGATGAGAATTTGCAATCACCTGTACAGCCACCTCAAAAATCGAAACTATAAAATTAGAACAGCTATTTTAATGGAACAAAACAGAAATCTAAACGTTTAATATGTTCTCCCATAAATAAGTAAAAACGTTAAAAGTGATTTCGTAAAAGGGGAGCTGACAGTTCCATCCAGCTTCCCTTCTGGATGGGAAACAATTGCGCAAAATGAATGCACTATAAATCAGAATAAACATTACAGTAGGGTAACAACCGGGGTGGGCGGGGGCACTTCTGTAAATAAAAGCAACAGCTTAACCGGCACTGTTTTTAATTGCCCAGTCCAAATTGTGTACGTTCTCCTTGTTTATTACACACTCATTACCTTCTGATTTAGAAAAAAGTTCGGCGAACTTGGAAGAGATTTTAACAATTATTTTTAGCAGAGAAATTATAGCGGCAGTTGGAAAAATCAATTTTGAAATGTTTGTGAATATTAGGTATACGTTTTCAGTTCCAAAGTCGTGGATTTTACTTGTGTCTGTACGTAGTGTATCTGTTATGAAACGGTTTTTCCGAAAAAAGAATTCAGTCCATTTTCGTTCAAACATTCAAATTCCACGTTCGTTTCACAACTAGTTCTATAGCCAATATTAAACGTAACTTAAAATATTCGAAAATAGTTTCTAACAATTTTGCTTGAAATTTAACTGGAACTTGAGGTACAAAACATTAATCCTTAAAGTCTTCATCTATCTTTGGCGTTAAATAGAGAACATTTAACTGTCCTAACTTCGCCTGAAGTTAAGACAACCAATCAACTTTCCAAAATATCATAGTTCTGTTTTTGACAAAACAGTTCAGTTTTTGGTTTTATTTTTTATTTCTTTTCGACGGGAAGAGCTCATATGACCAAAAGATCAAACAACCAAAAGTTCATTCGACCAAATTATACTTAAATATTTTGGTTGAATGAACTTTTGGTCATATGACTCTGTTTTTAACAGAGTTGTTCATATGACCAAAAAATCAAACAACCAAAGGTTCATTCGACCAAAAATGTGTAATAACTTAGAGATTTATTAACATCGAGGTTCGTATTTCCTTCGAAGGAGGATATTTTGTAAAACACGTTTTTTTTATTATTGCATATAGATCAGTGTCATTACTGATATTTAAATTAATAATACACTCCATTATAGTACATACCCAGACCAGTCATTACTGTATTGTTTTAGCGTTTAGGCCTACAGTTGAATATACTGTCAATATTTTATATATTCATTTTATTGCATATAGGTAAGTTTCAATACTAAATAATTAAATTAATAATACACGCCATTATACAATTAACACTTGAATACTAAACAATTAAGTTGGGCTGGGTAACTAGTATGATGGCGTTTAAAATAATGTAAACATTTATTATTCATATCTACCAATATATAATAAATGTATAAAACGTCACTGTTATAGAATTAACACGTGAATGCTAAATAGTTAAGTTGGACTGGGTAAGTAGTATGATGGTGTTTAAAATAATAATAAAAACAATAATAATAAAAATATGGTTCATATGACCAAAACTTCATTCGGCCAAAATATTAAAATATAATTTGGTTGCATGAACGTTTGGTTGTTTGATCTTTTGGTCATATGATCTCTCCTCTTAAAAACACGGTTCATATGACCAAAAGTTCATTGGGCCAAAATATTATAATAGAATTTGGTTGAATGAACTTTTGGTTGTTTGATCTTTTGGTCATATGATCCCATCGCTTTTCGATTTTGTTGAGAACAGTAACTTGCATTTGAAAATTTCAATTTGCTAATTTGAATTGTGAACATTCGCGTATGATTAAAAGGACAGCGAAATCAGTCGGAAGTCGGGTCCTTTGATTTTTCATCGCTGCCGAGCATTTCAGTAGTTTGCGAGCTGAAAATAGAATTATATTCTACTACTAATAAAAATATTTTGTGTGTGTGTATTCGGTTTGACAGAAAGTTATTTGATGTTTTCGTGTCATTTATTAGAACAATTTCATTTGGAAATGAGCTACTGGAGTGATCGTCAAGGTAAGGTGTAGAAGATACCTTGAAATGAGCTCTGGTCCTAACCTCTAATCACATTTTAAGGAGTCGTTAAAAGTTTGTCCTTGAAATGAGCACCAGTCCTGACCTCTAATTGCTTTATTAGCAATGGGTCGCGTGCGTGTGTGTGTGTGTGTGTGTGTGTGTGTGTGTGTGTGTGTGTGTGTGTGTGTGTGTGTGTGTGTGTGTGTGTGTGTGTGTGTGTGTGTGTGTGTGTGTGTGTGTGTGTGTGTGTGTGTGTGTGTGTGTGTGTGTGTGTGTGTGTGTGTGTGTGTGTGTGTTAGTAGCCTAACGAACGCAATTTTAATCAGATTTAATTCAAACATGGTACAATAATCGACTTTTATGAAAACTGAAACCAAAAAATGCTCTTAACGGTTTCGAAATTGCTTACCTTCGAAATCTTTAGGAAATCATAAATTTTGTCTTACAACAATCTGGTAGTATCGCTATTGTAATCAGTACTAAAATCTGCATAAATTATCACTTAAACATTCAAATTAAATCGAAAATAAAAATGTACCTTAGTGAGGTTTGTTTTCAATAATTGAAAACTCAAATGTTAATTTACGCAGGTTTTAAATTAGACCGTGCTGATTCCTGTGGTGAAATTTTTAAAAAAATGTAACATTAATAAATTTTGGGATATTATTACTTTTTGGAAATTCTCTTCTATCATGTCAGCGAGATAAATGCTCTATTTTAACAAGAGATACGAGTTATGCAACCCCAAATAATTGTGTACAGTGTATACGTATTCAAGAGAAATCGTACATCTGCAGGACATAGAATTGTTTGAAGAACTAACTGAGTAAGTACCACGACGGCGTGAAATTGTTTCAACCCTTTATTTATCGCAGATAGACTATCTTGCCTTGTAGGCCATCCTGGAATGTTTTCACCCCTCTCCCGTTATTTTACAACCGTCTGGGGACCTGGGATATGCATTGAGTCATAAAATACACCCCTCCCAAAACCGCCAAATTATTCTTTACTTCTTGCTTTTATGTTTTACCGCCAAAGTGTTGTAAAACTGAAATAATATTTTGAAAAACTCAGCCGCTGTCTTTGTAGATGCGTGGAATGGTATCTTTGCACGTTCATTCTCTATTATTTCCGCTCGAATTTACACAATATATTTTACTTTTACACTTAACGAACTGTACAAATTGTTTTAATTTCAATTGTAAATGAGCTATTGGATATCTAGACCCGGTGCCCATCATGGAAGATCTAGGATCTTGAAATGAACTCTGATCTGACATCTAGATCAGATGTTTTGTGGATGGATAAATGCCAATCACATTGGAAGCCGGTGTTTATCAGTTCGACACAATTGTTTCTTGAAGAAACATTGTTCCGACATATTGCCAACATCGTATCGGTATCTTCGAGGTTATTCTCACTGCAAGTCTGAAGTCAAACTTGAACGATGCCTCGATAGGATTTTGGCAAAACGATGTATCAATTCTAGAAACAATTGTGTCAAATGGATGTAAACCGGTTTTCAATGTTATTGTTATTCACACACACACACACACACACACACACACACACACACACACACACATATACACATATATATATATATATATATATATATATATATATATATATATAGCCGCCTCTGTGGCCTAGTTGATAGCGTACTGGCTTTCACTCCGAGAATCCGTGTTCGATTCCCGGCCAGGGCTATAAATCATCCCATTTCATTACGCTATAAATCATCCCATCGTATATTATATATATATATATATATATATATATATATATATACATATATATATATATATATATATATATATATATATATATATATATATATATATACACGTGAATAGACTCAACAACGAGTTTGCCAACAGAATCCTTAAGTATATACAAGGTGTCAAATCAACAACGTCGTGGATCGCACAAGTCAGAATAGACCTACATGACGCAGGAATAGACTCAACAGATGTTGAAGACAGGCGCGCATACAGGAGAAAGATGCTCGGTTGGAAGGTCCCAGAGAATGAAATCCCAAAGAGAGCAGGGGTAAAATGGACGGAGAAGCGGAAGAGGATCCATGGGGACAGGATGAGGGAGGTGTGGAGGATTAGAAGGATGGACGGAGGAGCGGAGAAGGATCCATGGGGACAGGATGAGGGAGGTGTGGAGGATTAGAAGGAACAAGACATGAGTCAGAGTGCTTTGCGTTCCAACAGGGTCTGTGCGCAAATAATAATAATAATATATATACACACGAGTATACGAACCCAGAGAATGGAATCCCAAAGAGAGCAGGGGTAAAATGGACGGAGGAGCGGAGAAGGATCCATGGGGACAGGATGAGGGAGGTGTGGAGGATAAGAAGGAACAAAACATGAGTCGGAGTGCTTTGCGTGATCCAACAGAGTCTATACGCAAATAATAATATATACGAAAATTTCCTAAAAAATACTCAAAAGTGGTTAGGGTTTATTTAAATTTTCCCGTAAACTGTAAACGCCTATTATTTTGCACACTGACTGATACACGATTCTATATTTATAAATTAAATTTGAGCAAATCCTGTCGAACCAATGTTGATAAAGTCGGGTCAGTTAGCCTGATGACACTTTTTGTTTTTGTTTCCTCTCATAGCTTCCAAATCAAAATTAAAAAACAATTACTCACTGCTAACAGGTTTCCGAGAAAGTTAGAGCGTTTCGCCTTTACATTTTATTGCATACAAAATCGTTAACAATAAATTACGTAATTTCGGAAAGACAATTTAAATAAATAATACCAAAGTTTTTTTGTCACCTAACTCAGCAAGAGGGTGAATCTGAATATTTAAATTACTTTACCCTTGCACCCCTTCGAGTATCATTTCCACCCTTATATTTGCTGAGGATAATAAAAATATATTACGGCGAAAGGGACTTTAATTAAGGATTATATTTAAGCTTTGCAATAGGTTGATTACTGTAAGTATACAAACACCACACGGCCGGCAAAGGACATCCGTTAATACATCAAGGACTTATATGGTTTTGTAATAGCGTTTGTTTGCTAGGGGGAAGAGGTTGAATAAATATCGCAATTATATAGTGTTATAGGGAGGGAGGTGATTATTGATTATGATATAAATAAATCAATGGAATGATATGTGTGTGATTTATAGAAACTATTTATTTATGCATTTTATTTTATAATACAGTAAATTTTCTCTTTAACGGCACTGAAAGGAACATTAGCCTTCACCACTATAAATAAATTTCTTCTATAGAGCTCAACTAGAAAATGTGATTTTATTTGAAAAACTTGTTATACACTATTTTAAATTTGACGTATTGAGTGCAAAGTTTAATGAAATAAAACTGGATGACGTACAGTCTTAAAAAAACAATATTTATTAAATAATAATGTATGAATAAAATACTGTAATTGTGAGAAAAATGGGCAATTTTCTGCTAAAACTACTGCAGAACTGTTTCACAAATTCCTTCAAATTTTCTGTAAGCTATTTTCTTTCTTTCTTTATTTTGTTTTTATTTTTTAATATCGTGCTTAACCAGCTAAATTAAAATTTCGGCAAACATCTACTTGCCTCTCACCTTTCTCAAACTCACAAAAAACCTTTTCATCGTTAAAACTTTCCTTTTAGGACGTCATTACACTGTATTATAAAATTATAAAAAAATAATGCATTATTTACAAAATGCGCTAGTCACAAAGCACTGGATTCAGTTGGTGCATTACGCACTGCTTTTTAACATTCGATGTCGGCATACAGAGAAATAGGGTAGAAGAGTAGAAAGTGTGCACGTGTTTGTCGTTATACGGAGATTCCTAGACTTTTGTTGACTTTAATAAAGTTCAATAAATATTATTACTATAGGGCTGGGAAGGGAGAAACACATTTTGCCGTTATAGAGAGATTTCCGTTATACAGATATTCGCAATAGAGAGATAAAATATGACAGATCTCGGATTCAATGTTCAGTTTGTGTCTCAGCTAGCTTTCACTTTCAGAATTACTCAACGTTGGTAAAACAACTTTTAATGGAATCTTATAAATAAACTCTAAAGACTATGCTAACATTTCAATTGACTCAACTGGATGGGCGATGTGTGAGTGAAAGCTGAGTGATTCATGGATAATTTAACAAAATAAAATGATTAAATTAAATTTAGGCTACTCTACATTAGGTTGGTTTTAAAAGTCTGTAAATTTTCACTAATTATAAAATAAATTTATAAATTTTCTTTGTTAATTATGTCCTCAATTCTGATGATTGCCGCTGGTGGAGTTTTGAATTTGGTATTTAGAAGTTTTTAGTGCTTATAATTTCATTGTCAGTTATTTGTTTTCTTCTCTTTATTTGTTTCATCCAACTTTGGGGTACACTAAATCAATCACTTTTTAATGTTCTGTGCCTTCCTCCTATTGCTTCATTCGTTGTTATCTTGCTTTTCTTTCTTCGTCAGAGATTTGGATCGTTCGCTTGGATTTGACTTTGCCTTGGAACCGTTGTTTCTTGTCCTTGGTTATTGTTTTGGCTGTTTTGTCCATGAGCATAGTGTCAGTGATTTGTAGTTCTGTTACGTCTTTCTCTGTTATTTGTTTTATTATATTCTGTAAAGTGAATTTTCTTAAACATTGAATAAAATTGTAGTGCAGTCTCAAGTTTGTTAATTTGTATGATTGATGCTTAATAATTTCTATAAACAAAATTGTTAAACTTCTCTCTTCAAATGCTTGGACCAGAATAATCAGTATTCACAATGACTGCGTTGTTGAATATTGCCTCTTATTTTTGTTTTGCTTTTATTCTTCTATTCGTACAAACTATTGGTTCTTCTTTAATTTTCTTTTACATTGTTTATCTATTGAGTTAAATAATTTTTTCCGCCTCGGTGGCCTAGTTGATAGCGGCGAGGGCTTGGCATTTTCATACGCTATAAAAATCATCTCATCGTCTGCATTAGCCCAAGTGTGCACAATAGTAGGACGTTAAAAAAATCATTTTTATTTATATTTTATATGAAAGTATCTTATGCCTAAATGATTTTTACAATATTGTTATGAATATGATATTTACTAAGGACTGCGAATGAAAATGGGCTATGGGTGTTTTCTTTATTTACGGCGAGTTCAGGCTTCGGTGATTTATGATATGCTATCCTGAGGTGATTACTTATATTTCTGTATAATTAAAATTTGTGTATCGTTACAACGATATCAATTCTGTGTTACAATAAAACTTACATAGTGGGAACAAAAATCCAGAATTATTTGTGGTTGTTCTCCCTCTTCTAACTTAAACACCGTGATCAAACATTCTGAAAACATACGTTTAATACAAAAATGATACATTGTTAATCATTTTTAGCGCAATAACCGTATAAATTCGTACGCTGGTCTGTCTATCGGTAACCCTTTCTCGTAAACGATGCCACCGATCACTGTAAATTCGGCCGAAAATGGTTTTTACAGACCGCTGGAACCCGGGAGAAATATAGAGGTTAACGACCGAACTTTTCTAAGGGTAGTTACGGAATAAAATCTGAAAGTAAAAATATATTTTTTGTTATCGTTTTTCTGGAATATCATTTGAAACTAGAAGTTATACTTCTGAATATACAGGGTGAATCAAAATTACTGGCACAACTTTAGAAATGTGCTGTAAAAAATCAAAACAAAGGAAACTGTTCCAAGTCCTAAAATGCTCTATCTAGCCGCTATTTTTTGAGTTTTTAAAAAAAAAAAACTTTACAAACATAAATGATATGAAGGTAGTATTAGAAATACCCAATTAATAAAAATAATCATCCTATTTCTTCAACTTATTTCAAAATGGCGGCTATTTGAAGTTTTTAATGTGTAATATCTTGAAATTCGTTTATTTACAAACTTTTTACAAGGCAAAATATTTTATTACTTTTTTTAAGCAAATAAATGGCTTTTTCTATTCTTTTTCTAACTTAAAGGGTAATTGATCTATCGGCAAAAACGAATACTACTACTACAGCTGACTTTATGTTAAAAATAATTCCGGCCGAGGCAGCTGAAGTGAGCGAGCTAGAGGTGCACTGTACCTCTAGCACATACTACTCTCACTGCTGATTAAAAAAAAAAAAAAAAAAACACACACACACATTCACTATTCTACATATCTTGGCTAACTGTAAAGTGTAAAGCGACTCCAGCTTTTGGAGTAAATGACACCGAACTAATAGTGGATACTTGAAACCACCATATCCATGCATGCAGGGATCTTTATAGGCGGACGTCGTTTTACTACCTACTTGTAGGTGTTTCCATAAGTAAGAATGTAAAATAAAATTAGCGGGACCTGATCGCATAACAAGAAGGTTGGCCAAGAAAGACCGAAAGGGAATTACCAAACTGAATATCTGAGGAATGAGGAAACGGGGCACAATAGATCTGCAAAGATCTGCATTGGTCAATAGTAACCTTACAAACTAATTCAATCTGTATTGTTCATTTACACTAATCTTACAAGGAACAGATCAAAAATGGCCGACAGGATCTGCAAACTCTTAACAATAAGAACATAAAATAGAATGAGCGGAATCTCACTGCACAATAAAAGAATTGATAAAATGAAACAGAACCTTCGTAATGAGAGAAAGAAAAATTAAAGAGGGAGCAAGCACCTCAGTGAGGAACTAGGAAATCAGCAATTGCATGTAGGAGATACCCACCTTGAATACCCTTCACTAGATTCTACGAAGAGTCTAGGAATGCAGAAGGCGCTGTTGCTGAGCATCTCGTAATTTTAGAAAAGGGCACAGATCTAAAAAGGTTGCAGTGCAATAGTAACTCCAAAAATTCATTCATTTCTCTTCCCCCCTCATAATTTCGACATGTTACGACATAAAAATCTAAAAATATTTGTAATCCTAGTTAGGATCAAAACAGAAAACGATTTTTTCATATTTTAAATATTTTTGTATTTATGGATTTAAACATAGTTATGATTTTGTCAGTTTTTGAACTTTGCAGGGTAACGTACTTGTTCAAGTTGAGTAACAAAATCGATTTTTACGCCAAGTTTAAATCGAATCGCACCAAAATTTCGAACGTCCAAATGCAACACACGCACGCACAAAAATTAAAATGTCTAACGAACTCTCGAGAAGTGACCTAAAGATCAGGATCGGCGCTCATTTCAAGGCCTCGGTTTGTCTCTTACCACAATGGTCGCTGTAATACTCGTAGCAAATTATTCAATTGAAATAATTTCTAATTTCTAATTCAGTTTTTATCATAGTGAACATGGTTTTTGATTGTGTAGCGACCCAAACGTAGACTGTTTGATGTGGGAAATTTGTGCCGCGTTCTTACATCGTTCAATCATATTGTGGGCTAAGGGAATGAACTTCTCCCCAGTACACTATTGACTTGTTCTTCGCCGTTTCACCCCTCGGGTATAATTCACCCCACACAGGTACAAGAACATTCCCCACCCGTTAAAACAATAAATTCTAACTAGAACAATATAATTACTCCAGATGTTAACCCCAACTCCGCTTAAAGGCCTATTAAAATGTTCGCTAATTGTGAAAATCCCTGTCCCAACGGTCGTACAACTTTTTCAATATTTCTTCTTAGTTTTCCATTTATATCTGGGGAAAATATATTTTCCTTAAGTTTCGAAGGATTTTCCAGCTTTAGAAAACCTTACCGTAGTTGAATATTCACGTAAATTGACCGCGGATTTTAATCTCAATTAGTATGGACACGGTTTTCCGCCGTAATTATTATCTTCTCACACAATATATTTTGTGGTTGCGATGAATATTTCCGTTTTAAAATCTAGTGAGTTCAAAAAATTGGTTTCGAATTTAACTTGTGTCTGCATGTAGTAAAATTAAAATTGCGTCACACAGCTGTATTGCTGAGCCGCCTCGTCTAGTGGATAGCGTACTAGGCTTTCACCCCGAGGATCCGGGTTCGATTCCCGGCGAGGGCTTCGCATTTTCATACGCTATAAATCATCCCATCGTCTGCATTAGCCCAAGTGTGCACAATAGTCGGACGTTAAACACCAAAAAAAAGCTGTATTGATGATTCGTGATTGATGCGAATTTTCAAATAAAATACGAAATACGAAAATGAACCCTGACCACCGTCAAGTTTAATATTGTGACCAACAGGTTTAAAAAATTCAAAATGCAAATTTATTCATATTTTAACGTTGATTACGACAGTGATTTCAGATTTCAAAAAATATTTAGGATGAAAATTTTAAGATTTGAAATGACCTCCATTTTGAAGCTGTTGAACGGCTTTCGCTGAGTAACGAACTTGCCCGAGCAACTCAAATCTATGTTTGTGCCTGGTTTAAAACAAATCGTACTGACATTGCGAGCATAAGAGAACTAACCTCATATTATGTACAATTTTGAACTATCTCTTAAAAAAATATCAGTGTCAGAATCGGCGCTGACTTTAAAACCTCGGGTCTGGGCCTTACTATGATGGTTACTCCAACGGAAATTCGCTAATTAAGAAGGATGATCAAGTAGACCGTTTCGTTATTATAATGACACGTTTACTTTGTGTTTCAGCGTGTCTGGTTACCGGACTGAAGGACGTCCGAGTGTCTGTCCCCTACGCCGTCCTCCGTGGTGACAACGTCATCCTATCCTGCCGCTTCAACATCGAAGGGGACGCCCTATACTCCGTCAAGTGGTACAAAGGGGAGCGGGAGTTCTACAGGTATACGCCGCGCGAAAATCCACCAATGAAGGTCTTCCCTCTGCCCGAACTGAACATTGAGGTAGATCTCACGCAGATCTTAGATATTTACGAGTTTAAAACTGATAGCAATGTTGTTAATTTTAACAAACAGTTAACTAAATTTGATTAAGTTTTTACTTGTAGTAGTACAGTATTACTTTTTTCATGAGGTGTGAAGTAACGCTTTAGCCAGTCTGCGAACTATATAGTACGATTGCACAAGCATTTGAATGAAAATTGCAGCGAATTCAATAATAATAATAATAACCGTTCAAATAACGTTTTTTTAAAACAAACTGTTAAAAATTAGAGAGGATTATTGTACAACTATTGTGAACTTAGAAGAATGGAGGAAGAATTTGGAGATGTTAAAATTTTAGCGTACGATTCCCTTCCTTATAGCGGATAATGAATTAGAGTGAGACGGTAAATATTTATATAAGAGAGGAAAATAACGTTTATCTTCTTTCTCTTAAAGGCATATTACTTAAACGTCAAATTTATATGTTCAAAGACGAAATTTGACGGTTCTTTGATGAACCCTTTTATCTAACTTCGAAGAATCTTTGATGACGTGTTGTGATCTTTGACAGAGATTTTCAAAGTACGTAGGTATAACGTTTTAATGTTATCATTTCCTCTTTGTGCCACATTTATTCCGTTCCTTCTCGTTGCTTGCGTTAGCAAAATTGTCATGAACTTTTGAGGCAGTAAAAACATTAATTCTAAAATACGGAAAAGAAGAATGTTTGTGGAATATCCACACTATGCTTACAAAAACCGAAATTTAAAATATACTCATTCTTAAAAATCGTGTATTTAAATTACTATCTTCAAAATGCTATTCTTTAATAACAGTGACATTTACACCTAGTATCTTTCTCCTTTGTATCCATCCCTGCAGGGGTGCAGACTAGCTGCACCTATTGAGAGGATTTAGGCGTCCCTCACGGTACCCGAGTCTAACAAACACATTTACAACACTACACTTACGACTTTAACACTTTACACTCACACTTACATTTAGGGAGACGATAATAGCCTCAATGTGCTTTTCGCCTTAAAATAACAACAAAAAAAACTTTGTATCCATGGTTGGAGCGAAATTGGTTTTTTTCATTTCTCTCTTTTTCTTTAGTAACGCCACAGCAAGATAAGCGCCTAATGTAGCTGTATAACAAGTCAACATTATTCGATCCATTGCAGCTACTGCGCATGAGTAAACATAACCCTAAAATATATCTAATTAATAACCCAGCTGATCAAAGAAATTTGACGGATGTAATATGTTTTCTTTGATATAACTTTGACAGATATTTGAACATGATATATGGGCAAAGTGTCATGAAATATTTGATAAATACTTTTTATAGTGTAATATGCCCCCAAGTTTTCTACGCAAATCGTTCTTCTAGTCCAGCGCGGTTTATGTTCGCGTTGTACGACATACACATACACATACACATACACATACGACATACACTGTTCGACTGTACCAGTTGTGAGGAAAAATAAGGTCCTTTTAGGAGTAGGAGAAAAGTTGGGCGACTGGCTCTAATGTACTCCGACAAACCAATATGTATTCTTCTGTTTACCAGCAGGCACTTACTAGTGTTTGCATGTGTTATAGAAAAACGAGTCGAATGCCACTCAGATCGTGCTGAAGGACGTGGTGCCCTCGCTGTCAGGACACTACAACTGCGAGGTCTCCGCGGACGCGCCGTCCTTCCATACGGAAGTGGTCTCAGCGGAAATGGTGGTTGTAGGTGCGTTTGAAAATTAATTATTTTATTTTAAAAATCTAATTTACTGCATGCTAATAAAGAAGTTATCATTTAGGCTAAGTGACAAAAAACAAGTAATATATAAACAAATTTAAAGTCAATTCCTACTTAGGTAGGTGATGTGCTTCCATCACGTCAGCGAGACATCCTTATACCAACATAGTGTTATTTATGTTAGAAAAAGAACATAAGTGTTATTTAAATCAAATCCTATCGTATAGTCTGTACAAATATGATATATTATTTGACAAAAAACTGATTTACATCAAGAGTCATCCACTAAAAGTTAAAAAAAATTATTTTAACTTGAGTGAATGAATAATAGTAGGAATTACATAAGGAAATCTTATTGTATAGTCTGTACAAATATGCGATATTAATATTTGACAAAAAACTGTATTAACATCAAATGTCATCCAGAAAAAGTTTAAAAAAATATTTAAACTTAATGGAATAAATAGAAAGTATTTTATTAACGATTAAAAATTTGAACAAGATATGTAAATAAATACAAGGTGTGTTTAGAAAGTAACGAGAATTTTAATTTTTCGAACAAAATATTTATTTATTCTTCTACACTGATGTTGTTGCCTTCAAAATAGTCCCCATTGAAGATTATGCACTTGTGCCAGCGCTTCTTCCAAACTCTCAACTTCTCAAACTCGATCTTTGAGATAGCCTTTAGTTCTTTCAGCGATGCGCTTTTAATGTCATCTACGGCTGTAAAACGACGGCCCTTTAAGGTTCTCTTTATTTTTTGAAATAGGGAAAAGTCACACGGGGCCATGTCTGGCGAATATGGAGGCTGGGGCATCGTTACAGTACTGTTTTTGCCAAAAAATTCACGAACAAGCGATGAGGTGTAAGCTGGTGCATTATCGTGGTGCAAAAGCCATGAATTGTTTTTCCACAGATCCGGGCGTTTATTTCGGATTGCTTCATGCAAACGGCGTTGAACTTGTAGGTAGGACCGTTTTGACCCTTACTGACCGTTTCACCTGGTGGCAGGAATTCATGATGCACTATGCCATTAATATCGAAGAACACAGTGAACACAACCTTCACGTTCGACCGCACTTGTCGAGCGTTTTTCGGTCTTGGCGAGCCAGAATGCATCGCACAGTGCAGATTAAATTTCCCTTGATTGGAGCAATAATTTCAACTGGAAATGCGAAACCATATTCCCTTCCCCTTGGGACACTCTGTGTAAGTAGGGAAAACACGGGCAAGGGTTTGTTTTTAACTTTTCTTTTGAAACATAAATATGTCTTTTATTTAAAATGTGGAACTATAATGTTAATGACTCTATATTTATTAAAAAAAACAGCAAAAACGTATTAACATGTTCTAAGAATAAGAACAATGTTTAGGTTTTTTTTAAAGTTTCCTAACCTGATTGTTTGAGAACTGTACTTGAGAATATTTTTGAATAATTTAGTTTCGTTGAGTTTGAATTGTATTTTTACATAGGCCTATATGTATTTTTCAGTTATCCCGAAAAACCGACCTGTGCTTGTAGGGTTGAAACCACGGTACAGACTGGGGGACGTTTTGAAAGCAAATTGTACTTCCGTCGGCTCCAGACCTGCTGCCAACCTCACGTGGACTCTAAATGGCAAATCGGTAACAAATCCGAAAAGAAATTTTAAAATTAATACATTATATTAATATTAGATTATTATATATACACAAGTCAAATATAACCACCGAACTTATAGGAAACTGAAATTTGTGTACATTTGAAACTGTAATTCCTTTGTTATCAATTTGTGAAGAGATACTCAAATATTTGTCATTCCGTTATGCTGCAGAAACTTTTAATTTGTTACCAGTTAGGTTACTAGTAATTTAGCCTCAAAAAATAAATTTTAATCGAGACACACGTCAGTTGTTTGCTGACGCGATTGAAGCAATTTTTCAAAAGAATTGCTTAACCTCTTTTTGAAACAATGATTTCATCACCACAATCTGCATTAAAATCTGCATATATTAGCATTTTAAATATTCAAATTGCATTGCAAATACGAAAATGAACCCTGACCGCTGTTAAAATAAAATTTCGCAATTTCGACGGATTTAAAAAAATCAAAACGCTAATTTATACAGTTTTTAACACAGATTATGGTAGAAAAATCAGATTTTATAAATAATTAATAAAAAATTACGAATTTTTAATGATTTGAAAAGCTGCCTTTTCAAAACTGTTGAAAGAATGTAACTGGTTAACGAACTTGCCCAAGATGTTTCTATAACTCAGTTTTGTGCCAAATTTGAATCAAATCGGACTAAAATTACGAAGTGGGCGTACTAAAACACAAACCCACACATTAAAAATTTTATCGACCACTAAGAACGTCATCTAGAAATAGGATCGGAACTCATTTCAAAGTACCGGGTCTGGATTTTACCATGACATCCGCTTCAATTGATTATTTCTAAAGTAAATTCGCTAAAACTCAATGGAATTTCTTTGGCAGATAGAACCGAAACACATCAAGCTATACAAAGTCCTGGAAGAACCAGTGAAAGATCTGGAGACATCCACCAGCGCGCTCGAACTTCCTCTATCCACCCTACACTTCTCCTCTACTGGTAGACTGAAGGTCAGGTGTACGGCTAGCCTGTATAACCTCTACTGGCAGATCACAGAAAAGAGCGCGGAGGAGGAGAAAATAAAGGAGAAGATGCACAATGACGTCACTGGCCTTGATGGTAATCAACACCTACATCTGGAGTCGTCAGCTGTAGGAGAAGAGAAGGAAACGTATTTGGTGAAAGGTAGGTTTATTTGGAACTTTATAGTTATATTGTGATGTGCGCATGCGCAGGCCCAATTATGTTAACGACTCAACGCAAAAGAGAAGAAAAACGGATTAATTAAGAACGAGAGATAAATATGAAATGAAAGCATTTTTGTAAATTTTCGTAATTTTTTCGCTAAAACTCTTTATTGTGTAATAATAATTAGTAATAATAAAGCCCATTAGTAATAATAATAAAAAATAAAAAAAGTGCAGAAAAAAAAAAAAAAAAATGGAAAGAAAAATTGACGCGCTTAACCTAAAAATTACTACCGCGCGATAGTTGCTCAAGTGTTTTTCATCGAGAAAACGATTAATTAAATGCGTGTAATTAATAATAAAAACAATAAAAAATTAAAAAATAGACATAATACGGTTGTGTGTGGAAAACCTCACTAACACGGTTAATTACTGCAAGAACTATCAGTACAATAAGTATGACATTGTGATAACGCGCATGAACACTACCAGTTGACAATGACGTCACACTTGGCGTAGTACATCTATCACGCTCCATGCAATTTAATCAACAATGACGTCACAATATAGATCCTTTAAAGATTGTATATCGTAACTTATCTTTAAAAAAAAAAATTCCACAGCTGAATATCTCTTAAATGAATACTAAAATAAGTGTAAAGAAAAACAAATATTAAAAAATCATTATTTTAATATGATTTAATATTAAATCTTTAGATACTTTATTAGATCTTTATGATAAATATTAAATACTTTAGAAGGAGCGGTAGTACATCTATCACGCTCCATGCAATGTAATCAACATTTTTTTCCGGCGAAAAACCGTTAAGCTTATCATCGCCGAATGTAATCAACAATCACGTCACAATATAGATCCGTTAAAGATTGTATATCGTAACTTATCTTAAAAAAATAATTTTCCACAGCTGAATATCTCTTAAATGAATACTAAAATAAGTGATGAAAGAAAAACAAATATTAAAAAATCATTACTTTAATGAAAGTGGTTCAATGTCATCCTGATCTGGGTTTTGCCATAATGGCTGCTTCAATAGCTCTGTTTTCAATGGAAATTATTTTAAAAGTGTTTTGAAATTGTGTGTGTGTGTGTGTGTGTGTGTGTGTGTGTGTGTGGGCGCGCATACTTTCCTTGGAGACTAAACACATTGAAATCTGTGTTGCAAAAATACTTTGACCTCTTCAGACGTAAATGCAGTTTGGCTCATATCTTAAAATTTATTTTAAAATCTCATTGACCAAAAACACTCGAAAATATAAAAAAATACGGACTGTGATAACACCAAGTTAAAATGTATTACATAGGCAATCAAAAGTTTTTGATAGGTCACTTCTCCAACCCCCCAGAAATTTTAGTTTTTTAGAGTTGTAAAAAATCAGAAATGATTTCAAATTTTTGTCTTAAAACTCAAGGTCGAAGGAAAAAATATTGGTCGAGAAAAATTGAAAATAAATCAGGGCCTAGCTGTTTCAAAACTGTTTTCTAAAGACATTTTTCTGAAAAATTAAAAATGGCCTTGAAAAATGGGAAAACTACCCGTGATTGCTAAAATCTATCGAAATTTGTAATTCCAGTAATGTTCAGAGACTCAGACAGACAAGTATTCAACACCACTTTTGTATTTTATGAGCTTTGGAAACGGATATACCGATACCAATATAAACGGTTTTTCACTACAGTTGAACATATACTTTGTACAGGAAGGAAGTAAAAGCTAAATTCTGAATATCTTGTTACAGGTACAACTCTACCATCGCCTTCTGCAGGAATCATGAGCCAAACCTACCGAGCAGTTACAATATGCTTCATAATTACCGCTCACTCAGTCGTACTATGATGGCACGCTTATATATGAAATAAATTTAGAAATAATATTTGCCAAAAAACAGCTGGTATATTTTAAGTTGAATGTATTATAAAGAAGGTGACGGAATAATGTTCAGAAAAAAAAACACATTGAAAAAAGCGTTTGAAACATGGCAGCTAAAAACTACGTCAAAAAACTAAAGATTTATAATAAACAAGGAATCGGGGCAAGCAGCTGTTCTGCTACGGCGATGGAAACGAATGTCTAAAATAACAGTTCTTGACTGAGCGAGGTCTGTTTGGACTCGACCGTTCGGCATTTGGTTGGTGTGTTTGTTGGCTTGTCACGTTGTTTTGGCCAAACGCATTTATCAGTTGCTTTTTTGTTTTGAAATTTAGTATAAAGCCCGAATGACATTTGTGTAAGATTTTTTCCCATTCGCTTCCGTTTCAAGATGGCTGCCTCTGACTTACAAGTGTAATTTTACCTGAACGCATTGACCCACTGTTACAAAATTTGATATGATGGTAACTTGTACAAAGCCCAAATGACGTATGTGTAAGTGTTTTCCCCATTCACTTACGTTTCAAAATGGCGGCTTCAGATTTACAATATCTGTAGTTTTAGCCAAACGCATTGACCGATTGTTTGATACGAAGGTAACTTGTATAAAGCCCGAACGACATATGTGTAAGATTTTTCCCATTCACTTCCGTTTCAAGATGGCGGCCTCTGATTTACAATAACGAGTGTAGTTATAACAAACTATTTACAATAAACTATCCAAACGCATTGATCGATTGTTTTGAAAATTGATACGAAGTTACCTTGTATGAAGCTCAAATGAGTATATGTAAGATTTTCCTCGAATTAAGCCTGTTTCAAGATGGCGGCCTCTGATTTAATGATGAGTTTACGCAGTTTTGGCCAAACGCGTTGACCGATTGTTTTGAAAGTTGGTAAGAAGATATTTTCGTATAAAGTCCAAAAACGACACATTTGTAAGATATATTGTTTCACTTCGCGTTGGCGATCATGAATGTAAGCAGTTTTGGCCAAACGCGTTGACCGATTGTTTTGAAATTTGGTAAGAAGATATTTTCGTATAAAGTCCAAAAACGACACATTTGTAAGATACGTTGTTTCACTTCACGTTGGCGATCATGAATGTAAGCAGTTTTGGCCAAACGCGTTGACCGATTGTTTTGAAATTTGGTAAGAAGATATTTTCGTATAAAGTCCAAAAACGACACATTTGTAAGATACGTTGTTTCACTTCACGTTGGCGATCATGAATGTAAGCAGTTTTGGCCAAACGCGTTGACCGATTGTTTTGAAATTTGGTAAGAAGATATTTTCGTATAAAGTCCAAAAACGACACATTTGTAAGATACGTTGTTTCACTTCACGTTGGCGATCATGAATGTAAGCAGTTTTGGCCAAACGCGTTGACCGATTGTTTTGAAATTTGGTAAGAAGATATTTTCGTATAAAGTCCAAAACGACACATTTGTAAGATACGTTGTTTCACTTCACGTTGGCGATCATGAATGTAAGCAGTTTTGGCCAAACGCGTTGACCGATTGTTTTGAAATTTGGTAAGAAGATATTTTCGTATAAAGTCCAAAACGACACATTTGTAAGATACGTTGTTTCACTTCACGTTGGCGATCATGAATGTAAGCAGTTTTGGCCAAACGCGTTGACCGATTGTTTTGAAATTTGGTAAGAAGATATTTTCGTATAAAGTCCAAAACGACACATTTGTAAGATACGTTGTTTCACTTCACGTTGGCGATCATGAATGTAAGCAGTTTTGGCCAAACGCGTTGACCGATTGTTTTGAAATTTGGTAAGAAGATATTTTCGTATAAAGTCCAAAAACGACACATTTGTAAGATACGTTGTTTCACTTCGCGTTGGCGATCATGAATGTAAGCAGTTTTGGCCAAACGCGTTGACCGATTGTTTTGAAATTTAGTAAGAAGATATTTTCGTATAAAGTCCAAAAACGACACATTTGTAAGATACGTTGTTTCACTTCACGTGGGCGGTTATGAATATAAGCAGTTTTGGCTAAACTCATTGACCGATTGTTTTGAAATTTGGTAAGAAGATATTTTCGTATAAAGTCCAAAAACGACACATTTGTAAGATACGTTGTTTCACTTCGCGTTGGCGATCATGAATGTAAGCAGTTTTGGCCAAACGCGTTGACCGATTGTTTTGAAATTTGCTAAACACTTATATAAAGCATAAAAACTTATACAAAGCCCGAACGACGAATGCGTACGATTTTCTCCCATTCACTTTCGTTTAAAATGGCTGCCTCTGATTGCTGGCTATTTTCCGTAGTACTGGCTGAACGGCAAGACCTATTATAATTTTGACCGCTTCATCAAGAATGAGCGTAAAATTTCCAGCAACTTCAGTCCTTTTATAAATATTACGGTTATAGGTTAAATTGGCGGGGAAACTACAAGGGCATGAGAACTCTGTCGTGGATCGGTGACCAGAAAATTAATTTAGAATGCACTACGAGGCCTACTGGTCTTTTTTTAATTAATTAATGATTGTGATATGAACGGGAATGAATGACTTTAGGTTATTACAGCAATGCGATCTTTGCAGATCTATTGTGTCTCCTTTCTATTCCTGGCATGCTTAGTTACAGCGCTTCCTCCAGTCGTAGTCTAGGATCTGGTGGGGATTCAAAATGAGGATTCCCACTTCTAATTGGTGACATTCCAGTTAAATATTGAGGTGCTTGCAGATTTTTGCCCTGCACCCGGCTTCAGACTTGGAGCGAGAATAACCTCGAACATGCCCAGATATGATTTATGCTAAACGTTGGAACAATGTTGCTTCTAGAAACAATTGTGTCGAAGGATGCACAGCGTCCTTAAATACAATTCATTTGCAGATTTATAACTATATCTCCGCAATTTTCGTCCGACTTGATTCAAACGTAGAGCAAAAATCGACGTCAGTATTGACGTAAACAAATTTATTTCCCAGCAAAATCCGTTCCAGTTTCAAAATTGCGGTCATTTATCTTTAAAAATTCTTAAAGATTTAAATTCTTGAAAATATGATTTTGCCGCGTAATACAATTCGCGTAAGTTAGTATTTAAAATTTCTTAAATCAAATGAGTTTGGCGACGGTCAGATTTCGTTACGAATTTTAAATGTTACTACATTAATTTATGCGTATTTTAATGTTGATTAGGACGGTGAAATTAGATGTTGACGATTGATGACAAATGATGAATGGTTTGGTTGGTCTAACTGGCATAAAGTATGGATGTTAAATAAAAGTATGTTTAAATTGTAAAATACAAATTTACACAGCCTGTACTAGGCCTGTTTACTACTACTAAAATGAAACCAAATCGAACGAAATTTGCGAACGCGCGCGTGTGTGTGATGTAACATTCAAACCTTGAAATTAATGCCGATTAAGACCTCTCAAGACACACGATCATTCTTTGAGTTTTCATTAAAATTTAACCAAAATTTCGAACGTTAGAGCACGCACGCGCGCCTAAAATCCTAGAATTTTTGTCACAATTTTGTTTAAATTTTATCGATCATTGAAAAAGTGATCTAGAGGTCAAAATAGGCTCTCATTTTAAAGTCTGGGTCGTACTAAGATGGCCGCTCTGACAGTTCATTTTCCAGTTGAAATTCGTTTATAATAAACATATTGTAAGGCGAATGAAAAATAATTTTATAAATTATCTTCCATCACGTCAGCGAAACAGTTGCGTTATCGCCCTTTGTTTTGGGATTATTTAAGAGTGTAAGGTTATTTTTGACGTAATTATGAGTTACTTTTTCCACTAAATTGTACCTAATATAACAAATACGTAAACACTGGAAATACGTAAACAAAAAAAAATTGTCATTCAAATGTTTATTCAAAATATTAGTCATTTTTGTTAAGGCCGTTTCTGAAAATATTGTTTTCGTAACTTAATAGTTCGATAATATTAACAAACACGAATAAATCAAGGCTTTCCTAAAGTTTAGTAACAATTTTTCAACGAAACAAAGGATTGCAATAATTAAATAAAAATCACTATCAAATTTGTACTACTGAATATAGACGGACTAGAAGTAAAGCCATCATTATAAAAAACTTGCACGATATTACCGGCTAAAGTCCAAGTAATTGGACTATCTGCCGCTACGAACGCTGCAAGGACAAAAAGTGGAGAGGTTTGTAAAAATAGACAGAACTATTATCATTTTAACTGTAGTTGAACACTTTGCCGCAAGATGCCGCCAACAGCAAGAGCTCACAAAGTTCTCAAATTCAAAGAACGTTTATATTCAATGGTTTTACTATTAATACACTGTATACGAACTGAGATTGTCAGTGCCAAAATAATTCGAGGTTACGATCTTTACACATTGTTTTTGTTAAATAACAAACTAGCTATAAAAAGTAAAACGATTCGTAAATTTATTACTGTTATTTGTCTTAGAAACTGTCAATAAAGTGCAATGCTAATGTAAGAACTTTATAAGAACAATAACTATTCTTATAATAATGCTGTATGTTTATATATTGGCTTTCTTTGTTATAAACGAGAAAAACTAAATGTAAATTATCTTGTATATAAATTGCTAATAAAATAATAACTTATAATTTGTTCGCTTATTTAACTTGTTTTCTTAAGCTAATGCGAATTGCAATTTTCAATTTGCAAACACGATCCTAAACAGGTGTAGGATAGCTGTGTAGATTTTGGGTTATGTACAGCGTGTGATGAAACTCGGTTAGCATCAAGATAATACCAAAACTTTATTAGAAAATTTTCATATTAGGGCGGCCATCATGGTAAGATCCGCATCCGAAACCTTGAAATTAGTGCTGATCCTGTCACTAGGTCACTTTTTGAAGATTTTTTTTATTACGTACAATTACAACTAGTCTAAGACTATCTAGCAATATTTTTTGTCTGTTGTCTGTGTGGTGAAAAAACGTCCAGAGTCGCCCTTCAAAATACATTTACACTTAAATCATGTGTATCAATCCTCCACCAAGTCAACAGGTTTCTTTCTCTTCAGTCTCCTCACTTGTGGTACGTTGCCCAAATGTACCACCTCTACATTTTGATGTCCATAGAGCCTTTCTGCATGTTTTCCAGAATACCTTTTTACCTCTTCAGCCACTAAAGGCACCTTCAAATCCCGATGAATATCTGCATTGCGGATATACCACTGTGTTCCGACAATACTACTAAATAGAAGTGTGCGTTTCTGCTATTTTTACAAAACAGTCAACAAACTGTTTGTTGAGGAAAAAAAGCTGCTTTTTAAAACAGTTGGAAAAAACAGGTTTAGAAAACTGAAACTCAAAGTTGTATTAGCAGCTAAAACATAAAGCACATACGTTTTAGTCTTAGAACATTCATGTTGTTTTTTGTGTATAAATGTTTTTGTATAAAACAAAATTGTTTTTGGGTATAAAGCATTTAGAAAGGATAAAAATAATCCTTATAAGTGTAGTAATAATTAAATTACGTTATCAAAACGTAATAATTATATATGCCATTTTATATTTACAAAATGCAATGAATTTCTAATAGAAGCATTCTTTTTTTTACTTAAAAATTAAATAGTCCTTTGCATATTTACCAAAATGCAAACGATTTAGAATATTTTTAATTGATTAAAAATGTTGATGATTGATAATAAATATAAAAATATGTTTAAATAAAATTAGGCTCTGTATTTACAAAATGTGAGAGATTGTTACTAACAACTCGCAACAAAATAGAGATAAACGTTGACATTGACCAAACAGTTCTTACTTCACTACAAGCAACAAGCAACTTTGGAATAAAGGGAAAAAGCATAAAAGCAGGTAGAAGAAGAGCAGTTAGCAGGCAAACAGCAGGAAAACAGTTTTAGCGCTTGCGGCAACTTTCGAGTAGAACAGTCCGTTCCTTGTTTAACAAGTCATAAACCAGTCCAAATCAAACAGCTTGTTTCCGTTTGAAAAAGCAGTTTGTTTGTCGTTTATAGAAAAGCATTTTTTTAAACAGTTTGGTGTTTTCTGCCCCACCACTACTACGAAGCAATTTGTTCTGAAATGTTTGTATTATTTTGATGTTACTTTTCTTCGTGCATCCCCACAATTGAATACCGTAAGTCCAGACGGGTTTCAGGACCTGCTTATACAGAAGCAGTTTATTATGTACGGACAATTCTTCCGTAGAGTTCCTTCCGATAATCCAATACATTTGTCTGTACTTCATTCCAAGTTGTTCGCGCTTTTTTTTCACATGAGACTTTAACGAAGTTTAGCATCCAGAGTCATCCCTAAATATTTAGCCTCTTTTACAAGCAGAACAATTTGCCCGTTTATCATTACTGGCTGATACACATAATGCTTGTTAGTAAAGTTGACATGAGTTGATTTACCCTTTTAATTATTCAGTTTAATTCGCCATTTTATAGTCCATATTTAAACATTATTGATAGCTAATTGTAGTTTGTCAGTACCGCTCTACTTGCTACTGGACACGATATTCGAACAGCTACTTTTGAAAAACAGTTAAAAAACGTTGTATATACTCTCACTTCGCAATTTTCGTCCGATTTGATTTAAAAGTGACGGAAAAACCAGCCAACAGCTTCAAAATGGCGGGAAATTAAAATTTTTAAAGATTCATAACATTTTTGTCTTAATTTTTTAAAAATCTGATTTTACCACGCTAATAAGTGTTAAAAACTATATAAATTAAATTTTGAATTTTCGAAACATTTTGAAATTAAGAAATGTTCTCACAGCGCTTAGGGTTCATTTTCGTATTTTCAATGTAATTTGGAAATTTAAAACGCCGATTTCAATGTCGATTATTATAGTGTAGTCGTAACTACAAAAATATTAAGATAAAGAAAAAATAATTTTTGAAAATTACTTTTATTACGTCAGCGAGACAGCTGCGTGCCGCGATTATTTTATTATTTTTTAAAATAAATTCAGTAAGACAGTTGCGTTCAGATGTTATTTTACCCACTATTTTTGGAAATTTTTTTAACAGGAATCAAGTACACGTTCCTACATTTAGTAGGCTTTCAATTTTGGAACATTCTGTATATATGAACGCCGTTATGTCCTTTTAAGCTTCAGTAATAAACAAGAAGTACATTGAGAAACAAAGCCTGAAGCATTATGAGTGACAGACAGCATCTACGCGTACGACTTGCGGTTTGTCTGCCCCCCCCACTGAGGGTTAATCCAAAGGGTGTCAAACCACTAGGGGAGGCAGCCTATTACTTCCGGCTCCGAGACCACAAAATAAGTGGACACTGATCGATATGTGGACATCACAGCGGTACATGTTAAGCCGGTCTGTGGGAAAAAAATCATTCGACTGTTCAGAATAATTTATAATCGCAGTCCTCAACTGTCTCGCTGACTTGATAGAAGCGATTTTCCAAAAATAATTTTCTTATGTTACTTATTTCCTCAAATTGCGATTTTACCATTAGTATTTTGAATTTTCAAAACCTGCTGAAGTCAAAGAAATGTAATTTTTGTACTTTCAATGTAATTGGAAAGTATTAAACGCCGATACGTGCACATTTTAATGCTGATCGATATAGTGAAATAAGAATTTCAAAGAAAGGAGTAAGATGAAAAAATACTTTGGAAATTCGTTTCAATCACGTCATCGAGACAGCCCATTGCATCGATTTTCGTACTTTATCCAAGTGCAACTTTGAAACGTACTACAGAAATGTTGAAAAGGAAATCACAATATTCCATATATTTAAAGAGGAGCAAAATACGTATTGTGGTAAAAATATACAAAAATCGTGACAAAATCTGAAATAAATGTCAATTATAATCACGAAACATTAATAAACTACGAAGCGCCCGTACATTATGCAATTCGCCTAACACCTGCGCATGCGTAGTCTATCTACACGCGCGGCGTCGTAACGAGACCAAAAATGCCCCACAACAAACACCGAACCACCGCTAATGCAAACCTTTTAGACCCGAGGCAAAATACGCGGCCCTGACAATTTAAAATAAACATAACTCTGCCTCCTTCGATGTCGACGCTGGAAACAACAAGCTTGTGGATTTTGGGACGAGGCCAATAATAATCATACATTGTTTTCCACTTTAATTGATTACAATAATATATTTTCAGCTAATTTCCATTGTGAAAGAGCTATTAGAGCGACCACCATATTAACACCCAGACCCGGGACATTGAAATGAGCGCCGTACCTGTGATAGTACAAACATTTCGATTCATATATCACGTGTGGGCTCTCAAGTTGAAATAAAGTAGGCATAGATTTCGTTATGAACAGCTGATCGACAACAGGCCTATATGGAACAAAAAAAAACCAATAAGCGAAAAAGGCGATGAAGTGTCCCAGACACAGCCAATAATAATGCAGTACATAGAAAAATAATAAATGAATAAAAAAAATTAAATTAAATTAAAGATTAAGGCAGTAATTTTTAATAACTTTGGAATCTTAAGAGCGACTAGACGTGATCAGAAGAATAAAGTGAAACAGAATTAAATTACAATGATCAACGAAAAAACCAAATAAATAAGGAGAAAACAGAAATATTAGCGTAACCAATTTATTAAGAAGCGTATCAATACCTATAACATCGAAATGTTATGTGGTAAGTTTTTTATAGAAATTTTTAAAGCAGGACGAAAGATTTTATATTTTATTTCACTAATAAAAATATATTACAAAATTAACCTAAAAACGAAATTTAACATTGTATACTATATCAGTATTTATTATAAACAATCTAAACTACTCTGCCTGCAAGATACCCCGCCGATAACAATGCATGTATGAAAAAGTCAATGTAAACCTTGTGTTTCCTATTAATTCAATTACAACTGAATAAATCAGTAATAACGGATGTAAATGTGTTAATTGTTTTTTTATTTCATACACCTGACCTCTGAATTACTTTTTCAAGGCACGTGCTCTCTCTCTCTCTCTCTCACACACACACACACACACACACACACACACACACTCACACACAAGAAATAAATGCACGCAAGCGCGTGGGCTTGTGTATGGGGGAGGCTAATCTCTAACTTCGCACTTTTTGTCCTATTTGATTGAAACGTTAACACAAAAATCGATTTTGGTATTAGCTTTCTTGATTCTTTACCCAGCAAAATACGTTCAGTCGTTAAAAAAAACTGCCGTTTTAAATCTTTAAAAATTCATAACTAATGAATTTTAATTAGTTATTAATTAGTTTAATAATTAGTTTAACCGATTTAATTAGTTTAATCGGTTGTCTTACCGATTATGTAAGACAAAGGTCTTACTTTGAAAATCAGGTTACGCCGTCGTAATAAGCGTTAAAAGCCGCGTAAATTAACGTTTTTGAACTTCTAAAATCCGTTGAAATTAAGAAATTTAATTTTACAACCGTCACGGCACATTTTCGTATGTAATTTACAAGTTTAAAATGCTAATATATGCAGATTTTAATGCTGATTGTAAAATTGAAACTGTAACTACAAAAAGGGATAATGGAAAATGAGCTAATGGCGGTCGATATAAAATATTTATTATTTTTAAAGAAATGAATTATTTCAAGAGAATCACAAGCTCGTTTCATACATTGCTTTAATTTTTGAAGGAAACCAACTAATAACTGAAACAAATTAACTCTGTGTTTGTGCCGTTCCGCTCCGATTAATTCAGCAGTGACGTCACAGCTTCAATTTCCGTTTCGCGGAATGATATTTCACGCTACGCCTAGCTCCCGGTACCTGTTAATGTTTTCAAAGTCCGCATCGCGTGTCAGATGTTGACAAGTGTGTGGTTCCGAATTCGTTAGGTTTAATTAGCAGTTTACCAGCGAATTTGAAAATGAGCTCGTTGAGCACCCATCATGGTAACACCCACGCCCGGAAATTTGAAATGAGCACCGATCCTAACTTCTAGATAACTTTTATTAAGAGCCTTTATATATATATATATATATATATATATATATATATATATATATATATATATATATATATATATATATATATATTATTATCTTTACATATATATTATTATTATCTGCGCATAGACCCTGTTGGATCACGCAAAGCACTCCGACTCATGTCTTGTTCCTTCTAATCCTCCACACCTCCCTCATCCTGTCCCCATGGATCCTCTTCCGCTCCTCCGTCCATTTTACCCCTGCTCTCTTTGGGATTTCATTCTCTGGGACCTTCCAACCGAACATCCCTGTATGCGTGTCTATCTTCAACATCTGTTGAGTATATTCCTGAGTCATGTAGGTCTATTCTGACTTGTGCGATCCACGACGTTGTTGATTTGACACCTTGTATATACTTAAGGATTCTGTTGGCAAGTCTCGTTGTTGGGAGTCTACTGATGTGTCCATAGAACCGAAGCCTCCTTCTTCTGATATCTGCTGCCAGGTTCGATATCTTCTCTGTGGTCTTCCGGGAGTGCAACCTGTATCCATCTTCTGTTAATCTCGGGCCAAGGATCTTCCTCAAGATTTTGCGTTCTTCCTTCAAAATACCCTCCATGGTAGCTTTTGTGTGGAGTGCTAGCGTCTCGCTTGCATATAATACAGTAATAATGTTTTATGACTGTGTTGTAGTGTCTGATTTTTGTGTGCGTCGACACATATATCTATATATATATATATATATATATATATATATATATATATATATATATATATATATATATATATATATATATATATATATATATATACCTACAAACAAATCGGCTTAGCCAGATTGATATAGTTTATCCTATCGTTTGGTGAATGAATTGTTTTAGCTTATGCAGTCGTGATTTATCGTAAATCTTAAGGCCAGGTGGCCACCAAATGCGGAGCGGAGTTGGGCTGAGCGGAGCAGACTACGCATTCGAAACCTAACCTATTGTTTTCAATAAATGTTCGGCCATTAGAAGCGCAACGGAACTGAGTGGAGTGAAGCGGCGTCGCTGGGTTCCGCTCCGCGTAGCTTCGACTCTGTCTAGGTTCGGTTTTGATGATGACCACGCCTCCAAAGTTGTTATTTCTCGTTATCTAGATTACGGGTTTTAAACATAGTATTTTCGTAGAATCAGTTATAGTTGGTATAAACATTAAGATTTTATAGATACAAACGCGTTCTTTAAACTGACTGAAACCCGCTTCCGGTTGTTGTTCGTTTTCATTCAGCTCCGCTCGCTCACCTCTGCGCAGCTCCTTTGCGCATTTGGCGGCCGTCGGCATAACACTATATCCTACTTCTTGTTGGTTATACTGATTAAGCCTGACGTAAAGAATAGGTTGAAGTAGTACACCCTGAGGAATAGAATTAAGTAGTGGTCCTGCAAGGTTTGGTGCGACATTAACATTTTTAAGTTAAAGATAAATTAGTTGACACATCAAAAATATATATTTCAAAGACGTCTATAAAAAAATTAAATAATAACTGGTACTTTATGAAAACCTGCAAACAAATATATAATAATTATTTGTTATTAGAAAAACTGAGAAAAGTAAAAATATGAAAAAGTAATGAAAAATTAAATATTTATTTGTTGTTATGAAGGTCTATTGTGACACTTGGAATTACACAAACTGTTTGTTTCTTTTTTTGTCAAAATTGTTTGTATGTGTCAACTATTTTCACACACACACACACACACACACACACACACACACACACACACACACACACACACACACACACACACACACACACACACACACACACACACACACACACACACACACACACAACTCCGATTTGATTAAAATTTGTCACAAAAATTGATTTTGTTGATAGCTTGAACAAATTTTTTAACCAGCAAAATTCGGTCGACAGTTTCAAAATGGCGGTCCTTTCAAATAATTATAAAAAAGCACAAAAAATATCTTGGAGCACACGAGCATAATCCGCTCCTGATTGGTCTGAAAGTACAACAGTTTCATCCAGTGAGCATTTCACAACACCGTGTATAGTCTGAAAATATTTGACGTTTTTTATTCTAAAACTGTGCCCAAAACACGTTGCAGCAGGTTTGTAAGCTCACGTTAAATGGGACAGTACCATCCGCTAACGGGTTGCCCTAACTGACCGGAAATTGAAACAGTATCGTAACTCTTACGCCGGAAGTATCACTGCAACAGTGCAATGGCAATTCATTACAGTTTAAAGAGACGAAATCTACTTCTTTCTGTTGAATATAAATTTCCACTAGATAAAATATCGAATGTAATACAAGTTAAACTACAATAGTTTGAAGATATAACTTTTCAGTTCTTAATGCCGTGTTTGATTACTAGATGCCAAACATTATTATTATATATACAGAGTGTTACGTAAAACATGTATAAGAATTTAGGATATGATCAGCAGGTCAAAACAAAAATCAATTTGACATGAAATCTAAAACCAAACGATTCTTAGCTATCCGCCATTTTATTTTTTATTCAGTAGTATTTTATAATTTCAAAACGATTATGAAATAGGTAAACGCTTACTTGAGACAGCTGATAATAGGCTTGATCGATTAATGTGTTTGAAAAAATAGATAATTTGAAATTTTTAATATTGCATTTTTCAGAAGCCATCAATTTTTAAAAAAGACAAGAAAGTGTTCTCTTTTTAACACACAGTTATAAGTGACTGAGCCTTGCTCGGTAGGCGTTTTTCGTATACTAATTATTTAAAATTTAAATAAATATGATTATTATAAGTTATTTTTCAAATTATGATTTGTAAAATAAAAAAAAATATAATAGAAACAAAAATACAATGAGAACTGACATAAAGTATGCAATTAAATCGTGCTTAAGTATAAGATTAAAATTATAATTAATTATATATTATATGTAAAATTTATGCTACTAAGAAGTTATTTTATGTATAATAAAATATTTTTTAAAATATAAACAGCGATACATAGAATTAAAATAACGCATTTATTTTATTTATTTATTAATTTTTTTTTAACGTCCGACTATTGTGCACACTTGGGCTAATGCAGGCGATAGGATGATTTATAGCGAATAAAAATGCCAAGCCCTATAAATCGAACCCGGATCCTCGGGGTGAAAGCCAAGTACGCTATCAACTAGGCCACCGAAGCGGCTCAATAGCGCGTTTAATATGGTTCCCAGTTTGCAGTATATTTCTTATATTATCATTATGAATTTGAAATCATATATTTATCAGTATATTTATTGTACATAATCCGCCATATTGAAGAGAGCAAAAACGTTTTATTACGTTTAAATTGCAATTTTTATAACTAAGTTTTTACCGACTTTTTTTGAGATGCAAAAAAAAAAAACTAAATGTCATGTCTTCAGTGTTATACATACATATATTTATAAACGTAATTAACAATTAAATGACAAAACAAAAAGTATTTTAAGCGTTAATACGTGATAGAAGCTATTGGAAATAAACAAAACGGTAAAGAAATTCTCTTAGAATGTAATCTTCTGATAAATAAGGATAACCAATAATATCGAAGATTCAACTTTTTTACTTATTATTAGACGGTGAAACATTGTCGATATCACTGAAATTATTCAACACGTCTTTCCACACATCATTCTTATGTACCGAGGATTTTCTGATGGTAAGAGGATTTTTAAGTCACTTTACATTTTTAACGGCCTTGAGCCTTATGAGTAGTCATTGCAAAAGCTGGTTTGACGGGAAACTGACACGTTTGCATGACGCTTCCAGGTTTACTTTGTAGAGTTTAATGTGATCCTTTGTATGCGAAATTTTCGGCCTGAAAGTTCACCCGTAATAACCTTAGCTTTAATAACGTCATTGTAAAGTTCAGTCACAATCAGTCTTGTACCGTTGTACAGTCCTTCCGATGTGCTAAACCATGGATTAGTGAATACAGAAGATCTGGCAATTAACGTATTGAATGACGTTGTTTACGTAATAGAAAATTAGCTATTTAGCGATCTTCACAGATAAGAAGGAAAGAGACCTAGCGCAATCGATTCCTGGCATAAAAACTTTATATATAAACTTTAAAAATCGTTACAACCGTTTCCCAGATAAGCTGGACATACGAGGGTTGATCAAATATAAACGAGACTGACTTTCTAAAAACTTTTCCGTTGGACATTGAACTCTAAAGGGTGGGGTTTCAGGTAGCCTGGGAGGTTTGGGACGGGCGTAGACGGGCAACATTTCCGTTCGGACCCTTCAGTATAAAACTATACAATGAGTGAGAGTGACGTGCACGTTTCCGTGGAACAGAGAATTATTATTAAGTTTTTGGCCAAGGAGGGGGTCAATCCGACTGAAATCTTTCGTAGATTGACGGCTCAATACGCGGAAAGGACCCTGTCAAGAGCTCGCGTTTTTGCTTGGCACAAGGAATTCGCCGAAGGACGGGAAGCAGTAGAAAACCTGAAGGCCAAATCACGATCGTCGGCCGGGAAGGTAATGGCCACTGTATTTTTCGACAATCAAGGCGCCTTTCACGTCGATTTCCTCCATCAACGACGCACAATAAATGCACAATATTATTGCGATGTTTTAGAGGCCGCAAAACAGTCTTTTCGTAGGAAAAGGAAATCTAAACCGGCGAGAAACGTCATTCTTCTTCACGATAATGCCCGACCACATTCGGCGAACGCTATGAGGCTTAAACTCGATCAAATTGGCTGGGAACCAATGGAACATCCCCCATACAGTCCAGACTTATCACCCTGCGACTATCACCTGTTTGGGCCACTCAAAGAGGCGCTTGGAGGCCAGCGTTTCGAAGACGATTCTGCGGTGGAGACCTTCGTGCTCCAAATTGCTCAATGAACGCCCGAGAACTTTTTACGAAGATGGAATTAAAAAACTTCCAATCCGGTGGGAAAAATGTGTTACTCGTGCGGGAGACTATGTAGAAAAATAAGTTGTATCAAGAATAATTTGTAAGTAAGCAATAAATTTTTAAAAAAATCAGTCTCGTTTATATTTGATCAACCCTCGTACATACATTAAAAATGTGGCAGTCGCATGGCTGCCGACAGAAATGACTACTTCTTATCACGGGTTATGGCTGTATATTTTACACCACAAAATAAAATTTATAATCGATTTTCAAAATTATGAGTACATTCATTTCAGTTTAATATATTTCTAAATACAATATTATATGATTTTATGGTTTTTTTTGCCAAGACTTAGAATTTTGCTACTCGACACTAGAATAGGCTATAACTGACCATGAGAGAAGCACGGATGTACTCCTGCTACTCTTAATATCCGACCCTGTGACTTAATAATTGTCACTGTAAATGACAACTTCAATGGAAACTGCAATATTTTAATTTGGAAAGACAGGTTGTTTGGAATTATAAGATTGTTTCAATTAAAATCATTGCAAATGTAAGCTTATAAACAATAATTTTATAATAAATAATAAGAGGGATTCAGATTTTTAAAACGGAAACACAATGGCCATCTCAGGTACCTAAATCATGTTCATTTTAAATTTCATCTCAATCGGTCCAGTAGTTAATGTGTGATTGAATAACAAACAAACACACACATAAACTTTCAAATTTAAAATATTATATTAAGAAGTATAAAATATTATTAAAACGTCACTGTTGTAGCCTACACTTAACACATATCACAAAACTGAATACTAAATAATTCAGTTGCACTGGGTAAGTAGTATAATGGCATTTAAATATTTATTATTCACATCTACTAATATATAATAACGTATAAATCGTCACTGTTAACACTTGTCATAAAACTAAATACCAAAAAAGTTGACTGAGTAAGTAGTATAATGGCGTTTAAAATAATTTAAATATTTATTATTCACACCTACCAATATATAATAAACGTATAAATAATTAAGTTGGACTGGGTAAGTAATATAATGGCGCGAACATACAAGTTTTCATTTCAAAAATACATTTTAAAACAAAAATATATATAAGAGCGTGATGCGTGACGGCAAACTGAATTTTTTTCCCGTGCAAAACATACATCCATACCCCGTCATAAGAAGTATTCACTTCAAAAATAGCTTGTTTAATATTATTAGTTAAAATTATGTTCACAGTTTTTCTGTGTGTCAAAAAATAATCGCATTAAAAAACTGATACATGATTTTTTTTAATAATTGTTTACAACGCCTAAGATTAAGTTTGAAGCAACTTTTAATTAAGTCGCAAAATAAAGTGCTTTTACGTATGTAAACATTTTTAACGACGAAAAAATGATCTAAAATTAAGGATTTGCGCTCATTTTAAAGTTTCAGGTGGCCGCTCATTTTCAACAGGAAATTCGCTAAATATCGCCTAACAGGTGTGAGTAAATTATGCTAATTACTTATTCAAGTCGTTCGGTGGAATATAAACATCAGCTCATATAGAAATTAACCTACAAATCTGATACGGTTGACACTCCAAAAGCTAAAAGCGACAGGTTGTGTACTTGAAAGAAGTGAGAAGCAACATTCAGCGTAACAAACGGAAACTTCAACAACAATACAGTAACTTTAAAGTCACGCTGGAAACAGTCAAAGTCAATGAAACTTTATAAGTTAAATACAGTTAAATACATGACGTATGAGCCGGGTACAAAGTACAGTCCGTTACACAACACGTGAGCTGCTGGTATGTTTTTGCACCAGGAGTAGGGGGGGGGGTGAACACCACGCGCCGAACACTCAACTGAAATACGAAACAAACGGTGCATATTTTTACTGCCACGCTATACGTAAAATAGAAAATACGTGATGTGAAAAAATTGATTTTTAAATAAAAAAGTGGTTTTTACTCGGAATTATGTCCGTAAAATTTGGTATTTTTGTAATTTAAAATGAGTATAATCAGATTATGCCGGCAGATTTTTAAAGTAACGAAGAAATAGCTACCATTGAATTTATACGTACCAAAATGATAACACTTATGAGAGCTTTGTGATCGCTCGCTGCTGGTGACATCTTGCGGCAGAATGTTGAACTACAGTTAAACTGATAACAGTAGTGTGAATTTTCTCAAACATCTTTAACTCCCTTTACCTGCAGCGTTCGTAGAGACAAATAGCCGAATTACTTGGGATTTAGCTGCTAATATAACGCTTTTTATAACGGTGGCCGCACTTCTAGTCCGTTTATATCCAATGGAAGTTCTCCAA
Organism: Callitettix versicolor; assembly: GCA_022606455.1. Lineage (NCBI taxonomy): Eukaryota > Metazoa > Arthropoda > Insecta > Hemiptera > Cercopidae > Callitettix > Callitettix versicolor. The sequence continues at coordinate 64,932,247 of CM040187.1, forward strand.
AATTTATTTTCGGGAGCTATCGACAGAAACCAAAAAAAATCCCACATTTTTAAAATCGTTCAAGTAGATTTCCTCAAATTTACGGGATATTAAAATTCAGAACCTAATATCGTTGCAAAAAATTTCAAATAATAAAAACTTATTGTATGAAGTAAAATAACCCTGAAGTGAAATTACATCTCATTTACTCTCGAAATGTAATTTTATTTTTATTTCAAATTTATTACATTGACTTGAGATATAAATTTTCATTAAATGACCAAACTAATGACTAATGGAAACGTATACCTTCAAAACCCCAAAACCCATGAGAAATCGGAAATAGTGAACATGAGGAGTGATAATAGCTTTGTGGAGGAAACTAGAGCTGTACGTAAATGTAGAAGCAGTGATATTCAACTGCTCCCGACCGGTAATGAAAGAAGTGAGAGATGTGGTTGGAGATCTCAGTTCAGTGAGGTTGCAGATTTATAAACGTTTGCCGGCGCAAAACGCAAAGGCAGAGAGAAGTTAGTAGCAAAGAAGCTTCTGACTAAACTTGAAAGCAAAAGTTTATTTTCCGTAGCATAAAACGTTGGTTGTGATAAATAACACTTGTAGGTTTGCGATGATAGAGCTGATGGGAACCGTACTCCAAAACTGGAGGATAACAGCCAGGAAGATTATAAAACGGATAAATTATGCATCGCTGGAAAACATTTATTCGTTCTGCAGTCACACGCAAGACAACGCGTCTTTACAGAGTAACTTTTCTGATCAGTCCACGAGCCGTGTTTTCACTCCGAAACCTTCAGGCCTATTTTTAATTCGCTCTCCTAAAGTGAAGCGTTACAAGATCAAATATCAAAACATCGTTTCGTAGGATTGTGTGTAAGAAACTTTACCCCTCTCTTCTTAGTGCGATAGTCACGTGTTCCCGCTAGCAGACAGTGCTTAGGTACCTCTGGCACTAATCGAATATCTTTTCTAACTGGCTTGTTCTGTAAAAGTGAGACTATTATTTGACGAACTTTTAAAACTATGCACAGTGTTTAAAACTATGTACCTCTTCCTCAACCACGAAGAGGTTTACGTGTTTGATCCTCTATTATTTTCTCATTCCTCCATTGATCATTTTGAAACTATACATACTTTTTAAAGAAGGTATCAGAAATAGCGTGTGAGAGTTGCATGTGGCTGATGTTTGTAGAAACAAAATGGCGGCCAAATAAATAAATTCTATCCCTCTTAAAAATCTCAGTATTAAATCAGATTGTTGAACAGCTGTTAATTCTTTAACAGTTGTTAAATTACTTTTTTAATAGAAGAAAAACATTACCTAATTTTTTGGGTGCCATTTTACTGGATTAGTTATTTACAAATTTGTTTGAATAGGTTTGATTTACGAAATGTTAATTGACATTATTTTTTTTTTAATTATTTCGCATCTAATTAAATTAAAATTATAAATAAGAGCCAGATGCAATTCTCACATATTTCCGGTACCTTCTTTAAAAAGTACGTATAGTTGCAAAATGATGAGGAATGAGAAAATAATGGAGGCTCAAATGCGCAAACCTCTTCGTGGGACACAGTGTACGCAAACTCTCGAATTATATCCGGAATTGTAACTAAATCACTAATTTTGGACATAACGTGAATATCAGTGACACTGTGTAACAATAAATGAACTTTGTGGACATTACTTGTGTTAAATTAGGTGTACAGCTAGTTGCGGTGGACTACAGGACAACATCGTTTAGTCACCACATTTCCAAGGAGTCTGTAGACACGTTGAAAGGGATAAGTTCACTTGTACGTACGATTTTGATTGTAATTTTTAATGGGTTGTATGTAAACTTTTCATTAATGGTCCTCTGGTAACTTTCTAAAATAGATTATTTTGCAACTCAATCTAGAAATAATCTGACTTATTATTTACCGTAACTATCATTGTTTTATTATATTAATCGACGAAGGCAGCTGAAATGATGGGTAGGCTGCCACCGTACTTCTAGCTCATACTACACTGACTCATCACACACACACACACACACACACACACACACACACACACACACACACACACACACATTTTAAAGTTTACTACTCTACATAGTTTGGCTAACTCTAAAGTGTAAAGCGACCCGTGCTGATAAAGTGAATGACGTCGGCTTAATAGTGTATCAAATTGAGCCCTGGCATACCTGGCGACCTCCAGTGTACCTTAGCCTTACCCATGTATGCAGGGCTCTGTAAGGGCGGACGTAATTTCCCTACCTACTCGTGGGAACAACATGAGTAAGTACGTAAATATAATGAGCGGAAATTCACCACAAAAAACCTGGTTTGTCTTTGATAAGGGTCAAGGGAAAAAATTGAAAGGGAATTAGCAGAGCAAGCATCAGTAAGCACCCAATAACAAATTGGGAAGTCATGAATTAGAAGTGGGGGGTGTCACTTACCTCGAATCCTCTCCAAATCCTAGACTTTATGAAGGGACTAAGGTTGGAGAAGCCCTTCAACTGAGCAACTCAAGAATATAGAATGAAAACACAGCAGATCTAAAAAGGTAGTACATTGATTCATTCATTCAATATACTAAACATTCTGGTTCGCAAGAGCAATTTCAAGAATAAATCACTACTTAAAACATACACCTGTGATTGTGATGATTTTGCCAACAGAACCTTGAGGACCTTAGGCCGAATAAGCAAGTCAGTGGACTGTTATAATTTACTGAGCGAACCAGTCGACTGAAATACAATCCAAGAGACTTACATATACAAAATAAATCAATTAAAAATCTAATGTTTCTACGACAGTCGTTTCCCTCCTTACCACGATGGCTTCTGATCGATATTTATTAAATTTTATTAAAAATATAGTAATAACTGAAAATCGTTCCCTAGTTTTATAGGGCTCAAAAACAAAGTATAATCAAAATCCTGTAATTACCCTAAAAATGTTAAGATGTGCCTAACACATTTCTAAAAATGTTACCGCGTTATATAGTCAGAAATCATCTTTGGTTGCACTTACTAAGCGATAACTAAAGTCACGTGACCTTTTTATTTTGACTTGTGACATAGTTATGTTTATCCTATTGTTATTACACTGAATTACCGCTATTTTACTTTAGCCGCAGTGATTTCAACCCCTTTCTCTAGGCACAGGGTTGGGATGGGGGTTGTTCATGTTTTATGCATGAGTTCTTCTGTATTTACATGATTATGTGCTTGGTTGGACCGTGGATTGAAAATCATTGACGTTTTTGGTTTAGGCTTGTATAAAGGACGAATAAATATCGCTGGCATTATCTTACGCAAGTAAACAAAAACAATTGCTACACGCAACTGTCTCGCTGTCGTGATGGAACCGAATATCTCAAGTAATTCTATTATCTCGTATTTTTAATCTCTGATTTCACCATCATAGTTAGCATTTAAGTCTCTCTATATTAACATTTTAAACTTTCAAACTCATGAACCTTGATCGCCGTCAAATTAAATTTGTTAATTCCAGTTGGTTTTGAAAATCCAAAAAGGGTTAAGTATGTAATTTTTAACGCAGATTACCACGATGTAATTAAGATTTTCAAAAATATTCAAGACGAACAAGTTATTAAATTTTAAAAATTTGAAATGGCCGCCATTTTGAAACTGTTAAACAAATTTTCCTGTTTACATAAATAATTATTATTTTACCGTAGTGTACCAAGTTTCAGGTAAAAACTTGTTTGATTACATTTTACGAAATTAGTATAATTTATTATTATATTATAAATAAATAATAAATTAAATTGTAAACTGAAAAATAAATATAATTATTTTCAGTTACCAGCAGCCACGTGTGTTCTAAAAGTGATATTTAAGAAAACTACCATTTTCTTTAACATCTTATCACGGTACGTATCTCGTACTATGCGGTGACGGTTCATTAAGCGAATGAATTATTGAGCAACCACTTCTACTTCCGGCATGGAACGGAAATAAACAAATCAAAGTTAATGATATCGATTACGTGTTTCGAGTGGTATAACAATCAATTGTTACAAAGAGGTTGTAACTAACTGACATTAATACCGTTCAAACACGATCAACGTGTTTACTGATTCATGTTACTTCGTACTTTCTGACGTGTTACATTTATTGATACGTGCTGTTTTATCAAAACTAAATCTTTCGCAAACACGGTTCACCTACGAAATACAGTGTTGCTGGCCACTGAAGGAATTTACACAATTCCTTACAATTTGTGTAAGGAAGGGGCTGGGTAGGCAATTAGTTACACAGGTATTAATCTTTGCATGAATGAATTTATACGCTCTTTACTATACATAAATAAATTAAACTATAGGCTATATACTCGGCCAAATAATATTCGGCCAAATAATAATCGGTTTAAAAGTAGGCTATTGCATTGACTATTAACTATTGGACAGAGAAGCTATGTGTATTATGCTAAGAAGTATTTGAATCAATTACCTAACGAGTTGAAAAATCTAAATTTAAATAAATAAATACTTTAAAAAGTTTAAAGAAAAAATTAGAAACAATATTATTAATTAACTAAAAATATTAGTCTATCATAGGGTTAGACTATCATATTAGTCTATCTTTTCCTTCATTGTATATTGCTTATTACTTTTTTTATATACAATTCAAAAATGTTGAATTTACGTTTATTTTAATATTCGCCGCCTCGGTGGTCTAGTGGAAATGTTGAGGATCCGGGTTCGATTCCCGGCGAGCATTTTCATGCTATAAATCATCCCACCGTCTGCATTAGCCCAAGTGTCAATAGCCGGACGTTATTTTTAATATTACGTATCATTTGTATTTGTATTAAGTATAAATATAAATAGAAGGACTAACCTATGTACTGAATTTTATGCCCCTATAGGCCCTTTATGTATAATTTTTATTGCATGTAAATGAAATTATGGTAATAATAAAATAAACAATAAATATATGTGTGTGATTTACAAAAAATATCATTTTATGTATTTTATTTTATAATAATACAAATGTTCAGTTTGTGCCTCGGCTAGCTTTCAAATTCAAAATCACTTAATGTTACTAAAACAAACTCTTTATGGAACCTTACAAATCAATTCATAAGACTATGATAAAGACTGATCAATTGACGTGGAATAGGTTTTTCGAAAGTTTAAAAAATCATGGATGGTTGAATACACTGAGCCATAGTTTACATTCAACTCACTTGTAATTATTATCAACTGTAAATCGTCGATTATCGAGAATCGTTTGTTTAACCGCTTCCATATTGTCATTAGTGTTCGAAGTGGAAGGCCTACCAGGCCGCTTATCATCACACAGAGAAATCCTACAACTTTTAAATCGATTAGTCCATACGTAGATCTTGCTTCCACTCAAACAACTATTTCCAGCTGCTGCGTTTGACGAACAATCTCTGCTGGTTTCACACCTTCTGAATTGAGGAAACGTATCACAGCTTGCATTTCTTCCTTGCTGCAAATCAGATAAAGGAGAACTCATTTTACACAGTCCTATAAACACAGTCACACTTAGCAAACAATGCAACAATACTTTCAATGAACACCTTTATGAGTTATAGCAAAACAATCAGTGCTGACATACATGTGATTTAAAATTTCCCTTTACTTTTTGATTTGTCCTCGTATATTTAAGGTGAATTCAGGATTTGGTGATTTTATGATATGTTACTGTGATGTGATTGAGTATATTTATGTATAATTAAAATTTCGTTGTTGTTACATTACCCTACTCACTGCTACATGGAAACAGCAAATTTTCTTGTTAGAAATTAGTGATTTTCAAAAATTGCCCGGTGATTTATTACAGCCATTTGACATAGCTTTAGCTGGTGGCGAAGTTAGATTCTAACCAAAAAGCTAGAGGCCGAAGGTCAAGATCAGAATATAGTGCGGTCGTGTTTGAAAGTTTGCAAGCCTGGTGAGGTCGACTTTTCACACACAGCTGTGAGTTAGATACTGAGCCTGAGGCTTTGTTTACTTTGTATCTCTTCAATACGGCTGCGTCAGAAACTTCAATCAACAAACTTGTGTTTATGAAGCGATGTTTCATAAAGTTACTCGGCGAATATTGGCCGACATATCGGATTTGTTTTTGGAGATTTTAAATTTGAACTGCTCTCATGGGTTCTTTGATTTATACAGGGTGGTCAGTAACTCGAAAAAATTTATAGAAACATATCTAAAAACATTTTGTTGGATTTCTAGTCGGTCTCACGAAAAGACTGACCTTGTAAAATTTCATTTTCTCAGTTTGTGTATTTTGAAATGTCAGCATGAATAATAAAATGAAAATAAAAAACCATACACATTTTGAAACCTTTTCTGTTTCAAAGAACCTAATTGCTAAAATAAGAATGAGTAAACAAGAGTAATCGTGGCACGCTCTGTCTCGCTGTCGCATGCAAGCGCACATATGGTGAAATCAGTTTTTAAATAAAGTTTAAAATTAAAGTTTTTTTTCTTAAATACCATACTTTACGCCAGTTAGGCTAATGAGAACTAGCAATCGGCGTTAACGAACAGCCACGGCAGTAAATGGGTCTCGAATCTTCAATCTTAAGGTGCGCAGCACAAACACAGATTTTTGTATTGTGTGACTTAGCCACCGAGTCCTTTTTTTAAAGTTTTTCCAATAGCTCTCTCTCTCTCTCTCTCTCTCTCTCTCTCTCTCTCTCTCTTCACGCACACGGGACTCAGTGTTCGCTGTAACTAAATCACCGCCTATTCTGCTGCATTTTTGAAATGTGCGCTTGTGGATTCGACACGTACTTACTGCCGTTTCTTTAGCCTTACCCTTACGACTAACGATGATCCCTAATATTCGTTAGTCTAAACACACAAATTATTGCAAATATTAAAATTTTTAACTACTAATTTCAAACGTTTAAACGTTCAAACGTTGGTTTAAGTAATAAACAAAAATTAGTAAACAAATTGTTGTGGAATATAAAATAAAAATAAGATCTATTGTGTAATGTAGTTTTATTTTTTCAACCATCCTAAACACTTTATGTTGACTTTTGATAAGACAGAGAGAATTGATTGATATATATATATATATATATATATATATATATATATATATATATATATATATATATATATATATATATAATGTGAAATGAAAAAATTGCACAAAATTTTAACAAGATAAGACTTATAAGAAGCTTATAACTATATAACTGTATAAACTTGTTTATAACTGTATAAACTTGCTTATAACTGTATAAACTTGCTTATAACTGTATAAACTTGCTTATAACTGTATAAACTTTACGGAACATCGTTTCATAAACACAAATTTGTTGACTGAAGTTTCTGACGCGGCTGTATTCGAGATACAAAGTAAACAAATCCTCAGGCACAGTATCTAACTCACAGGTGTGTGTGAAAAGTCGAGTAGTTGTAAGCTCTTTACTATATCTACTAATGTATTTGTATCTGTGTTACCATTTCTATCAATCTCTATCGATACAGATTTAGTTACTTTTTCATGTGTTTCTTTCTCCATAGCTTCTTTCTAGCTGTACATCCTCCTTCTTAGTTGCATTAATAACTTTCCTTCAGATTGTCCTTGACGTCTCTGGCCTCTACTTGCTTAATTTCGCATTTCCTGTAACTCCTTAGCGACCTCACACTGTTAATAATTTGCTGGGTGATCTTTTTTACAATTTATGCACTTGGCTGGAGCATCTTTTCTCAGTGGACATGTTGCAATAAAGTGATTTTTAGCGCACTTAACACACATTAGCTTTTGCTGACAATATTTTTGTTTATGATTGAAACTTTAGCACTTTTTGCAATGAGATATGAGGTTATTAGTTTTCCTCATTATATATATATATATAGAGGAAGGGGTGCAAATGTGGAAACGTGTGGGTAATGTGGAAACGTACTGTATCTGGCCAATAAAGTGCTGCACGCCAGCAGGATTAGGGGTAAACATTTGTAGTAGTTCTTATTTGTCTTTGTAAGCAGTCAAGCAGTGGATAGTGTCACATTGAGTCAAGTTATTTTCCTGGATTTTTCAATACTTTTTAGAGGTAAGCTTTAGGCATTAAATTCGTCTAACTATCTTATAAATATTTTATTTTAGATTAGGTAGGTTATAAAAGGATGTACAAAGAAGGTCTTGGCAGTTTTCAATCTGACCTAAACTGATAGTTTCGCAACATAATCTGCATAAATTCGAGATGGCCAATGTGCGGGTAACGTGGAAACGTACATGTGTTGGTATTGTGGAAACGTTTCCATGCTCACTGTAGTTCAGAGCAAGATACCACATGTAGTTGGACTAAAGGGTAAACGTCAAGTATGTGCCATTACTTCAGCAGAGAGAGGGTCACTGGTAACTGTAATATGCTTTATGAGCGCCGGTGGTAAGATCTTCCAATTGGTGAAAAAAACCTACCAAAGAAGATGCCCTTTGTATTTTTTGCGGAGACGCATTTTCTAAAGACGTTCGGGAAGAATTGTGGATTAAATGTGTAATGTGTGAGGAGTGGAGTCACTCTTTGTGTGCTGGATGTGAAAGTAACACTTACGTATGTGTTTCTGCAAGTAAATTTAGTGTAACAATAATTTTAAGGCGTTTCCACATTACCCGCACTTTATGAAGTTTTCAAAAAAAGTATTACAAAGACAAAACGGTTTTTTATTCTTTACATGCATAGTTTTTATATTAATTAGTATTATATTTATATTTAAAACATTATAAAGTTACTTTAAGCAATTTTTTAAAGCTAAAAAACAATTAAAAAATTTTTTATTCAACAAAAACAAAATGGGTTTCCACATTTGCACCCCTCCTCTCTCTCTCTCTCTCTCTCTCTCTCTCTCTCTCTCTCTCTATATATATATATATATATATATATGAGTTTTCCTCAATATATATAATTATAAGCAAGTTTAAACAGTAATACAGTGTATAGTTATAAACTTCTTATAATTCTTATCTTGATAACATTTTGTGAAAAGTTTTCCAGAGGACATTTTAAGATCCCTGGCTTTACCATAATGCACCATTCCGAGTCATGTTTTTTTTTAAATTTAAGAACAGTATTTCGTTTATTTTAATTTTTTTAATGCAATAGGTTACACCATTTTGTTTTTTTCCAGTATCACATACGGGGTATGATCTAAATTATGTGATTATAATTTATACTATTATTTTTTTAAATACTGTATTTATTTGTTTAGGAGTTTTTAATTTAATATTATTTTTCCCTTCAATTTGTTTCATGTAATATAAAATTTTACTTAGTATGAGCAATGTATCATTTTCCTTTTGTTTTACAAGTATAATTTGTATTTTGTTTGTATTACTTTATTTTCTAAATTTTGATATAATAGTTTACTTTTATCTTACTGGTGAATAAAATTCTTATTCTAATTTTAATGATCCACTATCTGATTAAAAAAAATAATGTCCCTACCAATGTAATCAGGAAATTCGGTTTAATTTTCTAACAAAACAAAACGAAGTGCCTGAACAAAAGTTAGCCTCGGTTATTTATTAGACGAGGACAGTTGAATTGTAATTAGAACAAAATGGCGGAGCTAGGATCTTGAAAATAATTACACAAACAACTGACATTGAGCCTAACGTCTTACTTAAAGGATGAAACTGTTTCCAATAAATTACAATACAAGCGTACTTTTGTTGCCATAGAAACCAATATTAGAACTTAATCTATCTAATCTAATCTAATTCATATTATATTTCTGAAAGTTTGTGTGTTTGTTTGTTTGTTATTCAATCACGCTTTAACCACTTGACCAATTGAGATGAAATTTGGTACGAATATGGTTTAAGTATCAGAGATACATATAGGCCTATTCCCTAGTTTTACAAAACGTCATTATATTACTTACCCAGCCCAAAATAATTATCAGTTTTTAGTTTTGTAACATCTGTTAACTATAGTTATTTACTGGACATGTGATTTAGTTGCCTAAGATGAACATAGATTCAATCCTACTTTAATAATCTTAATCTGTGTTTTATTTATTGCAAAATTATTGTTTTTAATGTAACATTTTCATATTTTAGTTGAATTTTTTTTCAAAACTGACTTTAATTTGTTACTTTGTGTTAAATTTTCAATATTAAATGTAAAAAAAATCCCTACACAGAGTGCCAATTGTAAGGTAGTATATATATTTGTGTAATTACATTACATGAAATATAGTAAATATCCAGTGTAGCATAACCTATATTTTTCGATATTTTTGTTACTAAAATGCTTTATTATGTGCCCAAGAGCAAGAATCCAAAATATGAAAGCACGAGAAGTATGATAAAATCTAAAATAAAAGTGACCAACATAACCTCAAAATTGGCACCAGGCGAAAATCAGTAACGTGTTGTAAATCGGTAAAACAATAAAAATACGACTAACACGGGTTTTGAGTGATAAAAAACCAATTTTTTAAAAGAATTCTGCATAACCAAACTGACACGGTTGTTAGGCCTAACAAGGTGATTCATGAAAAAACCTTTATATTTTTTTTTAAATAGCCTACTATATATCCTGACACGATTGTTAGGCCTAAAACGGTGATGCGTGAAAAACCTTTACATTTTTTTAAAGAATACTACATATCCTAACTGACATGGTTGTTAGGCCTAACACGGTGATGCGTGAAAAAACCTTTATATTTTTTTAAAGACTACTACATATCCCAACTGACACGGTTGTTGGGCCTTTCATGGTGATGGTGAAAAAAACCTTTATTTTTTTTAGAATACTACATAACCTAATTGACACGGTTGTTAGGCCTAACACTGTGATGTGTGGAAAACCTTTATATTTTTTTAAAGAATACTACATATCCTAACTGACATGGTTGTTAGGCCTAACACGGTGATGCGTGAAAAAACCTGTATAATGTTTTAAAGAATACTACATAACATAACTGACACGGTTGTTCGGCCTATCACGGTAATGTGTGAAAAAAAACCTTTTTTTAAAATAGTACTGAAAACCTTAACTGACACGGTTGTTAGGTCTACCATGGTAATGCGCGAAAAATACTTTATATAGTTTTTTAAAAGAATACTCCATAAGCTAACTAACATGGTTGTTATGCCTAACACGGTGATCCATTAAAAAAACCTTTATTAATTTTTTTAAAATAGTACTTATAACCTAACTGACACGGTTGTTGGGCCTAATAAGGTGATGCATGAAAAAAACCGTTATATTTTTTTTAAAGAGTAACTTAACTAACACGGTTGTTAGCTCTAACACAGTGATGCGTGAAAAAACCGTTATATTTTTTTAAAGAATACTACATATCCTAACTGACATGGTTGTTAGGCCTAACACGGTGATGCGTGAAAAAACCTTTATATTTTTTTAAAGACTACTACATATCCCAACTGACACGGTTGTTGGGCCTATCATGGTGATGGTGAAAAAAACCTTTATTTTTTTTAGAATACCACATAACCTAATTGACACGGTTGTTAGGCCTAACACTGTGATGTGTGGAAAACCTTTATATTTTTTTAAAGAATACTACATATCCTAACTGACATGGTTGTTAGGCCTAACACGGTGATGCGTGAAAAAACCTGTATAATGTTTTAAAGAATACTACATAACATAACTGACACGGTTGTTCGGCCTATCACGGTAATGTGTGAAAAAAACCTTTATTTTTTTAAAATAGTACTGAAAACCTTAACTGACACGGTTGTTAGGTCTACCATGGTAATGCGCGAAAAATACTTTATATAGTTTTTTAAAAGAATACTCCATAAGCTAACTAACATGGTTGTTATGCCTAACACGGTGATCCATTAAAAAAACCTTTATTAATTTTTTTAAAATAGTACTTATAACCTAACTGACACGGTTGTTGGGCCTAATAAGGTGATGCATGAAAAAAACCGTTATATTTTTTTTAAAGAGTAACTTAACTAACACGGTTGTTAGGTCTAACACAGTGATGCGTGAAAAAACCGTTATATTTTTTTAAAGAATACGACATATCCTGACACGGTTGTTGGGCCTACACGATGATGTGTGAAAAAACCTTTATATTTTTTTTAAGAATTCTACATATCCTAACTGACACGGTTGTTAGGCCTAACACGGTGATGCGTGAAAAAACCTTTATATTTTTTTAAAGAATACTAGGCTACATATCCTAACTGACACGGTGGTGCGTAAAAAAACCTTTATATTTTTTTAAAGAATACCACATATCCTAACTGACATGGTTGTTGGGCCTATTATGGCGATGTGTGAAAAAAACCGTTATTTTTTTTAAAGAGTACTTCAAACCTTAACTGACACGGTTGTTAAGTCTAACATGGTGATGCGTGAAAAAAACCGTTATTTTTTTTAAAGAGTACTTCAAACCTTAACTGACACGGTTGTTAAGTCTAACATGGTGATGCGTGAAAAAAACCGTTATTTTTTTTAAAGAGTACTTCAAACCTTAACTGACACGGTTGTTAAGTGTAACATGGTGATGCGTGAAAAAAACCGTTATTTTTTTTTTTAAAGAGTACTCCAAACCTTAACTGACACGTTTGTTAGGCCATGGTGATGCGTGAAAAATCTTTATATATTTTTTAAAGATTACTGCATAAGTTAACTAACATGGTTGTTAAGCCTAACGCGGTGATGCATTAAAAAACACCTTTATTTATTTTTTAAAAAATAGTACTCCAGAACCTAACTGACACGGTTGTTGGGCCTAATACGGTGATGCATGAAAAAAGCCTTAATTTTTTTTAAAGAGTACTCCATAACTTAACTAACACGGTAGTAAGTTAAAAAAACATTGATTTTAAAAAAGAAATACACCATAACCTAACTGACTTATGTATAATTTTGTTTTTATTCAACAGCTTTTGTTACATAACCTCTAAATAAACAATTTTCTTCCGCAATCACTTCAATTATAGTTGAAGTAGTGTTAAGCTCATAACGTTGGCTAAACTTTATACCTAAACCTAAACCTAAACCTGAACCTAGGGACAACCCCAGCCAACTCGATGGTCACGGAAATAATTACGATTATTTAAATTTAATTATTTGAACCGTTACCGTAGAAACGAATATTAGAAGTTATTTATAATTCTGTTTTTATTCAAAATGCCACTCTGTTATTTGTGCAGTTAATTGAATGCATGAAAATAGATGAAGTACAAAACAGAAAAACAAAGTCTGGGATCGTTTTCACAATTTTTAAAAAAGTTTTAACTCAATCCACGTCGCTTTATGACAAGAAGCTTTTTTATAAGTAAAGTGATTCAATAGTAAACAGATCATTAGCTGAAGTTCAATATAACTGAGCTGGTAACATTTACAGTTGATATAATTATTGGAGTCCAAATTAGATTGTTACAATAAAGTTATAGTTGTTGTGTAGTACTAAAATATAACCAAGAGGTATGTAAAAGTTTTAATAAAATTATACAAAGTATTATCATCGAAAAATTGTACTTTTGCAACCATAGAAACCAACAATATAACTTAATTATTTATAGTTTTGTTTTAATTCAACAGCTTTTACGAAAAAATGTACTTTGTTATATAGAAAACAATACCATAGAAACCAACAATATAACTTAATTATTTATAGTTTTGTTTTAATTCAACAGCTTTTACGAAAAAATGTACTTTTGTTATCATAGAAACCAATATTACAACTTTAATATTTATAAATTTGTTTTTATTCAACGGGTGTTATGAAAAAATGTACTTTTGTTACCATAGAAACCAATATTATAACTAAAATACTATTTACAACTGTTCATTACCATTCACTTTTTATGGAAATATTCGTACCACACTTTCCGCATTACCATAAAGTACTATTTTTTCCGTTGCCTATTAGGCCTTGCCGATTTTTCCTACGTAACTTCAAGAACCGAACTTTTGGGACATGTATTGATATTGGATACTTTTAAATATTTGAAAATAGGTGGTCATTATGGTAAGACCCAGAACCTTGACTATGAAATGAACCGACCGTCTGTCATGCTGAAAAACACGTTTTAATGAATGATAAACATATTCTCTCTTTCTTTCTGTCTGTCTCTCTCTCTCTCTCTCTCTCTCTCTCTCTCTCTCTCTCTCTCTCTCTCTCTCTCTCTCTATATATATATATATATATATATATATATATATATATATATATATATATATATATATATATATTATCTGCATGTATATCATCACGGATATATTATCCTGTTGGATCACGCAAAGCACTCCGACTCATGTCTTGCTCCTTCTAATCCTCCACACCTCCCTCATCCTGTCACCATGGATCCTCTTCCGCTCCTCCATCCATTTTACCTCTGCTCTCTTTGGGATTTCATTCTCTGAGATCTTCCAACCGAGCATCTTTCTCCTGTATGCGTTCCTGTCTTCAACGTCTGTTGAGTCTATTTCTGCGTCATGTAGGTCTATTCTGACTTGTGCGATCCACGACATTGTTGATTTGACACCTTGTATATACTTAAGGATTCTGTTGGCAAGTCTCGTTATTGGGAGTCTACTGATGTGTATATATATATATATATATATATATATATATATATATATATATATATATATATGTGTGTGTATATGGTAAAATCCATTTTACGTTTGAAAATGGAAGGTATTCCAAACACTAAAAACCATGTTACTGTTTTGTCTAATACTTTTTTGAAAATCTGATTTTACCTTAGTTTTAAACACTAAAAACTGCAAAAATTGACATTTTGAATTTTCAAAGAAAACTGAAATTAAGAAAATGAATTTGACGGCGGTCAAGGTTCATTTTCCTATTTTCTTTTCAATGTAATTTTAAAATGTTTATTTATGCAGTTTTTAATTCGCTCATTTTACGAAGACAGTGACTTCATATTTTCAAATGATTTTAAGATATAAGGAATAATATTAAAAATGTGCTTTCATCACGTCAGCAAGACAGCTGCCCGCGATTTATTTGCGAGTATTGAGGCCAAAATTAATTAGAGCCGTGGGGAAACCGCAATTTCTTCACATCCTTTATACCAGATTTAATATTCTACTATGCACCGACCTAACACAATTTGCCACAAAAGTCTCTGGACCGTATCAAACCTGCGCATGCGCGGAACTAAACAACCTCTTTGCGTAATAATTAATTTTATTCTCTTTGTGTGACGTAGGCAGTGAGTGAATGTTAACACAGGGCATTCGGTAGCAGTTTGATACCAATATCACTGCAAAAACTTTCACAGATCTGTACAGCGATACTTCGCATCCTTTCCGCTGACATTATACAACACGGTTCCATCAAAATGGGCACTATTTACAAGTTTGAAACTATAATGACAAAGAAAATTTTAAAAAATTCGTATTTTATCGCAGTTTACGATTATGGTGTCAGTTCACTGCAAGTTATTAAAAAAAGTGTATGATGAAACGCCACGAATTTTACGGTTTTAATTGTTTATACTTTTTTATACGTTTAAATGTTTGTTTGTTGAGTTTAGGACGTAATGACGTTACAATCAGTAAGTGTACAGAAATTTCAGATACACCGAATTAAAACGTGTTTTTGTCCATAAATCTGTGTTAATTACGTTAAAATATCTTCAGATGTCGATTTTATATTTTAAGAAATTTAGGAAAATCACGTTTTTCGCGCACCTACTTTGAAGGTTCATAATTTTGTCAATTTCTATTTCACAACAAGGCTGTTCAAGTATATTATGGTAGTCGCCTCGGTGGTCTAGTGGATAGCGTACTAGGCTTTCACCCCGAGGACCCGGGTTCGATTCCCGGCCAGGGCTTGGCATTTTCATACGCTATAAATCATCCCACCGTCTGCATTAGCCCAAGTGTGCACAATAGTCGGACGTTAAAAAAAAAAAAAAAATTTGTAAAATCTACACAAATTTAGACAAAAATAGAAGTGTTGGTGAATTTATTTAAAAAACGTGCTCATTTTGTTACCAACAACATTATTGAAATAATTCTTTAACAGACGTCTGTAATTTTACAACACTAATATCATGAGTTATGTTCAATCTGATTTATAATTATTTTCAATGAGTAAACGTAAAGTTAATTAAACGAAATTTGAGTATTAATTTGAACATCAGGAGTACAGTCATGTTACACGCACTATAGACCTATAGAGTTGTAAATATAATTTAAAATGGAACGGTTGTTACGCTCTGTAGGTCTATAGTGTAAGCCACCCGACAGTACTTTGATAATGGTGGCAACACTGTGGTGGATACAACTAGAATTTAATTGAAATTTCGTTTCAGTAACTTGACGTTTACTTATTGAACACAATTATAAATCTGATTTAACAAGGTCTTTATAATACTGTTGTAAAATAACATATGTCTGTTAAAGAATTATTTCAATAAAGTTGTTGGTAACAAAATGAGCACATTTTTTAAATAAATGTATCGAAATTTCAATTGTTATCAAGAGTTGGTAACATTCGGCAAAAAGATTCAAAAATATGGGTACCATAACAGTATTGTTGTGGAGAAAAAACATCGACAAATTTATGAACCTTTTCAATTGTTATCAAAAGTTGGTAATATTCGGCAAAAACATTCAAAAATATGGGTACCATAACAGTATTGTTGTGGAGAAAAAACATTGACAAATTTATGAACCTTTTCAATTGTTATCAAAAGTTGGTAATATTCGGCAAAAACATTCAAAAATATGGGTACCATAACAGTATTGTTGTGGAGAAAAAACATTGACAAATTTATGAACCTTTTCAATTGTTATCAAAAGTTGGTAATATTCGGCAAAAACATTCAAAAATATGGGTACCATAACAGTATTGTTGTGGAGAAAAAACATTGACAAATTTATGAACCTTTTCAATTGTTATCAAAAGTTGGTAATATTCGGCAAAAACATTCAAAAATATGGGTACCATAACAGTATTGTTGTGGAGAAAAAACATTGACAAATTTATGAACCTTTTCAATTGTTATCAAAAGTTGGTAATATTCGGCAAAAACATTCAAAAATATGGGTACCATAACAGTATTGTTGTGGAGAAAAAACATTGACAAATTTATGAACCTTTTCAATTGTTATCAAAAGTTGGTAATATTCGGCAAAAACATTCAAAAATATGGGTACCATAACAGTATTGTTGTGGAGAAAAAACATTGACAAATTTATGAACCTTTTCAATTGTTATCAAAAGTTGGTAATATTCGGCAAAAACATTCAAAAATATGGGTACCATAACAGTATTGTTGTGGAGAAAAAACATCGACAAATTTATAAACCTTTAAAGTAGCTAGTAGTAGAAAAACTGCGTGAAAATCGTGTTTTCCGATTAATTTATTGAAATATAAAATCAACGTTAGAAAATATATTAAAGGAATTGACATAGATTTGTAGAAAAATGACATAGTTCAATTGGTGTCTCTGAAATTTTTATATAATGACCGATTGGAACATTATAACGTCTTAAAGTGTGGTGTTTTCTTTCGTGGGTCCAATTTTTTTAAATATAGTTTTTTTAAAAATTCATTCTCTTCGCGTCAGCGAGACAGCTGCGTGACGCGGTAATTTTTAATTTAAAACTTTACGTATAATATAAACAAATGAGAAGACACGGCGATAGTAACGTGCAGTATTGTGTTACGCCATTTCCGGTCCGGAAATTGACAAACGCAGCCGCGGAGAACGCTCCCACAAGAATTTTAATTTAGTTTCTTTGACAATTTTCTTTTGAGCAGAGTTCACAGGGTATATAATTTTCTTACAGTGTGAGGGAATTTTTATTAGAGGGCAAATGAATTTTGTTTAAAAAAATGAAAGAATTCTAGTAAAACGTGAGCGAAGTTTGTAAAAGAACGATCCAGTTTACGATTACTAGTATGGGAAGTTGTTTAAAAAGAATGAGCGAACATTTGTAAGAGCCAAAGGATTGTTTTTTAATGACAAAGTAGTTTACGCAAAGGTGGAGGGAATTTCAGTAAATGAGTGAGGGAATATTTTTAAGAGCTGAGGGAATTTTTAGGACAGATTTCTGTAACGGCTATGGAAATTTGTGTAAAGGATTGATGGAATATTTGGAACAGGTGAGAGAATAGTTTTTAAAGCGACAAAACAGTTTTTGCAAAGCTAAAGGAAATTTGTAAAAGAGTGAGAGTATATTTGTAAGACGTGAAGGAATTTTGTAAATGGACGAAATAGTTTATGCACAGGTAAAGAGAATTTTTGTAAAAAATAAGTGAATGTTTTAAGAGAATTTTTTGAATGTTTTTTTTTTTTTGGTGTTTAACGTCCGACTATTGTGCACACTTGGGCTAATGCAGACGATGGGATATAGCGTATGAAAATGCCAAGCCCTGGCCGGGAATCGAACCCGAGTCCTCGGGGTGAAAGCCCAGTACGTTATCAACTAGGCCACCGAGGCGGCTAATTTTTTTTTAAAGCATAATATAAATTAATTCAGTTTTGAACAAATACATTCGATATTATTATTGCAATGAGTTATGTCAACTTCTTTTAAGATAACACCTGTAATGTGACATAGCGACAGGATCCTGACCACTAGGAGACGTTTTATAGTCTTTAAAAATTGTCCTCTTTCGTCAAAATCGTTTCTGGCATCTTCGAAGGGTATTCTCTCTCCAAAGATAACCATAATACAAGTTATAAATCTGTATAGCATCTGTTCTGCGTTTGCATTTGAAATATTCAAATTTCATCGAAAATACAAATAATGAGATTTTTTACCAAAACATAATCAATAGTTTTACCATTATTGAAACGTTTTTTTAAATAAAAATTGTTATATGTTAAAGATAAACATTTTAATCTTTCCTGCATAGTGAAAGGATGAGGGAACATTGGAGGGAACGGAAACCCGCTATGCCGGTCACAAGCCCGGGGCCTGTTATCAAGTAACAGGAAGTGGTGAGTGATAGAGGAGTAACACCTCTCTAAAAAACCTTGGTCCATCTGGCTCCGGATGGTAGTACCTTGTAAGGGCCCCTTGCCTAGGGTTACAGGTGTGAGCCGGTCAACGGTATTGCAATGATCAAAACAACTACGGATGTACTTACCCCAGGTGGCAGCCCAGCTGTGCTGGAAAATCCACCCTCGACAGAGGCAGGCCCCACGGATTCTGGGGGGGGGGGCCAAACATTGCTTATGGATGACCCTTTTAAGAGAAGTTCAAGAATGATAAGATCCCCTAGTGATAAAGTTAGTACAAACACAGGGGACAAAAATACTAGTTTGTTAAGAGAAAATCATGAACTTCGATACAGGATTCAAGAACTAGAGAACATGGTATTAGATCTAAGACAAGAAATGAAGGATTTAAAAGCTAAGAATAGTCTTCTTAAAGAGATTCAGATAAGTGGTTCAAATAAGGAAAATAGTGATGAAAAACTAGAACACTCTGTATACCATACAGACGAAGAGGATCTGGCTCAAGAAACAGAATGGATTATCAAGAAAAAAAGACCTAACAAAAAAAGGAAAGCTGTATTCTCTCCAGAAATACAAGAGCAAACGTGTGAAGAGAAGATGAGTCCTTCCCGCCAAAGTAAGGAAGACATGATAAAACATTCAAAGGATGTAAGAGCTAAAATGAAATTACAAAAACCTCCGCATATAAATATAGTTGGGGTAGCCAGTTACTCGAATTTGCAAACAATACTGCAAGTTGCTTCAGATAAAGACTATAAATTAACTGCTCTAAACAATAATGTTTGGAAAGTAAACATGCCAGACTCTGACAGCTACAGAGCTGTTACACAAAAATTGAAGAGCGACAACATACAGTGGTACTCGTTCGAAGATAAGAATGAAAGGCCAATTAAAGTAATGGCTAGAGGCTTGCATTCATCGTGTGCTAAAGATGATATTATTGACAACTTGAAACAACAAGGTTTCAAGATTCTCGATGCAGTCAATATCTTGAAAAAGAAAAAGTGAAAACGAGAATGGTGAGATAATAACACAAAGGAGAGGTCTACCTTTGTTTATGTTAACTTTTGACAACAAAGAGATTGTTGATAACATTTATAATATTAAATCAATTCTTAACATTGTGGTAAAAATTGAGCCCCTTAGAAGGAATCTCACTCTAATACCTCAGTGTAAGCGATGTCAAGGGTATAATCATACTCAAGGGTACTGCCAGAGAGACCCAAGGTGCGTAAAATGTGCTGGGAAACATCTAACTGCGGTGTGCACAGTGAGTAAAAATAATCCTCCAAAGTGTGTTAACTGTCACGGTAAACATCCAGCAAATTATCGGGGCTGTGAGGTTGCCAAAGAATTGCAGAAGCGCAGAAATGGTGTATTAAGAATTAAAAATCATATTCAAAGGAATATAAATAGTAGGCCTACTATACAACAGGAATTCAACAGAACATCTAACAGTACGAGTAACGACACTAGTATGGCACCGACAACATATGCGAAAGCCTTAGGTAGAAGTTTTTCCGGAACAGCAACAATAGAAAAGAATCTGGAAATCATATTAGAAAAACTAGATGAACAAAGACACACAAATAAGTTAATATTTGAAAGAATAAGCAAGGTAGAAAGCAATATGAATAAAAATAAGAAAAAAATGAAAACATGAACCATACTTTGCGAATAGCCACTTGGAATGCTAATGGACTTTCTCAGCTAGCTATGGAGTTGGAATTGTTCCTCATTAATGAGAAAATTGATATCTGTTTGGTGTCAGAAACACACTTCACTAATCAATCCTATTTTAAAATCAGAGACTTTTGCCTTTATCATGTGGATCATCCTTCAAACAAAGCCAGAGGAGGCTCTGCTGTCCTTATCAAAAACAACATTAAACACTATGAAAGTTTTGAAATAAAGCTAGAAACAATGCAAATTACAACAGTTGCAGTGAAATTCAAAAACAAATACTTTAATATATCATCTATATATTGTCCACCTAGACATAATCTAAGAAGGGAGGACTATTTAAAGCTTTTTAATACACTAGGACATAATTTTATAATAGGAGGTGACTTCAATGCAAAGAACACTTATTGGGGGTCACGATTGACTACTGCAAAAGGTAAAGCATTATACGAATCGGGGAGAGAAATTAAATGCGATTTCTACTCCACCGGCAAACCAACTTACTGGCCATCGGATTCTAGAAAGATCCCTGATCTTCTTGATTTTTTCATCGCTAAAGGCGTGTCGGATGGGTATGTGTGTGTTGGTGAAAGTTATGAGTTGGCTTCTGACCATTCTCCAGTTATTATGACAATAAGTGGGAATATAATACAAAAGATGAACTTCCTAAGTTAACAAATCTTAAAACTAATTGGGATGATTTTAGAAAGGAGTTGAGTTGTAGAATAGAACTGCAAACATCTCTTAAGACTCCTGATCAATTGGAAGACGAAGTAGAGGCTTACATCCATAATATCCAAAAATCAGCTTGGAATAGTACACCTTGGTTATCCAAACCTAAGAGTAATATCACATACCCGATAGAAGTACGGGATTTGATTCAGAAGAAAAGGAAAATCCGTAAAAAGTGGCAGAAAACTCGAGTGCCTCAATATAAATCTGAGTTAAATGAACTGAACAATAAACTTAAGAGATTATTGAAACAAATTAAAAGCGAATCCATTTCTAGATATCTTGAAGGGCTATCGTCAGATAAGGATAGTGACTACAAAATATGGCAAGCCACTAAAAGCATCAAGAGACCTAGAAACCATATTCCACCAATTAGGAAGGTTGACAATACTTGGGCAAGAAGTAACAAGGAAAAAGCTGATTTGTTTGCTGCTCACCTAGAGAACACATTCAAACCATTTGAGGCGCAAGCAGCAGGTGAAACATTAATACCAATAGAAAAGAACGACCTAGTGGATATTGGTAAAGTAACATACAACGAGCTTGTAAAGGTAATAACAGGTTTAAAAGCTAATAAAGCTCCTGGTTATGAATTAATAACTGGAAAAATTGTTAAGGAATTACCAGAAAAGGCTGTTCGAAAATTATTACATTTGATAAACGCCTCTTTTAGGCTAAGATATGTCCCAAGACAGTGGAAAATAGCAGAGGTTATAATGATACCTAAGCCAGGAAAAGATCACAGGAGAAAGCATCTTACCGTCCCATCTCTCTTTTGCCAATTATCTCAAAAGTCTTTGAAAAACTCTTGGTAAAACGCCTCAAACCTATTATTGAAGAGAGGAACCTAATCCCACATCATCAGTTTGGGTTTAGAAGTCAACATTCGACGATTGACCAAATACATCGGATTACCAATGTTGTTGAAAGAGTACTTGAAGAGCGTAAAATCTGCTCATCACTGTTTCTGGATATGGCACAGGCTTTTGACAAAGTCTGGCATGAAGGCTTATTATATAAGTTACAAAGAGATCTTCCAAACCAATTTTATGAATTACTGAAGTCATACATGTCAGAAAGATGCTTTAGGGTCAAATGTGATGGTGAATATTCTAGAATAAAGGATATAGCTGCAGGAGTTCCTCAAGGAAGCGTATTAGGACCTATTTTGTTTCTGTTATATACAAGAGACATACCTCAGGATTCCGATACAGTAATTGCTACTTTTGCAGATGATACTGCAATTTTGGCCGTTGGGGATAATGTAGAGGAAGCAAAACTGAAAATTCAAAAATCTATTGATAAAGTCAGTATCTGGATAAGGAAATGGAGATTAAAATTAAATGAATCTAAATCAAACTACATAAACTTTACCAATAGAAAGATAAACCCAACCAATATTGAACTAAATGGTCACTCATTAGCTCCTGTTAATACAGCAAAATACCTTGGGATGACGCTTGACGCAAAACTTCATTGGAAAGAGCATGTCAAGAATAAAATAAGGGATTAAATATTAAATTCAAGAAAATGAATTGGCTGCTTGGTAGGAGATCTACACTAGACCTACACAATAAACTTTTAATTTATAAGCAATTACTCAAACCTGTTTGGACTTATGGAATTCAGCTGTGGGGGTGCACGAAGAAAACAAATGCTAAAGCCGTTCAAGTATTCCAGAACAAGGTTCTGCGTAGTATTGTTAATGCACCATGGTTCGTGCGTAATGATGACCTGCATCGTGACCTCAGGATGAATACGGTTTCAGAAGAAATAATGAAATACGCAATCATGCATAAAACAGACTACAAAAACATGTCAATCCTGAAGTGTTGTGCTTGTTGAATAACACAGATGATGTTCGCCGTCTTAATAGAACAAAGCCGTTGGATATTAGTGGACGATAATAAATAAAACAAGAGTAACACATGAACATTGTGTTTAAAATTTATGGGACTCCATTACTGAATGGTGATCCAAACAAAGTGACATCGTAATATCAAATGTAAATTACTTGTTAAGTGTAAATTCTTAGTTGTAATTGTTATATAATAATAATAAAAAAAAAAAAAATTGGAGGGAACGGAAGAGAAAACAGGTAAGTGTGAAGAATTGAAATTGTCACGTGGTCCCTAGCAGGCCTCATCGAAGAAGAAGAAGAAGAAGAAGAAGAAGAAGAAGAAGAAGAAGAAGAAGAAGAAGAAGAAGAAGAAGAAGAAGAAGAAGAAGAAGAAGAAGAAGAAGAAGAAGAAGAAGAAGAAGAAGAAGAAGAAGAAGAAGAAGAAGAAGAAGAAGAAGAAGAAGAAGAAGAAGAAGAAGAAGAAGAAGAAGAAGAAGAAGAAGAAGAAGAAGAAGAAGAAGAAGAAGAAGAAGAAGAAGAAGAAGAAGAGGAGAAGAAGAAAGAAGAAGAAGAAGAAGAAGAAGAAGAAGAAGAAGAAGAAGAAGAAGAAGAAGAAGAAGAAGAAGAAGAAGAAGAAGAAGAAGAAGAAGAAGAAGAAGAAGAAGAAGAAGAAGAAGAAGAAGAAGAAGAAGAAGAATAAAGAATAAAGAAGAAGAAGAAGAATAAAAAAGAAGAAGAAGAAGAAGAAGAAGAAGAAGAAGAAGAAGAAGAAGAAGAAGAAGAAGAAGAAGAAGAAGAAGAAGAAGAATAAAAGAAATAAATAGAATAGAAGAAGAAGAAGAAGAAGAAAAGAATAAAGAAGAATAAAATAGAAGAAAGAAGAAGAAGAAGAAGAAGAAGAAGAATAAATAAGAAGAAGAAGAAGAAGAAGAAGAAGAAGAAGAAGAAGAAGAAGAAGAAGAAGAATAAAGAAATAATAAAGAAGAATAAAAGAAGAAGAAGAAGAAAGAAGAAAGAAGAAGAAGAAGAAGAAGAAGAAGAAAAGGGAGAAGAAGAAGATAAAGAAGAATAAAAAAAGGGGAAAGAGGAGAAGAAGAAGAAGAAGAAGAAGAAGAAGAAGAAGAAGAAGAAGAAGAAGAAGAAGAAGAAGAAGAAGAAGAAGAAGAAGAAGAAGAAGAAGAAGAAGAAGAAGAAGAAGAAGAAGAAGAAGAAGAAGAAGAAGAAGAAGAAGAAAGAAAGAAGAAGAAGAAGAAGAAGAAGAAGAAGAAGAAGAAGAAGAAGAAGAAGAAGAAGAAGAAGAAGAAGAAGAAGAAGAAGAAGAAGAAGAAGAAGAAGAAGAAGAAGAAGAAGAAGAAGAAGAAGAAGAAGAAGAAGAAAGATAAAATAGACCAGAAGTAGCTGTTTATGAGATGAGACAGTCTGCTGCATCAATGAACTTACGTATATCAAGATTGTATGTTCGAGACTGTAGTTACTTCCGTAAACTTTTCCCTGGCTGTTAACACCGTTCCACTGTCCTCATTAGTCTAACTGACATAAAATAATGGACGTTAAGAAAAGATACACAATCGACCAACATTAACAAAGAAAATTTTTCGTCTAATGTATGAAGAATGTCTGGTTCAGACAATGAATTTAAATGGACTAGAAGTATAAACGCCATTATAAAAAGCCTGCACGATATTAGAGCCTAAAGTCCGAGTAGTGTAAATATCTGCCGCTACGAACGCTGCAAGCTGAAACGACAAGGAGTGGAGACGTTTGAGAAAATAGAATACTATTATCTACTACTACTGTCTATTTAACTGTAATTGAACACTCCGATGTAAGATGCCACCAGCAGCGAGCGCTCACAAAGCTCTCAAAAGGGTTATCATTCTAGTACGTTTATATTCAATGGTTTATATGATAATTGACGGCCATACAGAGACAAACTTGTCCGCCATTTTCTTCTCAATGGGTATTGAACGCTACCGCGTTCTTGTATTTCCAATTGTATACAATACATCTAGTTAAGTAGCGACGTGACAGTTCTGTAATTGGCCCTCCAGAGAGCCCTGTAATTTATCGTTTGCCTCGTTTTAATTCTGGCTGTAATTATTTCTTTTAAAAACAAACAAAGCTTTACATTTGTCACTCTGTCTGCGCCATTTTCTTGTGTCGTACAGGGTGGGTAGAAGTACACGTCCGTTAGTATTTTAGGGAACAGCGAAGTTGTTATTGGAACAACGTACCTATAACGCAATACAACGTTGTACTGATGGCGGTATGACAGTATATTGCAGGCGCTAAGTTCCTCGTGCTCACGAAATCTGAATAATCGCGGCACGCAGCTGTATCGCTGACGTAATGGAAGCGAATTTCCAAAAGTATTTTTTTTTATATACAGATTTTAAATGCATTAATAATATATGTTGATTTTAATGCTGATTGTGATTGTAAAAATCATATTTTCCAAAAGGGCGTGACAAAGAAAATATAATAGGAAATTCGCTTTTAATACGACAGCAAAACAGTTACGTATCACTGTTATCATTTGAGGAACCAATCATAATAAAAAAAAACTAATTAAATACTAGTTATCTTAATGTTTATTAACGCGTCTATCTATTTATCTGAATGTAGATTTGTGTAATATACAGATCTATCTAAGTACATATCTATTTATCTATTAGTAAAAATACAAATAATCGAAACAGTAAAACAAATAGGCTAATGTAATAATACTTCGATAAAGCATATGCCTCCTAGACTTTGAAAAGACAAATTACTGTGCAGATGGAAAAGGGTGTGGACTGTTGGATTATGTGTGAATAAGAATGTGAAATGAGGTAAGATTGTGTATGAATCAGGGTATGGATTTTTGGAGGAATATTTGTGGATAAAGGTGCGGAGTTTGTGAATAATGTGATGATAAGGGCATGTATAGGATGATTACCTACAGATATGTGTGTGAATTGTGGATTGTAGGTGAATTATATGTATGCATTGGTATTGATTATATGGTGGATTATGTTTGAATAAGGGAGTGGTTTGAGTAGATTATGTGTGTATCGGTATTGATATAGGGTCAATTATGTATAGATAAGGGTGTGAACTGAGTGAATTATGTGTGGATAAGGATGTGACTTGATTGGATTATGTGTGAGTAATGGTGTAAATTATGTGTGGTTTGAAGAAGGCATTACGTGTAGATAAGGATGTAAATTATGTGTGGATAAGGGTGTGGATTTGGTGAATTATTTGTGGATAAGGATGTGGCTTGGTTGGATTATGTGTGAGTAATGGTGTAAATTATGTGTGGTTTGAAGAAGGGATTACGTGTACATAAGGATGTAAATTATGTGTGGATAAGGGTGTGGATTTGGTGAATTATGTGTGGATAAGGATGTGACTTGGTTGGATTATGTGTGAGTAATGGTGTAAATTATGTGTGATTTGAAAAAGGGATTACGTGTATATAAGGATGTAAATTATGTGTGGATAAGGGTGTGGATTTGGTGAATTATGTGTGGATAATGATGTGACTTGGGTGGATTATGTGTGAGTAATGGTGTAAATTATGTGTGGATTGAAGAAGGGATTACGTGTAGATAAGGATGTAAATTATGTGTGGATAAGGGTGTGGATTTGTTGAATTATGTGTGGATAAGGATGTGACTTGATTGGATTATGTGTGAGTAATGGTGTAAATTATGTGTGGTTTGAAGAAGGGATTACGTGTAGATAAGGATGTAAATTATGTGTGGATAAGGGTGTGGATTTGGTGAATGTGTGGATAATGATGTGACTTGGGTGGATTATGTGTGAGTAATGGTGTAAATTATTTGTGGTTTGAAAAAGGGATTACGTGTATATAAGGATCTAAATTATGTGTGGATAAGGGTGTGGATTTGTTGAATTATGTGTGGATAAGGATGTGACTTGGGTGGATTATGTGTGAGTAATGGTCTAAATTATGTGTGGATTGAAGAAGGGATTACGTGTAGATAAGGATGTAAATTATGTGTGGATAAGGGTGTGGATTTGGTGAATGTGTGGATAATGATGTGACTTGGGTGGATTATGTGTGAGTAATGGTGTAAATTATGTGTGGTTTGAAGAAGGGATTACGTGTAGATAAGGATGTAAATTATGTGTGGATAAGGGTGTGGATTTGGTGAATGTGTGGATAATGATGTAACTTGGGTGGATTATGTGTGAGTAATGGTGTAAATTATGTGTGGATTGAAGAAGGGATTACGTGTATATAAGGGTGTAAATTATGTGTGAATAAGGTTGTGGATTGGATGGATTTTGTAGGAATAAGGATGTGAACTGGGTGTGGGTGGACTGGGTGTGAATAAGGGTGTAAATTATGTGTGGATAGTTATCCACATATTATATGTGGACCCTTGTGTGGATTGGTTGATTATGTGTGGATAAGAATGTGAATTAGGTTGATTATTTGTGATTAAGACGCATATCTGCAGGGAACAAAACCGAAAAATAAACCAGATGTTCTATTGGTAATGCGTATCATATAGGATGCAACAACTTCCTCTTTTTGACTTTCAGCCAGTAGAATCTATTCTGACCAAGATGTACATTGGTCACTTCAATAAAATAGAAACATAGCTTGGTTGTGAAAAGAAATTTGGCCTCTTTAATCCAGGTGACTTTTTTTTGAAAATGATTGTTTCGAAATTCGAAAATTCCGATTTCAGTACTTCTAACAACCAGGTGGCCGATTCCCGTTCGTAGATAAAAATTGACGAAAACGAATGGCGAATGAAACAGTGAGCTATAACACTTCCATACTAAGATTGAAGTTGTAGTAATTCAAATAGAACGTATAATAATAACTTACACAAAGAATTTCATAATGCACACAGATAGAAGTGAAATTATCACGGTAACTAGAAACAAATTAATTTTTTGTTCACCACTTTATTGAGTATATACAATCCACGTATTGTTTGTATATGCAATCTTTCATCGGTTTTAATAGAGTTACTGAAGTATTTGGCGGATCCAAATCGGAACTACTGAATATAAAACCACATTATAAAAAGCGTACTCGATATCAGAGGCTGAAGTACAATTAGTTAGACTATTTGCCGTTACGAACGCTGCAAGCTGAACAGAGGGAGGAGTCGTTTGAGAAAATAGACAGTAATATTGTCTATTTAACTGTAGTTGAACACTCTGCCGCAAGATGAAATCAGCAGCGAGTGCTTACATATCTTTCATTAAGGTTATCATTCTATAGGTCAACCGCTTAGAAAGCGGCCTGTTAAGAACATCAGTGGGACAAAGAGAAAATATGCGAGTGAGAGGTCGAGTCCCCACTCTCTCACAATAGCTCCCTCCTTTACTTTCACTACCGCTGAGTAGTAACAGTTTGTAGATTCAGATTGACAGACTCTGTGTCACTGGACTTTGGAGGAAGCTGCAGTGGCACTCTCTTACATGCGCGAGAAATTCTCGCACAAGCCGTTTACTAAGTGACTGAACTATAGTACTTTTATAATAAATAACGGAAACGAATTTTCGATTTTTCGTTGTTGTTATTTTAAGGCAAAAATCACATTGAGGCTATTATCGCCTCCGTAAATATAAGTGTTAGAGTAAAGTGTTAAAGTCGTAAGTGTAGTGTTGCAAGTGTAAGTGTGTGTTAAACTCGGGTACCGCGAGAGACGTCTAAACCCTCTTAATAGGTGCAGGTAGTCTGCACTCTCCTTCGGGGATAAATTTTCGAAATAAACATTTCCATTCTTGTTACATCTGTGGACAAATAAGTCTGGTTCTTTAAAACTAGAACTGTTTGTGCAATAGTTTCTGTAAACCAAGTTTCGCCTGTGTTTTTCTGAATTGTAAATTAAATCGAACACAGATTAATAATAGATACGATTCTAAGAAAACTTGTGTAGAATGTGGAAACAGTGTGTACAGAATGACTGAGATTACAAACATAATGTTTGGAAAGTATTTTTATTTATGTGAGAAAACATCAGAATTTATTTAGTAATTTGCCCGTTAAGAAAGTTGAAAAATTCCAGAACGAATACACGATAAACGCGTCACGAACCTGTCATACTGTTGCGAGGGAAACGAGTTACCAAAAACTAACATCACGCAAAAAACGTTTCAACAGATGATGAAACATTAAACAGGTATTTATTTTGTGTAAATTTGTTATACATCAAAATTCGTTTTAAAATTAGGCACCATTCAAAATTTTTTTAAAGTACATAATTTCTGTATGCTACTCATTTTTAACGTATTTTCATTCGACAACGAGGTTTTTGAACGGTCATCGTGGTAAGATCAACATAAGATCACCTTTTGATGGGTTGATATATATATATATATATCCTTAACAGAAGAAGGAGGCTTCGGTTCTATGGACACATCAGTAGATTCCCAACAACGAGACTTGCCAACAGATCCTTAAGTATATATAAGGAGTCAAATCAACAACGTCGTGGATCGCACAGTCAGAATAGACCTACATGACGCAGGAATAGACTCAACAGATGTTGAAGACAGGAACGCATACAGGAGAAAGATGCTCGGTTGGAAGGTTCCATAGAATGAAATCCCAAAGAGAGCAGGTGTAAAATGGACGGAGGAGCGGAAGAGGATCCATTGGGACAGGATGAGGGAGGTGTGGAGGATTAGAAGGAACAAGACATGAGTCGGAGTGCTTTGCATGATCCAACAGGGTCTATACGCAGATAATAATAATATATTGTACAGCGGACTGAACTGTGAAGTTCAACCACCAGGAGGGAGAATTATCTCGAAGATACGATTTTGTCGAAACTTCGTAACAATATTTCTTCTAGAAACAATTATGTCGAACCGATGTAATCAGGTTTTCAATGTTACACACACGTGCGCGCACACGCACACACACACACACACACACACACACACACACACATATATATATATATATATATATATATATATATATATATACATACACACATACATACATACGGCTGAGAAAGTAGACAATACTATTATAAATTTAACTGTAGTTGAACACTTTGCCACAAGATGCCACCATCAGCGAGCGAGCGAATGAGCACCGATCCTTATATCGCACAAAACAGTTTTTTTGTTTAAAATCTGAACTCACCGTCCTGATAAGCCTACATAACCGCACTAATCAGCATTTTAAACTGACTTGAAAAAATAATGAATCAGAAGGCGGTCAGGGATCATTTTTTTGTATTTTAAATGTAGTTTAAAAATGTTTTTAATACTAATTTATACTGACTTTGAAGCTGATAATAGGAGACTTTCTATAATTTTTAAAGGCTCTCGTAAACAAGTTCTAGATATTAGATAGGCGCTTATTTCATAGCGCCGGGTCTGAGTCTTACCATGATGACCACTCATAGGAATTCGATAATAAAAGACAATAATTGTTCGACACTTTAGAATAGTTTACTGATAGAGTGTGAAGGTCTGCTATCTGTTAAATAATCACTTCTGGTTAGATTTATTATGAAGTATAGTTGATCAGTGCTTAAGTGTTTAACAACGGGTAATAAAACAATTAAAACAAAATTAGATTGTTGGCAAGAATGTAAAGTGTAGTATTACTTCCTGATTGCCAACCAGAGAAAAGTTTTAAGTACCGTAATTAACGGGAGGAAAGAAAGGGTCTTAATTAAATTTGGTAGCTAAATTTATTAAGGGTTAAGGGTCAATTGTTACCAGGGAATGAGCCAGACTGTATGTTCGATAGTCGTAATTTGGTTGTTAAATAATCTCCCATGACCACTTCGAACTTTAAATACAAATTGTTATTTTTACCAAAGAACAGACTGTATGTCCGATAGTTGTAATTTGGTTATGTTTAATAATCTCCTTTGACCAATTTGAACTTTAAATACAAATTGTTATTTTTACCAAAGAACAGACTGTATGTCCGATAGTTGTAATTTGGTTATGTTAAATAATCTCCTTTGACTACTTTAAACTTTAAATACAAATTGTTATTTTGACCAGAGAAAAGACTGTATGTCTCATAGTCGTAATTTGGTTATGTTTAATAATCTCCTTTGACCACTTTGAACTTTAAATACAAATTGTTATTTTTACCAAAGAACAGACTGTATGTCTGATAGTCGTAATTTGGTTGTTAAATAATCTCCTTTGACCACTTTGAAATTTAAAAACAAATTGTTATTTTTACCAGAAAACAGACTGTATGTCCGATAGTTGTAATTTGGTTGTTAAATAATCTCCTTGGTCCAATTTGAACTTTAAATACAAATTGTTATTTTTACCAGAGAACAGACTGTATGTCTGATAGTCGTAATTTGGTTATGTTTAATAATCTCCTTTGTCCAATTTGAACTTTAAATACAAATTGTTATTTTTACCAAAGAACAGACTGTATGTCTGATAGTCGTAATTTGGTTATGTTTAATAATCTCCTTTGACCAATTTGAACTTTAAATACAAATTGTTATTTTTACCAGAGAACAGACTGTATGTCTGATAGTCGTAATTTGGTTATGTTTAATAATCTCCTTTGACCAATTTGAACTTTAAATACAAATTGTTATTTTTATCAGAGATCAGACTGTATGTCTGATAGTCGTAATTTGGTTATGTTTAATAATCTCCTTTGACCACTTTGAACTTTAAATACAAATTGTTATTTTTACCAGAGAACAGACTGTATGTCCGATAGTTGTAATTTGGTTATGTTTAATAATCTCCTTTGTCCAATTTGAACTTTAAATACAAATTGTTATTTTTACCAGAGAACAGACTGTATGTCCGATAGTTGTAATTTGGTTATGTTTAATAATCTCCTTTGTCCAATTTGAACTTTAAATACAAATTGTTATTTTTACCAGAGAACAGACTGTATGTCTGATAGTCGTAATTTGGTTATGTTTAATAATCTCCTTTGACCAATTTAAACTTTAAATACAAAT
Source organism: Callitettix versicolor (assembly GCA_022606455.1). NCBI lineage: Eukaryota > Metazoa > Arthropoda > Insecta > Hemiptera > Cercopidae > Callitettix > Callitettix versicolor. The sequence goes on from CM040187.1 coordinate 64,964,407, forward strand.
TGTTATTTTTACCAAAGAACAGACTGTATGTCCGATAGTTGTAATTTGGTTATGTTAAATAATCTCCTTTGACTACTTTAAACTTTAAATACAAATTGTTATTTTGACCAGAGAAAAGACTGTATGTCTCATAGTCGTAATTTGGTTATGTTTAATAATCTCCTTTGACCAATTTAAACTTTAAATACAAATTGTTATTTTGACAAGAGAAAAGACTGTATGTCTGATAGTCGAAATTTGGTTATGTTTAATAATCTCCTTTGACCAATTTAAACTTTAAATACAAATTGTTATTTTTACCAGAGAATAGACTGTATGTCTGATAGTCGTAATTTGGTTATGTTAAATAATCTCCTTTGACTACTTTAAACTTTAAATACAAATTGTTATTTTGACCAGAGTACTTCATTTCAACTCTGGTAATGGTGTAAATTATGTGTGGTTTGATGAAGGGATTACGTGTACATGAGGATGTAAATTATGTACAGAATTTTTTTCTCTATCGACTGGTTAATAAAGTAACTGTATGTCTGATATTTGTAATTTGGTTCTGTTAAATAATCTCCTTTGACCACTTTGAACTTTAAATACAAATTGATATTCTTACCAGTATAGAGATATTTGCATATGCCTGCTCTGCTTTCAATTTCTCCCCCTTTCTCTTGACCCTTATCACCGAAGTTGTGCTCTATTTGGCCAGCTTTTGTTGGGAGGTGAGTTCCCGATCATTCTATTTACATTCTTACTCATGGGAACATGAGTAGATAGGGAAATTATGTCCGTTCACACAAAGGTCGACACCGTGGGTAAATATAAAAACACTGAGAGGGTTCCGTTTGATACACCATTAGGCCGGTGTCACTCACGCCATCAGCATGGATCAAAGCGGGTTAGGCAGATTAGGTAGATTATTATTTTTTATTTTAAGGCGAAAAGCACATTGAGGCTATTATCGCCACCCTATATGTAAGTGTGAGTGTAAAGTGTAAAAGTCGTAAATGTAGTGTTGTAAGTGTGTGTGTTAAGACTCGGGTACCGCGAGGAACGTCTGAATTCTCTCAATAGTCTGCACCCCCTCTGCGGGGCAGGTTAGGTCTCTAACTACTCTAGTGAATGTGTGTATATTATAGCCGGTAGCCTACATTTGTGTAGGACACACATATATTTATACATATATGTATAACATACATATATGTATGTTTTATATATATGAACACACACACACACACACACACACATATATATATATATATATATATATATATATATATATATATATATATATATATATATATGTTTTTGACGTAAAGAGTTTATAAAGAGCGCCAGAACTTTCAAAAAGTTCAAGTTTCCATTCTCCTTCCTGATTTCAATTTGTTAGGGAGGTAAAAAGTATGGGTTTGCAGGAGACAAAAGTTAGTAGAATACTATTCGTCATTTTGTTTTGTTTTGACATAACATATGTTTCATATAAAGCATTTGAATCACACTATAAGTGGACAGTTTACATCGCAGTAGTGTAAACAATACTGACATCAGCTGATCCATTCACGTTTTCGATACATTTCTCATTGTAAGGTCAAAATACAACCACTTACGAGTACTTCATACTAATATACAAGGACGAGACGCAAGGCTTCTACGGATCCTGAATATGTGTTTTAAAACCATTTTAATATGTAGGCCAATTTAACCATTTTCTGTTTTTGTAAATCATTTATACATTAAAAATTGTTTGTAACGATTCCTCCCCCCAAAATGTCAAACCATTTAAAAATTTGTGATTAAAAAAATTTTTTTTCTCTCGATAATCTGCATACACTAAAATTTTCATCCTAGAATTTTAAGCTTTTAAATTACACTGAAAATACGAAAATGAACACTGACTGATTAAATTAATTAAATTGAATTAAATTTCTTTAATTTCAACGGATTTTGAAAATTAAAAATAGTAAATTATGAAGTTTATAACGTTGATTGTACGATGGTGAAATCAGAAATTCAGAAAACTGTAGGGGCCTAATACAAAAAAAAAATATAAAATTTTAGATTTGAAATTGGAGTCATTTTGAAACTGACGAACGAAACAGTAGTTGGATTAAAACTGTAAATATAAACATGCTAACACACACAAACACAAACAAACAAACACACACAAACACACACACACACACACACACACACACACACACACACACACACACACACACACACACACACACACACACACACACACACACACACACACACACACACACACACACACACACACACACACACACACATGACCACCACTCAATCCTTTTTGACGGGTTGTTATATATATATATATATACATACATATATATATATATATATATATATATATATATATATATATATATATATATATAATCAAAATTATTAAAATTTTTAACTTTTATTAAATTTTACAAGTTACATTACACTGAAAATACAAATTTAATCTTGACTGCTGTTGGGTTACTTTTGTGTTTTCAGTAAAATTTAAATAAATTTCTTTAGATTTTAACGCTGCTCAAGATGGAGAAACGGCATCTATTTTGAAACGGACGAGCCGATTTTTCCTGGGTAAAGACCGTTTTCCAATTCATTGGGAAAGTCGAATTTTGTGCCAAGTTTGAATCGAATCGAGAAAAAATTACGAAGGCTAGATTTTGAATTTCAAAAATGACAGAAGATTTTGAAGCTGTTCAGGGTTCGTTTCGTATTTTCAATGTAATTTGAAAGTTTGTACAGATTTAACGGCTGGTTAGCACTGCTAATAGATTTTAAAAATCTACATAAATGATTTAAGTATTACATAAATGACTGTAGGAAATTCGCTTTTATTACGTCAGCGAGACAGTTGCGTGCCGCGATTATAGGAATTAATATATGAGTGTTACGAACAGACTGACAACTTTTATAACAAGGTTAATAGAGATTGATTACCGAATAGTTTGATGTCATAACGGAAGGTTGCGTTGTTTTCAAAACATCAATAATTAAGTTTTTTTATCAATAATTTAATCGTTTAATATCTGGCATTATAATAAAGTATGTTGGTTTAAAAGATTATTTGAAATTACAGGTAGCGATATATAGAACCTTATAGGGAACGTTGGTCCATTACGTCTAGCATTCAAGATGACATTACAGTTTCTTGCTGTTTTAATGTTTGCCTATGTCTCAGCGGACCTCTCATCAGGTATTTCTTTGATATTTTAAAATTCTGATTTGCCAATTTCGAAAGTTTTGATAAACAGCGATGTTAGATTACAATTAAAATTAGTCCTCAGCCTACATAAAACTCCTTAAATCCTTAGGCATATTTATAAGATAAAATTTGAAAACAATATTTTGAGAAATAGTCTGGCCTACGAAAGAAAACATTTAAGTTTAGGATTTTATAACGTTCCATTAGGTTTGTGTAGAAACATTTCAGATACACCATATTAGAGGTAAATAAGCAGCTTAGGTTGTTTTAGAATTTTCAGTATTTTTTTTTCTCTAAAACGCTTTATTAATTAACATAGATTTATAGACAAAAGAACACGTTCTTTTGTCTATAAATCTATGTTAATTAAGAACACGTTTTTTTGTCTATAAATCTATGCTAATTAAGAACACGTTCTTTTGTCTATAAATCTATGTTAATTAAGAACACGTTCTTTTGTCTATAAATCTATGTTAATTAAGAACACGTTCTTTTGTCTATAAATCTATGTTAATTAAGAACACGTTCTTTTGTCTATAAATCTATGTTAATTAAGAACACGTTCTTTTGTCTATAAATCTATGTTAATTAAGAACACGTTCTTTTGTCTATAAATCTATGTTAATTAAGAACACGTTCTTTTTGTCTATAAATCTATGTTAATTAAGAACACGTTCTTTTGTCTATAAATCTTTGTTAATTAATAAAGCGTTTTAGAAAAAAAAGTACTGCAAATTCTAAAACAACTTAAACTGCTTATTTACCTTTTCTTCAGTGTATACAGCATTTAATTCCTTAATATTTTTAGTGCGACACACCTTTAAATTGCCATTTAAAAAGAGCATTTTCTTCAAACTTCAATCGACACTGTTCCTAGATGACCTAACTCGTTTTACATCAAAGGACATATTAATTCATGTAATTTCCATGATGTCTAACTAACATATTTATTTTCTCATTCAACTAATTATAGGGCCTATGCTATTTGTTGCAGGACCTCCTATGGTATTTTCATACTTACCGTGTTAAGTTAGATTAGCAAGCATTTCTTTCGTAAAAATCAGTTTATAATTTTGAATTATTTAAAAAAAAATTACTTGCAAAACTAATCGCATATCACATAATTGTGTAAGTCGTAGAAAGATCGTTGTCTTAAAGGTCTTGGTTTCGTATTTTAAGAAAAACTGTACTTTTTTAAAATTAAGTTTTTATGAAGAACTACAAAGGGTGAAAGTTTTCATGAGGTAATGATCAGATGTGTTCAATATTAGTGTTTTGAAAGACAGCTGTTTTATATTTTGTTTATAGTATTTGTTTATTAAGGCTACATATTTTTTAAGGTTAGATTTGGCAAATGTTTAAAAGAGAAGTTTTTAAGCTTTGGCGAGAGGTGTAAATTGGAAAAAAGTTTGCCGAACGAAAGAATGTAACGGATATATGGAACAAACGAGCAAACAAAATTCGTCTCTCTATTTCTGTCTCTTTCTTTCTCCTTTTCGATAACAATACACGCGTATTATATGAAAACTTGGGTTACTTTTGGTTTTGGTATTTTTCCTTGGTTGTAGAACACATACGCGTTGTAATCGTTTATAATATATTCAAAATTATTATAATCGTTTATAATGATTGTTCTTAATATTGTTAGTTTTTAACAACATAACCTGAAACTTATTATAGCATATCAGCTGTTCAATGAAATCAGCTGATCGTTACGAATTAATATAAAACAACTGATCTTTTTACTATAACTACAGCAAATGATATCTAAGATAGATTCATGTATTTAGTTATTTAAACAAAACAAGATGTTTGTAAACATATCTTTAAAGTAATTATACATTCAGAAAAGATATTGAGTTCCACACGTGTACTTTTTTCATTTTTTGGATTTTGTTTTCTTTTTAAGTGTTCAGGAAATTTTAAATTGTAAGGTGATCCAAGATTACGAGTTTACAAATAAAATCACTAATTATAAACACAATTTCTATTATTAACAAATATATAAGGGCTATTAATTGTCTTTATAAGCCACTAGTTTTATATAAAAGTGTTTTCAGTGAAATTTGGAAAAAATGAATTGGATCGGCCAACATGGTAAGTCTCAGACCCGGAACTTTGAAATGAGTACTGATCCTGACTTCTAGATCACTTTTTGAGGAACCGTTGAAATTTTCATAACCTATAAAATTCGTTTAACAATTTCAAAATGCGGCCATTTGAATTTTTAAAAATTCATAACCTTCTAGTCTTAAATGTTTTTGAAAATCTTGTTTCACCATATAAATCAGCGTTTAAAATTGCATAAATAAGAATTTTGAATTTTCAAAATCCGTTGAAATTTAAAAATTTAACTTGACGGCGGTCAGGGTTTATTTTCGTATTTTCATGTAATTTTTCAAAATCAGAATTTCAGAAAAAAAGTTGAATGATAACATGCTTTTGAAAAATCGCTTCCAGCAAGTCAGCTCCTTTTTTAAGTCAATCTGTATTTTTGGAAGCAAAAAATATATACAAAATGTAAAGAGCTGACCATATTCCCAAATACAAGACCTTTAAAGTTAGATATCAAACATAATTTTATCTTAAAAAATAGTCGATTAATTTGTATCACTAATTAATATTAGTCATGTAGGGAATAGATTCAATATGGCCGACGAGTTCCTTAGAGTCTTAAATTCATACATTTCTCAAGGCTTACATCTTATTTTAATCGATTTTGTATTTTTACTATTAGGAATATAATCTTATTTACATTAAAACTGGACATTTCTGTGATAAACAGCATTACTCTTATCTTTAACGTAACAAATAAGCAAACTGTTTTGTTATCTAATCTGTGTATTATTGAATCTATGAGTTTGTCCCAAATTTAAATCCCTATTTTCATTCATAAATTAATACTGCAGAAAAAGTATTGTTAAAAATTCAAGCGTAAAGGACTCGGGAAAACATTTGTACAAAACTAACTTGTACAAAGGTAAACAAAGTTTTAGACATTTCACATTGTCCTTAGACTGTCCGAGGAGTTGAACATACTTGTGCTTATACGTTTTTCTTCTTTATAAAATTGTTTTACGATCAAATTTTATAGATATCTCTTTTTTCTTTTTGTAATTTTTCAATAATTAAATTCCTTAATTAAATCATATCTGTAATGCCACGCACTTCTACAATATCCTCTTACACGCATCCATTTGTTGCCGTTTAGCTTGTCTTTAAGTTGGTCCAAAGTAGCAACACCGAACCTTGTAGTGGCCAGCACCGGACACTTCGCTATAAAGTGGACAACATTATCTCATTTCAGATTGTAGAGAGAACAGAGCCTGTCTGAGGATATGAACGAATATTTAACTTAATGAGCTCTGTTCTTGCCTTGAATAACCATATTAACTTAGAGTTTCTATGATTTGACTGCAAGTAATTAACTTCTAAGTTTAACTCTTTATACAACGTTCGGCTTTGACTTCTTCTTCGTGAAAGTTCATAGTTTCTTCTTAGGTTTTCAGTCACCTTGTACAAAATCTGTTCTATCAGCAAACTTTCCGAAGATAAATAGGAAAGTGGGATTCCATTATTATTACTTAAATATACCTAAGATTTATACCAGCATATTTTTGTTTTAATAATTTTTAGATAAGTATTTTTGGGTTTCTATAATCTGGTAAATTAAAATATCTATGAACATAGTTCAAATGTAATTTTGAAGTATACAAATAGAGAGGTAGTATTCCCGTTTCCAAGGAAAGGACGTATTGCGGTGCGTTCTTTGGTAGCTTAAAATAGTTTTCAGAAAATAATTTTGTACCACTTCAAATGGTTTCGTACATCTCATATCCCTCGGGAGAACATTTTTGGCACCCTTTTATCAATTTTTATTGTTCATTGTCCCTGAAATACCGTCAGTAGAGAAATTTGAGAAACAGGGAAAATATAAGTAAGAAAAATATAAGCAATTCGAACATTAGGGAATTTCTAACTGTGGATTTTGTCAGGCCTGATGAATTAGTCAGTTTGGCGATGATTTTCGACCCCAATGATCGTAAATTCGACCCAGGCCGGCTATGCTGTCATAGAGTCCATGGTATGAAGGTTAGTCCCCAAGATGAATATTAGTAAGGGCTTCTTAGTCCTAACTCCACCTGGGTAAATAAGGAAAAAGTCTACACAATTTTATTTGCAATAAAAAATTGAACCCTGCAGCGGCCAGGGTTCATTTTTCGTATTTTCAATGTAGTTTGAAAATTAAAATTCTGTAATACTATTTTAAGTATATTTAAACACTGATTACCAGAGTAAAATAAGTGGAAAATAAAAAAAGTAATTAATTTTTTGGTGATCAGGGTTCATTTGTATTATTACAAAATACAAAATTTATCAATTATAAAAATTATATTATTAGTTTATTGTTATTTTTTAAAAATCGCTTCTATCACGTCAGGTCCAATAATAGATTGATGTGCCTAAAATACAATTCTGTTTTTTAACGCTGATCCCTCGTCCTAATTAATCTATAAAGTATCGACATTAAAGAAAAAAAATCTGTTTTTGTTTTATTTTTTTGTAACAGACCGCCAAAACAGACCTTCTCCACTAAAACAATGATTAGGCCTATCACAAAAAGAGTTTTTTTCCAAACTAAAAAAAAAAAAATTACCAAAACGATTATTTTGCTATTACTCAAGTTAAGAAATCGTTAGTCTTATCATTGTATTGAATATAAGAAATTAATTTGCATCTAAAGGATTAAAATACTTGTTCATACTTAAATTGGATCTAATTTAAAAATGATTAATTGATTTCAGCAGGCCTAGTTTTCTATTCTCTCTGAAGCACAAAACTAGTACCTTATCTCTATACTTTTGAGTATGAATTGACATTGCTTTTGACCTCTGGCCTAATGGACAATATGATGCAATTTTAAATTATTTATGGCCTTCATCACTGGTTAAAACGTAACTGCAAAATGTTATCATAAAACTAGATTTGTTGTTGTTGTTATTTTAAAGCGAAAAGCACATTGAGGCTATTATTGCCTCCCTAAATGTAAGTGTAAGTGTAGTGTTGTAAGTGTAAGTGTGTGTTAGACTCATGAAGTCTAAATCCTCTCAATAGGTGCAGCTAGTCTATTGCGGGGTACTAAATTTTTAATGTGATCTATCAATCATTAAAATTACCATCTGTTTTAAAGCAACAACTTCCCTTTTTTAGGCAATATAGTAGTAATGTCTAATTTAGTTTCATTTTGTTGCATTAGAGAGCAGACAAATATTGCTTCACAATACAATAGTTAACCAAAGTCAAGTTAGGCTCCTAAAAAGAAACTCCTCTGAGAGTCTGGTCCTTAGGCAAGGCCACCAGGAGCTGGATAAATTCCAATAATGCCTGGACGAACTAAGAGGAGGGGTGCTCTAAGCCAAGCTGTTGTGTTATCCGTGCCAAAGCCTGAATTACACTGAGTCATTGGGGCCTGAATTACACTGACGGGGCTTATTGGGCACAGTGAGGAACCCAGTACAGTTGTATTTACTCCTTATTACTTTAAACAGGTCACCAAATGAATGGAAAATGAAAAAACCAATACTCATGGGAATTATATGGCCGAGTCGAACAAAAATCAAAAACTAGGGAATCAAGGAGAGTGGGGGCCCAAGACCAAAGCATTCCCCTGAAATGCAGGCCTGGGGTCGAATGAATTCCTCTTGGCAAATTGAACATAGACGATCTGTTATCCATGGAGAACAGTAACAATAGTCTGTAACAAAGGCATGTCTTTTCCGTGGTCCACAATGAAAGAAAATAAATGAAGAAGCCCTTGCCAGAGGTGAGAAAGTTTTATCCCTAAAGGAAAGCTTATGATGGAGGATGTTGGTGCTGCAAAGAAGAAGGTGAACCTGCATATGGAGTATCTTATACTCTAGCAGGCATGTCTCCCAATGAGTTTCTAAGGAACACCAAAGATCTTGGAAAAGAATAGATGGACTTGAGGATACAGTCAAAAGGATGCTTGTGAGTCCAACTAGGTTCCTCACAGGCAAGGTCCTTAGGCAGAAGAGGATGAATCTGTGGAGAATGACTGGGTTTCTGACGGGTCACTGGATATTCCACAATCATTTATACAAAATTGGGTTTTCATATGACAAATCTTTTGTGTAGGAAAGGTGGTACAGCTGAGGAAAGAGCTCAACACATACTTTTTTCGACTGTCCAGCTTTGGTCAGGAAAAGATTTGAATCCTTAGGAACTCTCTGGATCTTTGGAGTGCGGGACAAACGATAGAACAGGGTAACATCATCCAAAATATATCACAGTTTTCTATAAACCTGAGGTTGAATTGAGAAAGTTGAATTTGTGAAAAAGCATGCACAATAAGCTACATAGCTGAGTGGCAAAACCAGGATAAATGGAAGTATTGGCCCTCTAGTTAAAAAAAGACGTTACCATAACAAATTTGTAAAATCAGTACTAAAATTAATTTTGTTTGAAATATTTCTGGTAAAAAAATTCTTGCATGATATTTTTAAGCAGTTAGGGAATTGTATATAAAAAATTATTGTTTCAAAATGACCTACTTTTATATTATTTTAGATTACTGTCAACAATAAATATAGTGTTGTCTTGTGAACAGAATTTTAATTAAAAAACAGAAATCATTAATAACTAGTATGTTATACAATGTAAATGCTTCAACTAAAGAAACACAAAAATATTGTAAAATATCATTTTTAGGCAATACAAGTTATAAAATTAGAAATTTAATCTTAGATAAAACTAATTACAAGCTAGTTTTTTACTGTACATAAAACTTAGGGTAACACATTATCAAAAATAAGGATAAAATAGATCTTTTACTAAACAGTGATGAAAGTCGTTTGTGAGGAATGCCCTTGTGATACCTAGTACATTCTGGAATAGCTATAAAAATTTGTGTTAAGAAACTTTTCAATTGTTGGCAGAACGTAAAAAATGAATCAAATTTTGCGAATCATTTATTAGAATCTGGTCATTCCTTTAACAACAATGTCACTGTAATCCACAAAAATCAAAAAGGTATAAAATTAAATAATTTAGAAATTCGAGAAATATAAAGATCTATTTGTAAAAACCCAAATATTAATTTATATGAACAGACTAACTTCAACCTCTTTCCTGTACTCAAGCTTATTGTTTAGTGTTTTCCCCAACTTGATGCTCACTGACCTTCTTACATACCTGTCAGTTCTTCCTTTACTTTTACCCTTCCAGTTTTAACATCTACTGTGTTAGTATATAAACACACTTTATAATTTTTAGCTTTACTTTGTCTGAAAATGCTTCACAGAGAAACATATGTCACTGATTAAAAAAGAATTTTGTGAAACTTTATTAGTGTTATAATTTTCCTAGATGGTCTACTTTAATTTCTTTTTCCTTAATAGTCATACAGTATGCCAGTTAAACTAATAAGGAAGTGGATGGGTGTTAACAGCAAGTTGCATTGCTTCAGTTTATGTCAGTAATACAAGAATCGTTCCCATGATCTAGAGATATACAACAGACTGAACGGTGTCTTACCCACATCGACCACTGAGCCTTGGTCTGCTTTCAATTTTAACTTAACTATGCTGCACCTGATTCTGTTATGCCTTAATTTGTTCTGTGATTATTGCTTCTTTTAAAAATTAACTGATAAGTTTCAATATTATGGTGGCTGATGTTTTCCTGCATATCTGTTGGTTGGGTGTTGGCACAGTCTAAAAGGTTGAGCAGTAGTTAATAATTTTTTCAGTTACAAGATCTGAGTGATAGATTATGTCCAATTTGCAAATCAGCTTATAGTTTCAAAATAGCCCATATATTTAGTTTTTTATGAACACCGTTATATGCTGTTTTATTATCTACATCTAATGAAGCATTTGGACCTACATTTGAACCTCCAAATATTTTTAGGTGACATTGAACCCAAAAATGTGTGCAACAAGGGTTAATTACTTTAAATTTTAGTTAAACCAGTTTAAATAATGTTTTCTTCATAAATTTTCAATAGAATTAGCTTTAAATTTGTTAAAGAAACAGAAGTGTGTTTAAAATTACATCTTGTAATGTTTGTATTTTTTTTAAGATACAATTCTGTTAAGGAAGTCCTTCAGAAGACCATTCACAATGTACAGGAAGGACATGAAGACACTTCTGATGAAGGATGAGACTGGACGTCCTTTCCAAGCCGTACTACGTGGTGAAACTAACCACAATTTGATGTTTGGGTCCTCAACAGAAGATGAAGTCACATTCTACCTTTACACAAGGTGATATAGGCATAGCTGGTGTAGTCATATTTGTTATTGTTGAAAATATGAAATTTTGGAAGGAAGGGGAAGGGAGTTCTGGAACATGTATAAAATTAAAGCTTTAAACATTGTGTGTTAGGAAACTATTGTAAAAGGTTTCAAAGGAAACTTGAAATTAAAAAAAACAACATAATATTAATAATGATTAATATTAAAAACTGACCTCAGGTTCATTTTCATGTTTTTAACGAAATTTTAAATACTAATTTAAAAAGAATTTAACAATGATTCAAAGGTGAAATCACCATCCTAATCAATTTTAAATGTGTATATTAACATTTTACACAATTTTAATGTAAATTGAATCAAATGTTATTGCATACAGATTTAACACTGTTTATGATGGTGAAATCAGATTTTCAAAATAGTGTAAGAAAAAACAATTATTTTAATATTGTTACTTTTTGCAAATTCATTTCAATCATGTAAGTGAATTTCGAAGCATGATTATTTTTAATATTATTAGTGTGTACACTTTACACGAAACATTTCAGTTTACTATAATATTATTTATGTATTTCAGGGATTACAACAGTGCTGTACAGGTGTATGTAAATGACTCGATCGGCCTAAAATTGTCAACTTTTAACGCAGAAAACCCAACAATTATCTTAATCCACGGCTTCATAAACAACGTGCATTCACCTTCAGTGCAGCTCATTAGAGAAGGTTCAGTTTATTTTCAATAGACTTACTCATAGGCTATTATATTTCATTTGTTAATTTTTGTTAGGCCAAAGACTATTTAGTTGTGTTTACATTTTAGCCCCTAATATATAAAAATTTTGATGAACGTTTGAGCAAATGTGCTGTTTAAAGAAGTTGCCTGAGCCCATAAAAATCCAGCAGGAGGTGAAAGGTGTTATGAAATAGTTAGTGCTCAAACTCTCTGAAGGAAGTAATTTACTGACGTAGTGCACAAGAAATTTATCTGCACAATACACCATGTGATGCCTGAGGCTATCAAATACTACCAATTGTTACATAATGATGGAATATTTGTGTTATTATTACTGCTTATTTGGATATTTGCCATCTTTTGTATATATAAAGAAATACACTTTTGCTCTTAGATTTTAAGTATTTTAACGTAGATCTAAGCATCTAGGCTTATGTTTTTTGCATGTTTAGGTTTTTAAGCCAGACACTTGAGAAGGAGAATTGATCCATACGACTTATACTGAATGTCGTGTTGCTTTATATGCACAAATGATGGCAAATTTCTGAGTAAACTGTAATAATAATATAAACCTTCAAAATATCTACCTATGCCAATGACCTGCAAAGAAAGAAACAGGTTTTGATTAAGAACGCTCTATAGAGAATTAAAACTGTGATTTTATTTTATAAACCTCAACAGTAATAATATTCTAATTTCACATTTTAATTTTCACAGCTTATTTGAGCGCTGGAGAATTCAACGTCTTTGGAGTTGACTGGAGTAACTTAGCAAAAGGGCCCTGGTACTATTACGCAGCCAAAGAAACATACGATGTTGGCATAAAAGTCGCAGCGTTTATTGATTACTTGATCGCGTCCAACGTGAGTCTTAAAACTGTGCATGTAATCGGTCACAGTTTGGGAGCTCATGTAGCAGGAGTTGCTGCGAAGAATGTGCAGTCTGGCAGTTTATTCCGAGTAACAGGTTACATTTCTTATTCGCAACATTACATTTTATTGCCTTCAAAATTTTTAGTTTGGTTTGATAAGTAAACGGAATAATTTTATTCACCACAATAATAAATTTGTTGGAAAAAAATTTAGCTTTTAGTGGAAAGACAGTGTTAAAATATAAATACAACGTAAATTATTTAAATATTATCACCTCTTTTCATAACATTGGCAAATGTGTTCAAATTGCACAATATAATCTATTGAAAACAATATTGTTTCATCCAGTTAAGTTGGATAAGTCAGCTTACAGACATTGTAGAACCTAATCCCCAGATTATCACAACGGATTTATAGCCACTGAACTTTATTGGAGTGCGTAGAACAAATTCAGAACATAAGTAAAGTTGTAGATTACACAGTTGAGCCTTGTTTTATAACTGTAGTGTTAATTTAACTGAATAAGCAAGAAAATTAAATGATAATTTAAATAAAAACTGTTTAGCAAAATTACAAAATTTTATATATATATATGGGATATTTATAAAATTCACTCAAAACAGCTGTTTTTTACCTGAATAAAAACATTACTGAATTTTTTGTGTTAAATATCTTAATGTTGGTATTTACATTTTTTTTCATGATAAACCCACTGGTATAAATACCACACAGCGAAGATTTTGTTTTATACAAACAGATCAAAAATTAGATAGTATAATTACTTTTTTCAACTAGTTCTGCTTGGTTCATTTATTAAATTTGCTTGAATAAACAGTCAGGCAGATTTTATTAAATTAAAGTTTACTAGTGGATCCGTGCAACATTTTGCATTTAATGGGGAAATGAAACGAATAATATACAACAATGTACAGCAAGAAGTTAAACAGTGTTATAGCACCGCTTTATAAAATATGAAATATAGATGGAATATATATGACCACAAATATGTGGGAATCATATAATTTTCCTTGTTGGTATATGAACGAAAAGTAAGAGGTTAGAACTTCTTTTTACGAAATCGCTATCCGTAAGTGAATATAAAAAAAGCATGAATTCTGTAAATAAAATAATTCAAATTGGCTAGTATTTATTCACTATAATAGACTAATCTTTAATTCTGTGATTGTATTTTAAGACTACTGTACATATCTACTAAGTACAATTGTTGTAAAACCATGTGGGCCTACTATATTTTTTCTCAATATGAACTTCTGTAAAATTTTTTTTTTTTTTTTTTTTGGTGTTTAACGTCTGACTGTTGTGCACACTTGGGCTAATGCAGACGATGGGATGATGTATAGCGTATGAAAATGCCAAGCCCTCGCCGGGAATCGAACCCGGGTCCTTGGGGTGAAAGCCTAGTACGCTATCCACTAGACCACTGAGGCTGCTCCTTCTGTAAAAATAGACGTTATAGTTATATTTAATACTTGTATGACCTGTTAATAAAGCAATGTCATTCATTATATTTAGGATTTAGTATGATATGCCTTAACATTGTTCTACTTTCGTATTTAAAACTATAACCATCAGTACAATTAACTGCTGAATTCTAACACTGTACCTTAATTAGGTTACAGTATTTACTGTTTCCTAAAAGCAGAGTCTTTTATTTATTTTACATTGATATAGTAGAACTGGCTTAAATTATTCTACCGATTCTACTTTAAAAACTGATTCATTCAATAATTATTTCAGTTCTGGATGCAATAATAATTTAAATATTACTTTAAGAATTTTTTTTAGCAATCCGCTGTTTTGGTACACACACAATGCCTATATTGTGCCTGTATCACACTTACGTTGCACCTCATGGAGACTTTATATTGCTCCTTTTGTCACAAACCTTTTTGTCGGTTTTATGTTCTTGTATAGCTTTAAAGTGGAAAAGTATGAGGCGTGAGAGTTCCCTGTTCTGATGAACCTGTAGGTATCCACATCTATTTTTTCCCAGAATTATTTACAATCTGTCAAAAAGACACTAAGTAAATTGCAATAACATGAGAAGCATTATCCATTGATATATACAAGTAAAATCACAACTAATAAATAATGTCACATTGCTACAGTCCTTTAACTTCTGGGTCAAACCGTTGTCCTATTCATAAGTCAGATCGCTAGGTATTCTTGAGTCTTTGTGTTGCTGATTTCATCATTAAATTATCAGCCAAAACATTTGAATGGACTGATATTCGATGTCTGTAACTGTTTTAATTTCTTCAGCAATTGTAGGCATTTTGAGCTGTCTATGGATAACTTCATTAATAATTATATTAGGCCAGCTTGATTAGGAGTAATTATATCATGAGTAGAACCTTTCATTGGAAACATTGTAAAATTGCAATATTTGATTTGCATGCTGAACTGCATAGTTGAATTCCCTTATGTCCATATTGGTTTCAATATTTACTTATAGAGTAATATTTTGTTATTGATTGAAAGTTTAGATTTATGTCCAATCAGCCAATACATCTTTCTGAGTTTAGTACCAAGTTGTTTACATTTGGTAAAAATATGTTTCTGACAATTTAGTCATCTGTCCAAATGGATTCCCAAGTTTTGTTTGTTTATTTTTTTGAAGTCTGGGTATCAGATTGTTGTGTAGGGCTACTGCTTGGCATGTATGTTTCCTTAATGTAAAATGAATGTTGGCATTTAGCATCATTAACTTTTTATATGCCACTTATCCATCTAAAGTTGAACAAAATCCAAACTATGCTGCAATATTTGAGAAGCTGTCTTAGAATCATGACTGGAGGCCATTATAGCAGGTCATCTGCAAATGTGGCAGTAATACAGATTTATCTTCTGTCATAGTTATATTCCCCAGTGAATTTAAGATGTAAAATTGATTCCCATATATGTAGTTCCAATAATACAGGTCCTGATTTCTGGTGCAAAACTGATTGGAATGCTTAGCATAATAATATATGAAAGATTCTTTATATATTAACTGATCAGCTATTATTCTGTTTTGTTGATCTTCTTATTCTGTTGTTAGCAAATAAGCCTGATGAAATATGTTTAGCAAAAGGGTAAAAAATATCAAGGTTACCCAGTTATAATAACTAAGCTATTACTGGTAAAAAAATTGCATTAACTTTCTCATATGTTGCTGTTTTCACTTAAAATTCAATGTTGAAGCTGTGAATTACAAAAAAAAGCTGTCTTCATATGCAGCTGCAGATATATTTGCAAAATGCATGTACAGTTATTTCCAGCTTTAGTAGAATTAAGTCCTCTACATTCATACAAACAGTAATTTTTAACTTTCTAAAAACAAATACTTTAAATTTGCCCTTTATTGAATTATTCAGGTCTGGACCCGGCTCTTCCATTATTTGATGAAGAACATGTCACAAAGCGTATAGATGCAGGTGACGCTGACATGGTTGACTGTATCCACACTTGCGGAGGGCTATTAGGTTTCTACTACCCTATTTGCACTCATGATTTCTACCCTAATGGAGGTTCCGTATCACAACCTGGTTGCTTCTTAGATTTTTTTGGTAAGTAGTTGTAACAGTATACAGTGGAACTTGTAAGTCACTGAAGGGACCAAGAAAAAAGTGATGTGTTATAAAATTAATTTTAAAGATTAGTAAGGCATAAGACGTAAAAGGAATATCGCTGCATTGGTACATTTCTTTTTATTACTTTGTGTTCAAATAGTAAATATTTAGTAATGAAACATATATAAAAAGCATAAAACAAAACAGCACTAATTTTAAAATTCAGTATCAAAGAAGAGAAGATTTATCAAACCCACAATCTTCTCTGAGCCTGTAATGGGATAGACTAAACATACAACACACAGTTCAGTCTTGAACAACTGCATAATCATTTCCACTGAGCTTTGATCAACAGAAGTAATTCCAGCAGCATTTATCTGTGGCCTGTTAATTTGCCTTATCATTCACCACGTAAGTTATCATACCACAGTCAGTGTTGTAATTCAGAAGGGAAACTATGTTAGCAGTAGCAAAAATTATATCTATTCCACAAAAATACTACACACAGATAAATTAAAAATATCAGTGATGGTCCCACATTAATTTAGATAAAAGAAATTCTGTTGTACTGTAAAATACAAATCAGAAATATTGACACTATAACTGAGTTATACAATATTTACATTGCTAAAAATTCTTTTTTTAAAGGCATATATTTGGCCAGACTTATGAAAAAATTACATTGTTATAACCAAGTTTGACTATTTTCAATGTCAGAACTTGTATTTCTCTTTTTTTGCTGGAAATATATTGTTTTTCAATCTATTTGCTACATTAATATTGTTGTTTACTTTAGGCGACTGTAGTCATGGAAGGTCTTACCAGTTCTATTCAGAATCAATCATGGCAGCCTTTTTGGCGGAACAGTGCACAGACATCAATGAAATGAACAATGGGAAGTGCGCTAACGGTACAGGAGTAATGGGTCACCATGCTCCAGGAACGTAAGTATCATCTATGATTGTAAAGTGTATTGGTATAAATGTGCAGTGACTTGTTTAACTTCACAGAAAACTCAAGTAAGTTTGAACAGTATGAGGTCAGGTGGCCAGAATCGGCAACACTGTTATTGGCAGCTATCTCGACTGCTGAAGGTTTCCCAGTATGCAAGGCTAAGAAAGAAACTTTTCTGCTCATCCACCAAGCGAGATAAGCTTACTGATCTTGATAGAACACAATAACCTTCACACTGTCTTGAACAGAAAGTGCTTTTAGCTATTGGGTTGTGCTGAATACTGCAAAAATTAGGCCAACTGAGCCACCTGATTTGATACCTGAGTACTCAAAACATTTGAAAAGTCAAGGAAGTGCCTCAAGTGTTTGATCTTAATTTTTAGAACGTTAACATAGGCCTAGGATTTTAGGTTTATGTTCCAGTTGCTAGTTTATGTTTTAAGTTAGGCACTTGAGTATGAGAGTTGATCTATATACTTTTAAACTGCTACATATTGTTTCCATATTTACACAGATATTGGAAAATGTACAAATCGCCAATAATAATAGTAATAATAACATTTTGAAGTTTATGAAATAATTTGTATTAGCGAGTAAGTAACTATAAGTGTCTTTAATTATACCAATAGAAATATTTAATTAGAGTTATTGTGTTTCAGGCTGCCGGGCATTTATTACCTAACCACCAATAAAAGGTACCCATTTAACAAAAACTGAGCATATAGTGGCATGGAGCAGGAGTGTTTCGAAGAACAATTTTGTGACTTTAAAATTTTAAGACTGAGATGTAATATTATTAGATCTTTTAGATGGTATTTGTTGATAAATCAACATTTATAATTTTACAATATTGAAGCAAAATTTTAGACCATTAACTGTAGATGTTATTAACAATCAGGTGAGGTTTTGTCAGCCATTACTATCAGTATTGTTTAATTAATAGTATTATTTACTGTTTTACTAATTATTATTTACCAAATGAAATGAATCAAAGGTACAATCAAATACACATAAATATGTAATATGATTTTATATAGGCTACATTAAATAAAGTAACAACAATAATTTAACAATGCATTTATTTAATATTACAATCAACAGAAATAATATACAAATTTAAACAAAATGTTGGTGCAAAGATTTAGAGAAATAATTTCTAAAGTGGAGCCTTTTCTGATGGGAATGAAGCTGGAAGTAGCTCAACCTGTATTCAGTACAGGCATTTTGATTGTCAAAATCTAGAATAAAAGAAAAATATTAATAATTTCAACTTCTACTCATGATTTTAAAATTCATATTTGTGTCAAAGAGCACTGCAGTAATTTCAAGACTGGACCTCTTGTATGGTAAGAAGCCATTTGCAGCTCTGCAATACTGTTTCTGTTGCAAGAAATTCAACATAACTTAGCTGATATAGAGTGCAATACTGTTTAAGCTTAAACAATATAATTATCAAACATATTACTTAATGTCACATCAAGTCTATTAGCCCCATTCTATTTTCCAAAAGAATGGAGCATTTTTATTGCTCTTACATTGATAATTTTGTACAATCACTCCAAACCGAATATGGTTCAACACTTCGATTCACTTATCATTTCAGTATTATCACAGTTTGGACATTTTTAAGCTGTAATTTTGTGGTTCTGTTGTAACTGGAACTATCAGTTCTGACCACTGGAGTACCAACTAGTTAGTTCCATGTTGCAATGACATACTACTGTTTAGAATTTAGAACGCTGAGAAAATTGTCAAATTACACCTAAACGCTACATTAGGAGGCTTTGCCCCATTCTCTGGCTGCTTTATGACCTCTAAATAAACAATGATTGTCTGCAAACATTTCAATTACATTCAAAATATTCAATCTTAATCAACTCAACACTATTTAATCTTATAGAATACATTTACCAAACATGTTATTTAGTGTTAGTTGTTTGTATTCCCATATTAACAATTAAAATAAATGATTTATCTGCTTTTATATAGATTCGTTATGAAAAACCTCAGCTGAAATAGCATTATTGTAAGAACAGCTGTGATGTAAAATCAGCTGGTTAGGTAAACATTACTTACACCAAAGCGTAACATTATTTCTGTTGCATATTAGACCTTTATGTTTTCATACAGAGAGTCTGAAAACACATTAGATATATGAGTTATTCAATTATTTATAAACTTATAGGAGTCTTAAAAACATCTTGAACTAATTAGCGTGATTAATTTATTAAAAAAAAGAAAATGTTTACCTTTGACGTAAATGTTGAATACAGTTTAAGGATTTAAAAATTACAAAATTAAAGAAAAAAACATATTTTACTACTAGAAAGGCTTAATGGACAGTTTAATATTGCTTACCAGGTAAAGTGATGAGACAAGCCAAAATCCTGGTGCTATGTTATATACTCAATAAACCACTCCCCGCCCTACAACTGGCAATGCTATAGTCTGCACATTTAGACAAAAATGGTTACAAAGTGTTTAGGTAAATCTAGCTGCAATCACCCCATGCCTACTTGCCACAAAACATTACAGAGTAATGGACAGCGCTTGTACGTCAGTCGAGAGGATAATAGTTACTGGAGGTTCAAATCTGGTTAACACTGTTAGATTTTTCCATGTTGATTCAAAAAAAAAACCTATTGGATATAGTACTCTTCGGATGGTTTCAAAATCATCATGGTTCAAACTAATTCAATTAAGTCTAAAGATCACTACTGATCTAAACACCGCCCAGGTCCACAGTTTTATATGAAACAAAGAACAGATAATTATAATAATAAATAAAATAAAAATGTATTCTTTTTTTTTTGTGTTTAACGTCCGACTATTGTGCAGACGATGGGATGATTTATAGCATATGAAAATGCCAAGCCCTTGCCGGGAATCGAACCCGGGTCCTCGGGGTGAAAGCCTAGTACACTATCCACTAGGCCACCGAGGCGGCTATTCTGCTGTCACTGCACACGGGGCAGTACAGGTATACACATTAGCATGCGTAGGCACAGGCTAGTGCCTATTTTATCAAAACAACACGTTAAATTGTTAATCGTATGATGTTGCCATTATATATGTTCAAAGTTTTTTTTATCTGGTTAAAAATTAAAAAAAATATTTACATTTATTACAAATAGACAAAAACCCTGCAAAGCAAATAATTAAGAGTTTACTTTACGCATATAAATAATCCATTTTGAGTGATGGAAGGTTCAGTTTGCTTAAAAGAACAATTATGGAGTTCATAATTATTAAGCACTCTGATCAGTCTTGGGAACGGATTCAGTCATTTAATTTTCATGAGGAACACCTGAGGACACTTGATTCTTTAGACTTATTTTGTTTTTTTCCTAATTTACTTTTATAACTCATGCAGTTTCCAAATAACAATCTGTAGGCTAGTAGACAATGAAACTTTTATATCACGAAGAATGAATGAGATACTCATAATTTTCACAATATGAAAAAAATTACATATAACTGTTGCTAAAACATTCTTTCACAATAACTCAACAGCTTAACCTAACTGCCTACCTTTGTATCAGTGTTGAACTCAGCGTAAACGTTATTCTGGTCTATTGAATAAGGAAGGAATATGTCAAGCAGCGATCCTTGCTTTTTTTCAAAGTGCAAAAGCAAACGATCTTCACCAATATCCAAAGCCAAATGTTTACTGGAAATCTAGAATTTTAACAAAACCTTTTAATGTGATATTGTGTAATAAAAAATTTAAACAAATCAGTATAAAGTCTTAGCCTCCTGTACTAACTGCGTAATATTTTATTAACGACACTGCTTTTCAGAACCAAAATCTATGCTTGTGGGTTATTTTTCCTTTTTTTATGTTAAATATGTGTGTACACATGTAAATGGTGCCTTATTTTTTAATCGTGTTTTTATTCTGATGGAACATAGTTACAAAATGCTATGTTAATATAATTCATGATTGGATATAGAAAATAAATTGAAATCTTTAAATAAAAATCTAGCCTAATCAACATGGATTTTATTTATTTCACCATAGATTTATAAATATTATTGCTAAACTGTGATCACTAAGTATATATCACTAGCTATAGAAAGTATATTTTGGAATTATGCCTTTGTTTTCAAATTGTTTTGTCTGATTCAACATTTTTTGAAAAAATATTCAAGATTTTAATTGTACATAAGCAAATATTTAAAACAACAAAGTATATTTTTTTAGGCTCTGATTTTTTTTATTGAATCTGATTGTTTTGGATCAAAAACAAGAAGTAAATAATAGATCCAATAACAAAGAAGTTATTCCTACACATACCATGTTAGTTATTATGCTAGTCTTGCTAACCTAAATAACATGGTGTGCATGCACAGAAAATTAGTTTGCCACCTTTTCTTGTTTTGACAACTTTTTCACCACGTTAATCTGTTGTTAATAAGTAGAAATTAATGTTAAATTCAACCAGGTAACGAATAAAGTGATGTTTCCAATTATTGTACTTGGGGTACTGTACCACACACTAGACACACCATGTCTGTTCAAAGTTTTGGGTGTGAGTTTTTCCTTATGTTGTTCATTGGACTCTTTAACATACTAATCTGTTATTAGCAAGCAAAAAAATATCTGTTATTTCAATACAGAAAAAATTGCTTTTAGTTTCTAAAATAGTAAACAATTATCAAAATGTTTCATTACATGCCCAAACATGAATACAAAATAAAAAAGTGTAGAAACTATAAAAAGTTTGAAAATAAAAGTTACCTACATAGCTTCAAAATTGCTATTGCACGAAAGTATCTAACATGATTTTGATCGTGAAAACAATTAATTAAATGCGTGTTATTAATAATGAAAATAATAGAAACATTTTTTTAAAAGTGATTTAAGAACCTAACATGGTTTTATATGAAAGCAGAATGAGTAAAGAACAAAATTAACACGGTTGATGTTGAGTTCACATTATAACAATGTTTGGCATGGTGGTTTCAGTGCAAAAGTATGGCATTAAGTTTAAAACACATATCTAAAGTAAAGTGTGTCTCTTTAAAAAATGAACCATTTCAAGCTGATTTACTGAAATAAAAAAATGTAACCTTTTGCTTGCGACACAGATAAGCATGCCGGTTGCAATGAAACATTAATGATTCCTTATTAATTTTAAAATTTATTGCCACACTTCAAACATGAATATGATTCTTTTAAAATGCTGTGATTGACAAGAAAATCATCAACATAACCGTAATCCCAACCTAGACTGGCAAAAAGAAGTATAAATTTCAAAGTTCACAAATAACAGCTAACAATGCTTGAACAAAATTACCACTGCAAGTACTAGCAATGTAATGACTAATAATTACGAGATCGTGATACACAGTAAGTGACCCTGGAATAGTACATCTAGCACGATCCATGCAATGTGAACAGCAAAGACATCACAATATAGTTCCGTTAAAAATTGCATAAATTCATAACTTATAGTAAGAAATATAATCTTCCGCAGACGAATAATAATAATAATAATAATAATAATAATATAATCTCTTAATTGAATAATAAGGTACATAATAAAGAAAATATTTAAAAATCAAATAATTTTAAAAGAAACTCAAAATGTTATAAATATCTAATTACTCTTAATGATGTAACATTTACTTTAGCATTATTTTTTTAATCATATATTTGTAAACATTTGTGTATACAGAGGTCTAACATTTGTGTATACAGTAACACAAAAATACACGATGTTTCGAAAGTGTGAATCAACTCTAGTTCTCAAGTATCCAACTTAAAACAAAAACTAGAACATAAGTCTAGAATGTCTAGGCGTATGTTAAAATACTAAAAATGAAAACGAGGACCAAATGCTCATTCTGTTATCCTGGGCAGTCACAAACAAAAAATTACAAGATTTTTTTGCTTAACATTTACGATTTACGCAAGTTACATTAATGAAGACAAGGAATCAATGTTAATAATAAAGATAAAGAAACAGAAGTATCCTTGAGGTATGCAGTTCAGAGATGCAGCAGATTGACCAGGGCTTTAGCCACATTGGCCACTGAGCCCCCTCCTACAAAATGAGAAGAATGAGAGTTGATCAAATTCTTAAAAATCATGCATGGGATTAAATTATCAAGGTCTAAGCAATGATAATATTACTGTTATATCTATAAAAATGATGACAAAAGTCCAATTAAACAATAACTAAACAAAAAACCCCAATACTGAATATCATAACTTAATTTATGAAAAGTAAATTAAATTTATGTTAGGTTATAATATACTACTTACAGCATCTTTAATGTACACTTGGGCAGTGAGTGTCTCTGGGTCTCCATGAGCTGGATCTCTGACTATTCTAAATTTCGGTTGTGTCGGTTTTGATCTGGTTATAGTCGGTGTATTAATCTCTTGAATAAGACAGCGTTGCTTTTTTGGACCCTCGTTCACTGGACGCTGTTGTATTCTATGGTACTGAAGGGTACCCATGACTTTACGATTTTTTAGCAATACATATTCTGTTAAAAAAAAAATTAGCTTCATATTAATTAGGGGCAATAACTTAGATAGATTTTAATAAGTTTTTACAAGCATGACTAATCAAAAGACAGTAATACTTTCAAAAGACTGTTCACTCAGAACTGAAAAGCTACGATACGTGATTCCAAGAAGGCTAGAATTTCAACTGAGGATTTCCTATACACAACCACATTTTTCAATCAACCCCCACTCTCTTAATGGATTGTAGCACCAAGGATTGATTTCTTTTTTTTAATCATATGCGACTTTACCAAACTTTTTATCCAATAAGTTTTAATTCAATTAATTATTAAAATGCTCTGAGACAATTTTGACATAGTCAAATCAGTATGATTTTTTGCTGCCATATTGGTCATTGAAAAACCGTGTTATTTTTTATAAAAACAGTATACACATATTTTGTTATAGGTTTAGTTCTTAAGCTATATTTTTAGTTTTCCCCTGTGAAAATAAAATATATTTTTGTAAAACCACATTGGCTATTTCTCCCCCCTCCCCCAAAAACTTTAACAATAAACAAACTGGGAAAGTATTATGATTTTAGATTTACTATTTAAATAATGGAATTGAATAAAAATAGTTCTGCAAAAATGATTAGGCTTACGTATGGTGGGCGCAAAAATAAAACAAATGATTTATTATTTCCAATTCACTCACCATTCATGTCGATCTCCATTTTGTACTTGTCCTGGATCCCCTCCAACATGACTGTTATAAAAAAAGAGCGAAACAATTTATTTGATTCCAGTTTCTTGTAGAAAGTAGAACTGATAGCCACATCGTAAACTGAGCACTGATAGCCAGCTGCAAACAAACAAAGGAAAATGGTTTGTGTCAGTTGTACCAATGACATATTTCACTATATTAAAACAATTACTAATCTTACATGTACAAACAGATATCTTGCTGGAATAAAGTAAGCAAATTTTGAAAAAGTAATATTACAAAATCTGTTTATCTTACATATTTCTAAAATCTGTTTAGGCATACGCAACTAAAACCTGAATAAATTAACATTTTATATTTATAAATTAATTGAGAATGTGAAAATAAACTCTGAACACCATCAAATATTTATTTTCAAATTTTAAATTTTAATTTATATATATTTTAGCACTGATTATTAGGTGAAATCAGATTTTTTAAAAAGTGTAACATAAAAGAATCAGATTTTTGTAAATTTGGAATTGCCAACATTTTGAAACAGTTGTTTCAATGTTTTGAAAACTGTTTCAAAAAAAAAATTTGCTGGAAAGGGTAATAAAAATTTCTAGGCAATAACCAAATCAATTTTTGTTCTAAGTTTTAATCAAATCTAAATAAAGCTGAAAAGATAGTGTAAACACAACACACACACACACACACACACACACACACACACACACACACACACACACACACACACACACACACACACACAATTTTTAACAACCTTTCAAAAGGTAATTTAGAGGTCAGAATCAGCACTTATTTCAAGATTTTGATTCTGCTCTAACTCGCCCCAATAGCTTATTTTTCCAACATAAATTTACTAACTAGGTTAGGTAGAAGATTACTTACACTTATCCAGTTCCTTGTGCAGATCACCAATACTCATTGGCAGTCTGTAATTTGAAGCATCATCAGAAGTGAGAATTTCAGCGAGTTCACTATCAGAAATATCCTTTGGTGACGGAATGTCTTCAGTGTGACAAACATTGATAAATACTTTATCCCCAGCGGTTGTGCGTGTTTTCAAGCAAAATCCTAATCACAATTAATTAAATTAAGGTCTATAAGCTACATATAAAAAAAAAAGAAAATGTATTCTAAAATCACAAATGTTTTAACATTAAAATAACATCCCTAATAAGTCTATTATAAATAATTATTTTTTTTCTCAATTTTTCTTGTCAAATTTTATTTTTGACTTACAAATAGTTTTAAAATACTTCACAAAAGAATTTCTATTTGTAGGCTGTTTTTTGTCCAAAACAAAAAGGATGAAAAAATTTAGTATCCTATCTTACATAGGCTATTATATACTGGAGGTCCCAGAGGGGGTTGCAGATTAGCTGCACCTACTGAGAGGATTTAGACATCCCTCGCCGTACCCGAGTCTAACACACACTGACATTTACGACTTTAACAATTTATTTATAGCCTCAATGTGCTTTTCGCCTTAAAATTACACACACACACACACATATATATATATTTACACTGGGGGTCAGCATAGCTCAGCTGGTAGGACAGTGGGTATAAATATGACCTGTATACAGATTTAAATCTAATAACTGTGTCAATTGGCTTTTCCCTTGTATTATGTTCATTCACCCATCTATATTAGCCTAACTGGCACATATATCTTAGGTAATTGTTTACTAAAGAGTCATCACCTGTAAATTTATACTTTCTAAACATATAACTTTGTTTTTTGTTGTATTATTATAGAACAAACATTTATTAAGGCCACAGAATATATTTTAAAAGCTTTCAGCTTATTAAACACTACCTAATTAGTCTTTTATTACTTGCATTTTAGTGAACAATTCAGAAATATCTTACTTGTTATAAATTCAGCAGTTTCCTTAAATATATGGTATAAACTTTTGCAGTGGTCACGGTACCTGTCTGTGAATAAAAATTGGAGATGGTCTACAAAATGGTGTTTGCAATTTCCTATCTGCATTACCATATTAGTTTAGTTAGGTTATCAAGATCAACATAACCTAATTAAATTAACATGGTATCTATGGAAATAAAGTAAGTTTTTCATTTTTCTTTGATTTTCTGATTTTTCGTATACACCAATCTATTGTCTGCAAGGAAAAATAAACATTATCTGAATATAAAAAAAAATTGCTTGTGAAGGCTTAATAGTAAACACAACGAGAGTCAAGGCTGGCGCTCAGCCGAGCACGTCAATGATAACATTTTATAGCTGACTGATCTTACTTTAAATTAGTATCTTTCTAAAAAAATCAAAAAAAATAAAATCATATGTTTAGCTAGTAGAAATTTACAAGTGATGCCCATCTGGTAAACAATTACCCTAACTTAAATTATGAATTCTAAATCTATCAACAAAACTTACCAGAATTAGGTTTTACATTTTTCCAAGGAATATTGTCTTCATCTTGATTTTGTGTTCTTTCTAAATTCTTAACAAGAGCATCAAGATTGTCATTTTCTTCTAATTCCTAAAACAAATTGATAAAGTTTAACAAAGTAGACATTGGTATAAATAAAGGACACTGTGACCAGCTAGTTGAGTTCAAAACAAAATTAGTATTTATTAAACTTAAGTACTGATGTGGGCACAACCTATTGTATAACCTATTACATTTAACAGGTTAGTTCCACATGAAAACCAACTTATTACACATTATGAAAACCAATTAAAATATTGTGTGCAAACATTGTGGCATTTAGAAAAATGATACACAAAAATCACCAGACCTCCCATCAGTTTTTGATAGCAAATAGTTTTATTTTTTTGATTAGGAAAATTAGCGTTCTGAAAAAAATAATGTTAAGTTTTCTGGGACAGAAGACTATACTGTTCTGCTATTTGAACATTAAGGACTCATTTTACTAAAATATACCTACAGACAATCGAAGACTGTTTTCAATCAGCGAGGGATCGACTTCCAACATCATTGAACCTTTCGAAGCCATCGTGTTAAGTTCTTTCATAAAATGTTATAACAGTATAAAAACATATAGGTTATTACTTATTAATTTAAGTAATGTTTTGGTACTGCTTATACCTCTCTTAGTACTGCATTTTGATTTTTGAATTAATAGTGAGGAAAAGGCCAGCAAACGTCAGCAATGTTTGATTATATGCAATTGCAATAAAGACCACAAGTACAAATTAATTAATTAATTGAATGTGTTGTTAGAATTTGCGAATTGCATATAAAAATGTTTTTAAAACAATAAACCCAGTATGTTTTGTTTATTGATTAGTGCATAGCCTTCATTATTTCTCCAATTACAATGCTGACAACTCAACAAATATGAATTTATGTCTTGATTGGAATATATATATATTCAATTGCAAGTATATATATATATATATATATATATATATATATATATATATATATATATATATATATATCGTTGTTATGTAGGATATTATTGTTAAAAAAAACTTGTTTTACTCATTTAATTATATAAAATTAATTTAAAGTACTATGAAAACTTAAAAGTTTCAAGCAAAGAGTGTTCTATGAAATTGATAAATTTATGTTCATTTAAAAACATTTAGTTACCTGAGAAAATATTGCATAATATTCTTTCTTGAAGAGTTATTCAATTAAAACTACAATTTAAAAGAACTTGAATTGCAGTTCGTTTATTACATTCTCATATAATAACATGAAACTGAGCATTATACCGTACAATATAATAATATGTTTAATATTTTTAGTTTCATGTTGGATACACTGTTACTATTCGATTGGTTTAAATATGATAACTTATTGTTTGGAGAAGTTGTTTCAGTTTCAAATCTTAATAACGAAGGAAACATTTAAACTAATGATTCCGTAAACGACTTTACATTTTTTACATTTTAATGTAAAGTAGTGTGTGAGAATGTACTTAGAACATTTAGATGAGTTTTGTGGATCAAAGTTTTGGGTATGTTACAAGTTTTATCAGTATTACTGTATATTAATAAAATGTGTTAGTATTCCATAAATTACAAGGACAAGTTGTATAATGTTTAAAAAGTATGCATGCTGGCTAATTTTAATTAATTCATCAAGTTAATAGACTACTATGTTGTTTGTATTCTAAGCTAACATTTACATCAAAGATTTGAAATGCCATGATTCATTACATTCAAACTTTCAAGGTAAACTTGTTTACAGAAAACACTTTGTGATAAGTGCCTACTTAGGAAACTATTTTGAGCTACTACTTATTATTAATTTAACATTTTATAACAACCAATTTGATAAAATATGACAAGTTTTATTTGAGGATATTCCAAACTAATTTTGTTACGCAACTAGTATGTTTAATAAAATAATGTATACAGTTTATTTCCTCCTTAAATGAACTTTGATCATGAGATATAGTCTTTCTTGATTTTACAATATCAACAAAGAAGAATAAACAATATTTCTTCAACAATGACAATGATTAACTGACTTTTGTGAGTTCCTTGGTTGATAGAAATTGGAACAAAGCATATCTAAATATTGAAAAACCAAAATTTTATTGAGTACTACATTATTAACAGCCTAACCTATTTACAATTAAATTATTTAAAAGTTATCTACTAGTATGGAAAAAATGTAGTCTACATAGCTTCTGAATTATGAACTAAAAAATAATTTTGTAACTAACTTCTGAAATATTTTTAACCAAATAAATCAAGTTTAAAACTTTGTTGGGTAGGGTTTAAATAGGCTATCAAAATTTAATAAAATTGCTAAGTTAAGCAAAAAGATGTTGAACAATAATAATAATATAACTACATATAAATGAAAAATTGAATTTATAAATATTTTAATTTAATACTTGATATAAGTTATAACATTTTTTGTTTTTATAAGCCAATTATATTTTTGTTTTTAAGAGTTAATGATTTTTTTAAATTGCTGTGGAAAAACTGTTTTTTGGTTTCAGTAATTAACAACTATAACAGATATTGGTTTTAATTATAATTAATAATATATCTGTTATTACAAAGCTGCTTAGTTATTTACCAGTAACTGATTGATATGTTCCCATACTGTGATTTGTTTTAATTACAGTCTACAATTTGGACATTTTAAATTAATTTCGATAAACTTATCACTTTTACCTAATATGTATCTGAATTTGTTAAATAATAATTACTTATAAATTATAAAAGTTAATTATTCTCCTACTAAAATTCCTCGGAAAAATGAAAATTAGATTTGCTCAATTGTGATCAAATTCAGCTTGAAAACTATAGGTCACCTAAAATAACCTAAACAATGTGTATGCACATCAAAGTTCTATCTGCATTTCAAATTTTGGTAATTTATAAATGATATTCATAAACAGTATCTGAAAAATAGACTTTATTCATTATTTAAATTTAAAAAATCATAATTTGATTCAGTTATTCATTATCACAGTGTATTTGGACATTGGCCATAATTTGTGTATATAAGGCAACACTCAAAGTTTCAAGAGAATGGATTAATTTTCGTATTCAAGATCCTAACCTAAACATGCTACAAAAATATAAGCATAGATGTCTTATGTTCTTATTGAAAGTTTAGGTTTTAAGTTTAGCACTTGAAATGAGAGTTGATTCACGCTCTTGGAACATGTGCATTGCTTTATATACCAAAACTGATGGCAATGTCTGAAAAAACTGTAATAATAACAAAAAAATTACATAATTATGTGCAAATTTTAAAAATAGAATTAATTAAATTAGCTTATTATTAGTTCAGAGATTGTTAAGATTGTTTAATATTCTGGAAAACAGAATATTTTTTTTACAAATCATTCCAAAGTAGCAATAAAAAAGGGGTAATGATGCACACACACACACACACACACACACACACACACACACACACACACACACACACACACACACACACACACACACACACACACACACACACACACATATATATATATTTTTTTTTTGCGGCGAAAAACCGTTAAGGTTATCATCGCCTATATATATATATACATACATACATGCACATATTTGTATCAATATTTGTTTTCAAAGAACAAAAAGTGAAATACACACAGCCTTAAGTGAACAAATTCCTATTACTTTCTATCTAATTAAAATACTGAAATTCCTTTATTTGTTGTATTTCTAAAATGATAGTTTTGTAATTTATGGTGGCTGAATTTTTATTCACTCATGAGGAATCTTATTTCTTTCAAGAGTTCATTTCTTTATTATACTAAACTGAATAATTAGTGTAACCATAGATCAAATAATTTTATCATTTGACTTATTCTTACAAGCCAAATTTCACTAGCCAGATCAAACAAAATCTCCAAATGCTGAATTAGCCATTTTGTGTTGTAAGTATCTATTAAAATACACTAATAAAAATGTCAACTTTAAATTTATCAAAGTTGAATTGTATGGTGAAGCATGTTTATTCAAATAGTTTATCTATTTGACCCATATTAGAGGTCATCAACCTTCACAACCTGCCCAGCTAAACTTTGTTTCTGTTAATTTTTGTTGTAGGATTTTATTTAAATTAAAAAAAAAAAAACATGATTACTCTTTTATAGGAAGTTGTGTTTATAATTTGTCAATGATATGTTGTATTATTCGTTGTTTATTTTTTTAAGTTCTATATTGTCGTAATTATATTTGTTAAATCTCTTTTGTAATTTTATTCATTAATTATTTTTGATTTATTAAGTACATTTTTAAAGTTAGTGATTTATTGACTCAAATGCACTTTTCAAGTACTGTTTTTATTATTTTTATATTCAGTATTAAGTTCAAGTTTTCTGCCAAGCATAAGGTTTCTGAAACTTGTATAATAGAAACAATAACACTTTTAAAGTTATAAGAATTTTTTTTCAGATTTTTGTAAGTTTTTTTTTTAATTCAAATGTTTTAAACTGAAGAGTGGTGATTCTACACACCATTAAAATTTGAAGAAAATCTATCAAGGCAACTAAGAAATATAGTCTCTTAGATTATTTTCGATTTTTGCTTTCAAAACAAAATAATAAGGAAATGGTTATGAATTTTTGAGAAAATTTGGTTTGCTATAAGTATAATATGCATTATGAAGATGTTTCAATTTTCCTGCTTAGCTTGTGTGCAGTATAATTTGAAATATATGCTTTTTTCAAACACGGCTTCTTTGTATAGGATTTGAATGTGACATGGTACACAGATCAACCGGATCTCACACCTTGTTTTGAGAAAACTGTTCTAGTATGGGTGCCTGGTGTAGTGTTGTTGCTGGCCCTACCGATCGAAGTGTACTACATTCTGAGGAGTAAAGAGAGAAACATTCCATGGAATAGACTGAACATTCTCAAAGTGGTGAGTGTCATTATTAATACATTTACTTTCTCAAATTACTTTATTTTTTATATTTATTTTAAAAAAATGATATTATTTTATAATAAACAATATTATAATATGTTCCTTAACGTTATTAATCCTTTTTATTGTCCCTAGCAACTTGTGATGGAAGATCTTGAAATTAAAAAATAAAATGCATATTTGTCAGTTTATAATATTTTCTAAGTTTTCCTCAACATTAATTACAAATTTAAAAAAAAATGAATACTATTATAAATTAAATCAACATACTTTGAAGCAGCAGAAAATGTTAGCCAATTATGTGTGACAAATTAAATGAAAAATTAAAGATGGAAAAATCAGGGCAATTATATAAAAATGGTTAACATTAATGATACAGATAATAACAATAGTAATAATAATTAATACAGTAATGTTATGATTATTGTAGCAAAATTTATTTCAACTTAATGTTAAAGCTTAGTAGTCATTTTGATATTTACTTTAGATGGTGTAAATCTTTTATTTGCGGAACTTGATTTAAAAATGAAAAAAAAAATATGTATGCTGTGAAACATAAATGGACTCTGAAAATTTTAAACATTCTAGGTGCATTATAATTATAGGTTTTATAATGAAATTTACTATTCGGTTTTGGACTATAATGTTTGTTGGATTTTCTAAGTTTTTCTGTAAACTGTATTGCTGTGGATTGTTGCCAATTCACTTGCAGAATAAAATAATTTCAAAACCTTATAGAGCATGTCCATTGGAATTCACGTTACATTCTGACTCTAATTAACTGAGTTATTTTGTTATAACTTAATAAAAATTGTACAAAAACCCACAATAATTTTTCTCCAATATTCTCAAGCTAACCTCTATGATCTGAATCACTGTAGAAAGCACTTGGATTGTTACTAACTTAGTGACCATTTTAAAAAATTTAGTAACTAAACTTTACAGAAAGTGACATTGCAAAGATTGGAAGTAATTTACTGTTAAATTAATGTTCTGTAGTTAACAATATAAACACAATATATTGTTGTATAATATATAACAGAATATACAACTTTTTATTCTGAACCTTAATGAAAAAGTATTGTGATTAAAACAATATTACTTCCAGGTCAGTAACTCATGTTACATTATATCCTTTCATGAAGTTAATTTAAAATCAATTAAGCACAAAGATCCAATTTTTGGCTACATTTATAAAACAATGTTGACTTTCATCTTTAAAAATGGAATAACGTTTTCTTGAGCTTATTTCTTATTATTTTTAAGTGTTTGTAGTTAGATATAGAATATGTTGTAAAAAATTAAATTATTGCAATAAACATAAAAATATGTTATAAATTATTGCAATTAAAACAGTGTTGTCAAGATTCTCCAAGTAATTAACAACACTAGTACACAACAGGTGTTACTTTAATATAAAAAAATATTTTAATTTTTGTTTTTGTTACCTTTTTCATGGTCAAGACCTATAAAAAAATGTATCCTACTTAAAAAAAGTGATAGTTATTATCGTTAGAATCAATACGTACTTGGGAAAAATACTGGGATCGGGACTTTAAAAGGAACATAAAAGGCAATACAGGACATAAAAGGGACAGGGGTTATAAAAGAATATACTGCATAGCATTTTCCTTTACGGACTACATTCTGTATTTAAAAATTTGTACAGCGCTGTTAAATTAAATGTGTCTGTTAGTCCTAGATCTAATTATACAGGTCCTAAGAAGCACAAGAGAGAGAGAGAGAGAGAGAGAGAGAGAGAGAGAGAGAGAGAGAGAGAGAGAGAGAGAGAGAGAGAGAGAGAGAGAGAGAGAGAGAGAGAGAGAGAGAGAGAGAGAGAGAGAGAGAGAGAGAGGGAGGGAGGGAGGGAGGGAGGGAGAGAGAAAGAGAGAGAGGGGTAATGATATTGTTGTTTGATACTTATTTTCCCCTACCACTTATTTGCTCCACTTGTTTACTTCATTTATTGCTGTAATAGGGTCAGCTACTTATAATTACAAAAATAAACCTTGACCACAGTCAGTTTTTTAACTACTATAAAATCATATTTTTTCAAATTTGATTCACTATAAGTTATGAACCTTCATTAATGATTTTACTTATTTTACATATTTAAAGTTTTTGTATATTTAATTATGCAAGTAAGTAAGTATTTGCTTAGAAATAAGTTTTTACAAAAAAAAACATTAATTTTTGTCTTGGTTCGTTATTGTAAAATCTGTAATTATATTTTGTTAATGACAAGTTATCTTCAGCAGTGATTCTTCTCTAACTGTAAAAGTGAAGTTATTTATGAGATAACAAGAAGGCCTTAAATATCTTTAGCAGTATTTCTTCACTAAAGATAAAAACTGTGCTAGCACATTGGTTTTTTAAGGTCTATTTATTTAAATGACTCTGCAGTTTGTCTATTGCAAGTTACAAGGATAAACACATGCTGTGAGATTACAGTGAAGGTGAACAGCCATACACTAAATCTTACTGTTTTACGTTAATTGAGAAGACATT
Source organism: Callitettix versicolor (assembly GCA_022606455.1). NCBI lineage: Eukaryota > Metazoa > Arthropoda > Insecta > Hemiptera > Cercopidae > Callitettix > Callitettix versicolor. The sequence goes on from CM040187.1 coordinate 64,999,079, forward strand.
TATTCTTAAATAATTATATTATTATTACTATACAATTGTCACTAGTCACTAGATGACTAACCTACAATATTATTCTAAAATAAATTAATCACAACTGAGAACTCCCAACAGAGGTCCCAGTTCTTAAATAATAAACCTTTAAAACTATCACTGTCATTGGACTTAAAAATAAACAAATTTGTTAATTTGTAATACCTGTTTTTTAAAAATATTTTAGTTATTAGAGAATAAAAACTGAATTTTATTTATAACATTATCATACTGAGAACTCCAAAATTCTTGGAAATTTCTTCGATAGCTCTAAATTGGATTTGAAGGGAAAGGAAGACATATTTTTTGTCATTCTTTTCTATGGCTAAATTTCAGGGGTAATTCTATACTATTTAATGGTGAAAATATTCATATTTTCTTGAAAAAGGCTTGTGAAATCTGCCCGAAAGTTGGCATTTATCAGCATAGGTCTGTAGTTTTATAAAAAAAAAACAATCAAAAACTACATTAAAAATACACACAGATATTTTTTGAATAGTTAGTTGTTTTTTTTAATTGAAGTTTATTCTTAGCATGTTAACTACATTTTGTTGTCAGCAAATAGGTATAACAAAATAGGTTTTTAGCAAAAAGATAGTAGTACAGAATATCAAACTAAACTGGTCCCTTCAGGTTTTAAGTATAAAATGTAGTTTCTCAAATTCAAAATATTGAACCATACATAAATACATGTTCATTCAAACGTAGGTCATCCTGTAACAATTATTAGGTCAACTTTATTGTGTTCAGTTTTATTGGAGTAGACGGTTTTGAAATGAAATGTTGCACTTTAAAATAAAATAAACAGTGTTATTCAATATAATCAGCTGGTGTGCCAGTTTCCTTGTAACACTATGTCCTTGAGGCTATATTTGTCTCTATCTGTCACTACATGCATTGTTCATTGTTGTATTTTTCACAAATTGTACTGTGATAGTAATAATAGTCATTCAACAATTATGTTTTGTAGTTTGAAGGTCCTTTGGTTAATTCTTAATTACTTCCTGAATCCAGTTATTGGAAATAGAAAAAGGAATGAAACTGTACCCACATTCAACTTTGTCTTTATTGTATAAGGAAATATTATAATTATAATATAAAGTATAATAAAAAGCAATAAGTAAGTGTAAAAGTAATAGGTTTTATTTGAATCTTGGATAGTGCACTTTGGGAAGACAACGTTTTCTAAAATAGTTTCATTTGGTATCAACAAAACACAACTATCCATCTCTTTCTGTTGAAGTCGCTAAATGATTTAAGTCATACTGCATGGAACACATGTCTTGCTTTGTCCTTGAAGCAATTACTGAACTACAACTTGATACAACAAAGAATAAAACAATTATTCAGAATTTGTTTTTTTTTAGATGCCATATATATAACATGGGAACTGAAGACAGGTTAAACAAATTTTTTTGAAAAAAGTAAATATTTTTATTTTTTGTATTGTGACAAATACTTATATATTTTAACTTATGAAAAATTTCTTTAAATATTATTTTAACTTACATCAGTAAAATGAGGTCATGAGAAGTAAAAATTAATGAGTTAGCCGTCTAGCAGTATCACTTTAGATTCTTTTTGCTTTAAGTTATAACCAATCGATTTAGTACTTATAAATATGCATTAGTTATTTTCATTGTTATAGTATTAGTATAGAAATAGAAATTATAATTTAAATTGATATGTGACTACTTTACAAAGCAACTAAAAAAAAAATGTAACAATTATTATTATATGAGGTTAATAACAAATAATATAAGGAATGGGTTTTATAGTAAGACCTTACTAATATGGGGTAGGGTAATTTTCTAACACATATAATAACAGTACATAAGCAAGTCATGCTTAGATAATGCATGACCAACAAGTCATCCTTATCAATTATAGGAAGAGAGATAACAGGCTAACCTGTCTATAATAGTGTCTGTAGTGTTGCCAATGGCATATTAGTTAAAACAAAGTAGTGACTAGGGTATTTGCCTACTTTTAAGTCAATAATACTTTTTGTTAGCTTAGCAGAAAATTTCAGGATTATTCAATTAAAAATGGATGAAAATTTGAGGAATTTGTGCAGATTTTGATCAGCTTAAGATATGATCAATCAATCTTAAGATATGATTCAAACAAGTCTTTAAAATTGTTTTCTATAAATTTGCCTTGGTAGATGCTTTCAGAAAGTTCTTAACTTTTGATTATTTGTGTTTGATTCCAGATCTGTCTGCATAGTTTGTGAATGATGTTGAACAAAATGTATTACAATATTTTGGCATGGCCTTCATTTCTAGAAGCCATTAAATAATGAATCGTTCATTGTTAATACCATATTCTATCACAACACTGTTAAATGAAAACAAACAAAACATTTCTTGCTTGACAGTGTTGATGACCTCGGTTTATTACTATAACCTTGTTTTGTTCTAAAACATCAAAACATGGTTAAATGGAAGTTAATTATGTGCTCAATTATTGGTTCAAAATTTTTATGATGCAATGACCTACAAATTAGACTTAATTGGATTTCTAATTCATTGTTTTTTTTTCATATGAAGATGAACACTTTAAATGGCCAAATTTTGTTTACATGTAAGATTTACAGAATCTGGATATGTTACAAAGGAATTTTATATTTTCATATATTTGTCTAAGGTCAGCAACATATTACGTTCTGAAGTTTATGAAATGACGTTGTTCTGGTCTAGTGTGAAGCTTTATTATCACTATGGGTTTTCAGGTTATTTACATTTTATATATTAAGCTGCAAACAGAATAAACTAGGCTAGTGGAGTAGTAAAATAATATAGAACAATAAAAAAAAACAAAAACAAAAACCAACAAAAATGTTACAGAAATGTGTATTAGAATAAAATGACTTAAGTAGAGGAATAATGAACAATACCTTATGGATCATAAAACTAAATTTTTGCAGTTTAAAAAGTACTGTCAACATTATGATAAATTTTATTTTTGAATGTCCCCTGTTAAGCTCTGAGTAGCTAATAGCGGTCATCTTCATGCTCTGAATGATGATAAATAAGAAGTTATTATTTTAAATTTAGTTAGCTCCCTCCTTTTCCCAACTGAGAAAATTAGTGTAACTGTAGAGAGTTATTCCAGATGTTAGCATGCTATATATGGTATAGTTGTTGTGCAGTGGTTGGTCCTCCTGGCTATCCTCCAGAAAAACAATTTTCAGCCTGTATTTACACTAGAAATACAGGCAAGAACCATAATTTCCCAGAAATCTATTGTTAAAACTAACAAAAAAACTTACCATTCAGGACAAAGTTAGTGAGTAAGGAGATGCAATGTGGTGTGCTGGCAACAATGCTTGGGTAGAAATGTAGTAGTCTAGTGTACATTAAGTCCAAGATATGCAAATATTGCGAACCAATCAGAAGCGAGTACTGGTTTACGGGAAAATTGTGACATTTTTTCATAGGCGTAGGTTGTTTGAAAGCTGGGAGAAAAGTTCAGTAATGGTTATTTTAGGGTCATAGTGAGTGGAAATAGTTATGGTTATTCAGTTCCTGTGTTGTTTAGGTAATGACATTTGAAACTCTTAGTTTCAGCCCATTCCTGAATCATAATGCAATTAGTTCTATACTGCCTTATTTTTTTTTCACAATGGTATATTATCAAAAGAGAGATAGTAATGAAACTAATTATGCCTATTGTTTGCTTATCCCAAAAATCAATTAATATTGATAATTAAAGGGTGAACAATGTTTAACAACCACTTGAGCTATTGATAACATCCCACAAACAAGAGTGTGTAATATTAAGCAGACAGATGGCCTAGTTCCCTTATCGTTATCAAAGATAAGGCTGTGATAATGTGAGGATTATCCCACGGTGATGCAAGACTGATGGAGTGTTATCCTGCTTAATCTTGTCCTGCATGAGCTTGTCAACAGTAGCAAATTAGAACTTGTTACAAAATCATTGTTGATTATTTTGTACTCTGGTATGATACAATTAGATTTATTGTATCTATGGACAATACAAAACACTATTGTTATCAGTGATCAATGTTTAGATCCAATTCATCAAAATTGGTCTAAGTGCTGACTGTATTAAAACTTTGATAATGTATAGATTTCCTTATTTAGGGTACTGCTGAGGCTCTAGTGATCTCTAACACATCAGGTATAATCTTTTTGTGTTCCCCTTATAACAAACTCCAGTGCCTTTAACAATCTCCAGAATCTTATATAGGATGTCTTTATTGTTAAAGTTCAAATAATCTCCTTCTTTTGGTCTCCTAGAGCCTTGTACTCAAGGAGTATGTATGCGGCGGCATCAGGTTTCTGCCTGCATGGATAACAATCAAATGAGATTTGTAATAATCCCAGCTTATGCAGATTACTCCAGATGTAGCCTTGTCCAACGATCATAACGACAACCAGTTTCAATGACCTCTTGTTGAACTGAACAAGTGTCCTTGTCAGGTAGGATCTGGTCTTGAGAGAAGATGTTTTCCTAATAATTGCTCAAAAAATTACTGCCATTGTTCTTGTTCTTCCCTAGCCCACTTCCTTACTGCATCTTTCATAGTTGCATGACTGGTCCCACAAGTTGAGCAGTTGCTGCTTGTGTATTGCTTACTTTTCAGTGTAGGTTTTCGGGACAAAATGACGCTGATGACCTGATATCTCTCAGACAACCGTATTCACCAAAACTGCAATGGAAGTACATAAAGAAAAATAATGATTCAACAATAAAGATTTTAATATGCAAACATTTTTATATTCATGTTCGTGAAATAAAAGTACAAACGTGAATACTGACTATCATAAAACTAATACTGTTTTTTTACATTACCCTTCTTTTAAAATTTATTTTAACCTATTATATTTTAACCTATTATTTTAACCTAATTTTTAAAATCTACATTAATTAGTTTTGGAGATTGTCACTAAATTTGAATAGTGGTGAAATTAGATTTTTCAAAAAAAGTGTTAAATACAAAAACTATGATTTTTTAAAATGGTTGAATGGATTTTTCTGTGTAACAAACATATCCAAGCTTCTATAAAAGTAAATTTTCATGAGAAATTCGATTGAAATTTACAATCAAAATGGAGTCAGTCAAACTGCAAACACTAAAGTACTAACACACTCACATATAAATTTTTAACAACTTCTCAAGATCGTTTCTAGAGGTGAGGATCAATGCTTGTTATACAATTTCCTTACTATGTCTGGATCTTACTATGATGACGATTCCAACAGTTCATTTTCAAACAGAAATTCAAACAGAAAAACTTATAGAGTTCAGTTTTTTTAGAGTTCAGTAAATTTTAAAATATTTTTTAAAAATTACTTTCATTTGTGAAGTTAAAACACTTATGTTAAGTTTTATAAACCTAAAAATTACTACTTATGTATTAGTGAAGCTTTACTAACAAATTATTGATGGATATACATTTGGACAGTGTTTAAAAGATTGAACAAAACTAGAAACAACATTCAGTTATTATAGTTAGCCTTAAATAGACAAAACTTTAATCATGTTTGTAGAAAATAATGTGTGAAATAATTGTTATGTATGTACATATTTCAGTTACTTCTCTTGGCACTGTTATCACTGTGTGTGGTTGACTATACATATGCTTCACAAAAGCAGGTGCCTTCCAGACCTGACCTCTATGCATCCATTGTTCGATCCTTCACTTTTGTAAGTAACTAGTGAATGGTGTTTTAAAAGTAAAAATTCTTAGGACAAATTGTTCTTGTTTTGTGTCTAAACTGTGTATTCTCACTGCCATGCAAGATTTTTTTTATATTAAAACACTATTTTAGGTTTGGTAAATAATATGTTTTCTTCTAGTATGTTATACAGGGTTGTCCACGGAAAATGGATGGTTTTGAAAAAATCACTGTTCCGTTAGTTCTAAACACAGATAATTTTCATTTATGCAGAAATGAAGGTAAAGTTATGCCATTTAAAACAAATATTACATTACTTCAATTTTTAAAACTTACAACACCCAAATGACGGTTGTTGTGACGAACACACATCTCCAGTCTTTCTCGAAAATTTGCTTCCACTCTGCTCAATAATTGTTTGTTGATTAGCTCAGTCTGGTTTCTTATTGCCATATTGATGATGTGCAGCATTTAACTTCTGTACAATTATAATTTTATATGGGTGTAACCCTAAATCCTAGTGTAAGATGCGCTTTACTCAGTCAATATTCCGTAGCATGACGCCTAGCAGAACAGCCGGGACTGCGCTGAATTGCCTCTCTCACTCTATCCAGAGTGAGTGGGGCCAGGTGGCTTTGTTTTCATAAAAGATCTCTTAGATATAAATGCATTCACCCACCTTAAAATGGTATTGCGACTTGGTATTTCACCATGTCGCCCGATATGAAAGTGACGCCTGAAGTATCATTGAGTTTCAATCATGGACTCACTACTATTTACAAAAGTATTGTATGCAAACATGCGATGATCTTTTGTCCACAGTGGCATATTGGCGACTAAATGGCATGAAATGGGGAGTTGAGTGATGTCCACCGCGGGTCTCCCCCTCAACCAGTCGTCGAGAAAACGCGATTCAAAAAAACGTCCGTTTCCCATGGAGCACTCTTTTTATATATATATATATATATATATATGTGTGTGTGTGTGTGTGTGTGTGTGTGTGTGTGTGTGTGTGTGTACATTAATTACCTTACTTTACTCAAACATTATTGATATGTCAAAAAATATATATATTTTACTTAATTTTTGTATTGTTAATTTCTTTACGTAAAATGCGTTGCAAATAAAATTAAATAATTGACTGAAATTTACCTGGTTGTTAAAAATTCTAATAGTATAGCCTGCCTCGTTATTGTAGATTAGTTTGTATTGAGTGTTAATCTTTGACAATAATAGAAGCTTAAGTAATTATAGTAGTTACAATTTTGGAAGCCTGTGCTATGTAAGTGTGCATAAATTAATTGCATGCAAAACCTGAGAAAATTGTAACTAACTCAAATTTTTTTTAACTGGGTAAAATAATCTCAAGCACTTCACTCCATTGTTATTATTTCACACAATTCTGAATGTCCTCTAACATCATGAGTGTTGAGAAGTTAATGGCCTCATTGAAAATATATGAATAATCCTTAGTCCTTAGTTGTAGATGCTGGTTAAGAGCACCTATATCTTATTATTATGTAATATTATACTATTATATTAATCACTTAATTTAACATCCTGTGAAACTTTATTAAACTTTAAATTTCTACAGTACATGAAACATATTTAGTTTAGGGAAATCACATTAAATTTAAACAAAACACTAAGAATTTTCTCTTACACATGCATGGACACTGAATGTATTTATTCATTCAGGGGAAAATATATTCATCTGTTAACAGATGATTTTATTTTTGCATTCATCCCTACATTAGGACTTGCAAAATGTCATCTTTTCTTCATGACCAAGGCTTAAGCAATTGTAGTTAGTGATGGGCAAATTCTTCTTTTCAATGATCTTAAAACCTACGCTTTGAAAAACTGTTCTCAAAGATCCATTCATCATTATTTTCATGCATGGATAATAAAAGAGTGATATTGTTTAAATTTTTTAAAAAAATGGAAATTTTTCTGTAGAAATACTCTTTTCTTACATATTATAATGTCTGGAACTATAACTACATATTATACATATGTATTTTGGGGTTATTAAAAATATTGAAATACAAAAAAAAATTGTTTTTTAATTGTTGTAAACAAAACTAGCTTATTTGTTGAATAGCTACTTCTAATTAAAAAAATAATTATAATTACTTATAACTAAGTATAACTGTAATCCAATTATAATTAATTATAATTTTTACATAGAAAATTTAATGAAAAAACTGCTACATACTTGTTAAAAATATAATTTTCATATTAAATTAAATTTAAAAAAAAAAAACAAATACAATAAGAACTAAATAAGTTAATAATTAATATTTAAAAATATAATTTACTGTCTTTTTTACATAAATGAAGAATGAAGGAAAGATTGAATGGATCCGGGTCTCAGTCTCGATCTTGAAAAAAGGAGGGATAGTATTACATGTAGACTGTTGCTAGTGTTGGGGATATCAAATGATAAACGATGATCTGGTCTTCTTCAGTATACCTGGTGCTGTGATCTTAATGAACTGTGAAGTACCGATTGGAGCATAGAACGATCATTCTTCAATTAGCCTTGTTGACACCAAGTCCCTTCAAAGATCCATTCATCTTGACCCTTTCAAAGAACCATGTAAAGATTGTCCACCAAGTCCACTTTCTCCTCTATCACATTAGACCAGTAATTATTTTTACTTATTATTAAAGAAACCGATCTTTAGGTTTTGATGGATCTATCAGTTTGGAGTCAAAAAAAGGATTTCGTTAACATAATATAAAGTTTCAATTTGAATAATTTGACTTTGTGGAAAATACAAAGTATGTTAAGAGCATATTAAAGTGTATGTATAAGGTGTACAGAAATATAAGGTCTGTAAAAATAAGTGACAACTTAATATTAAGTTTCTACAAAATCATGATGAAAAAAATAATTTTGCCAATATTAAAACTTGACAAGAAGCTGTTACAGAAAGTCACTGGGTAATGTGTTACGTTTTGAAAACAAAATATAAAACTAGATTTAGTATGGCATAGGGTTAGTAACCAGTGCCAACTTAATTAATTCATTTATAAACAAAAAATTTAATTGTCAATAAAATAAAACAATGGGTTCAACAATTAATAAAACTTTTTTAGCATCAAAACACAGTCTAGAATAATAATTATAAAATAAAAACATTACTAAACAAGATAAATTTAAAAAGTAAAATTTCCAAGTGTTAGAACGATTTCCCAGTTTCTTGAAATTCAGTTTTATATCCAACACAAAGGTATTTTCACTAATGTCAGAACTTCGCCTGGATGTCAGAAATTAATTAAAATTGTTAGAGTTATAACGGAAAATGTTTGTAAAGTGAACTTGGAAATCTGACACATTGTATAGACTTCAATGCAGTACTGCCATCAGTAAGCAACTATAGATCAGTGTTAATATCAAAATAAACTTAAAAAGTTCTTATAGCCATTAATATCTTTTAGAAAAAAAGGTAATAATAGTTTGTTTCTGCATTCATTCTAGTGACAATATACAAAATAAAATTAAAGTAACAAATTGGACAATATTCTTCCTCCATCAACTTTTGTTTCATGTTTTTGTTTGCAGTTTGTTGTGTTGATCCTTGTGTTATACAACAGGGTGAAAGGACTGCAGGTATCCGGAGTTCAGTTTATATTCTGGTTATTGATGGTGTTATGCGGTGCAGTGCAGATGCGCACGATGATACGCTATGCTTTAGCACAGGTGATATACATTTGAAATACATCACAACTAAACTCTGTTGAGTATATTGTGTAATCATATTCTAAAACCATAAAAATTAAAACCTAATCAAGACTTAGTTTAGTTAATATTTGGCATGTTATTGTGTTAATTTCAATTTTTAGCCAAAATATATTTATTATATAAAATGCCTTTTGCATTTTATAACTATTTTTCAATTGAAATGGTTAATTTAGTTTCATGAAAGTGTGATATCTCATTCTGCCTGTTAATATGCAATACACTGACAGTTATTTAGTGAAATTTTAATTAACCTTCATTATTTTAACTACCAGTTTCTATTAACCTTCAGTCCATTATTAAAATTTAATTACAATGATTAAATATTATAGTACTGTAATATTTTTTATACATAGCTCTTAGAGAAACAATAACAACAACAAATAAGTGAAAGTATAAACGATAATTATTACTGCTTCCAATATGTACGCTTAGCAGATTTCAGTGACAAATATTTTTCACAACAAAATCAGGCACATTTTTGTTTTACTGATGAATCGGTCATGTTTTGATCGTCTACTATAAACTATTGCTCATGTTTTTGGCTGCAGATATTGTGTACAGTTGTAAGCTGAAGTGATTGGGGATGTTTGTTATTCACTGCATACTGAGTAGTGGTTTAGCTGTTTTAGCATATGATTAAAACATTTGATTACAATAATATATGAATGCAGCAGTTATATTTTATTTTATTGCAGAACATATATATCCAGTTTATTAACGTGCATTTTTTTCTTTTGTTCATACGCAATGAATAGCGGTTGTTTTTTAAAGGGTTTTTTTTTATTATCTGTATATTGTATTAACCATCATGGTACTGGTCCAAACCCAGACGGTTAATCGAAGTTTCACTGTAGTTGTTTTTGATAGTGTTTTAAAGTGTGTTTATTGTATGAGGTTTGTCCAATAAATACGCGAACTAAGATCATAAAAACTTTATTTTACAAAATTTCATCTACATTGATTTTGTCCCCTTCAAAATACTCTCCATTCACTGCTATGCACTTATCCCATCTTCTTTTCCACTCTTCAAAGCACCCTTGGAAGTCCTCGGAAGTCAGGCTTTTCAGTCTCCTCGTCGTTTCTTGTTTTATTGTGTCCACATCTTCCCAATGCTGTCCCCTCATCACATTTTTGTATTTAGGGAATAGAAAAAAGTCATTCATCACCAGTGATAACCCTATTTAAGAATCCAACATCATTTTCCATGGAATTTTTCCAGTCAGTAACACATTCGACTCTTCTTAACTTTTGATGCGGAGTCAGCAGTTTTGGCACGATTTTCGCACAAACCTTTCTTAAGCCCAAATGCTCGGTTAAGATTGTGTGCACTGTTGATTTTCCTAAATTTAGTTCTTCAGCTACCATTCGGACAGTTTTTCGGCGATCAGTAAGGACAAGACACCGCACACGATCAATGTTTTCATGTACACAAGAGGTTGAAGGTCGTCCAATGAATTGGTCAATTTCCATATCGACGAACAAAAAAATAATGCAAAACTAAAAATAACTCTACTCGCAAGATCCGCACAGCGTAATGTTCTGCCAAGCACTGACGGCTCATTGGGTCCCAGACAACACGTGAGGCCAGTGGACGTGGCTTAACTCTCCGTAATGGCCACCATATTCGACCAGTACGCGTATTTATTGGACAAACCTCGTACATGATGGGTCAAATTTTCCCTTTCTTTGTTTTAATGTTTGAACAAACTATTTAGAATAAATATAGAAATAGTTATTATTATAATGCAAATTAATGCAAGTGAAAAGATAACTGCATCTGATTGAAACATGGTTACTAAACTGTGATAATTACACGTATAATTTGGCTTGAAATATAAACATATAATCATATAAACATATAATCATGCTATAGTGACTTGTTTCTTCTCAAGCACTAAACAAAAATTTCATTGTTAATGGACAACCATACTCCTCCATGGAGTAATGGTACTGTTACCATTATTCAAGTTAGACGGCTTTATTTTTAATCCTCAGTTAAAGGCCCAAGTTGAGACCACTTATTAATGGTAGGTTACCCTAAAATAGCTGTTGCATAATAAAAAAGGGAATAAGAAAAATAATCCAATTTTGAACAGTCACAAAGTACTGAATACTATTAACCTGAATTTTAGGTGTTTTTGAACAATTCACAACGTTAGTTATGTGCTTTTAACCACAGTATATTTCTTACAGAAAGGAGATAAGTTCGACATTATTACGTATACATTATATTACATAATTGTGTGTGGGAACTTCCTGCTTCAGTTCTTTGCTGCCGAGGCACCAACATATTCAGAACGTATTCCTCTTGAGGTATATATATTTTTGTTTACCCTATTGATCATAGTTTATTTTTATTTTTAATTTCAGTGTGATCTGGAAATATACACAGATTTAAATGATGATTATGGTAGTGAAATCAAATTTTCAAAAAGTTAAAAATAAAAATATTATAAACTTTCAGCAGTCAGGGTCAATTTTTTTAAATTAAAAAATATTGTGTTCAAATATTTGTTAATGTGATGGTGAATGTTTCATTTCGGAAATTCAATTCCATTTAATCAGCAAGATAAGTACCTAATAATTTGTTTATTTTCACCTCTTATGTTAAATATTAACATGAGAAAACAATTTTAATTGCTCAAATAAACTAAAAGCTATTAAACATAAGTTTTTGAAAACGATTTTTAAAAAAAATTTGCTCAAATATATTTTTTTTACATGCAAAGAAAACACCTACCAGAAAATCTGTTTTGAGGGCTATCAACCACTCTAAAATAAGCTTAATTTCTCAAAATGAGTCATCAGGTTTTGGTCTTATGATTCAAGTTGTAGAAAATTTTAAATTGAAACAATTATAATTTGTCTTTTTGGCCAGGGTTTGTTTTTTTCATTTTATTTTTGAACCAGAAACTTCTTTTACTTCAAGTTTATGATCATTTTGTGCATTGCATAAAATGAGCATTTTTTTCCTGATTTGTTGTATCTAGCAGCATGAGAAATAACTAACAATGACAAATGTTCCTATTTAAAGAATACATCCAGAATTGTTTCGAGTTTAAGTAACAGATGGTTTCAGAGACCTAGTCCTGAGAAAAGTTCTTCGTTCCCATCGCAAGTGTTCTTCTCCTGGTTCAGTCCATTAGTGGTGAAGGGCTCCAAGCAACCCCTGACTGAAGGCGACCTATGGAATTTAAACCATGAGAACTCTACCAAAGAAGTTGTGCCAGCGTTTGAGAAATATTGGATGGCTTCTGTTTATATGAAATCAAAGTGAGTTCAGCTTTAGTTTTTAGGGAATTGAAGCAGCGCTTGTATTATACTGAGTGAATAATAAGTTTGGACCCATAACTGTTAAAATTTTATTTTTATTGAAAAATGTTAATACAGAAGTTATAAAGGATATTTTTTCTTCATATTATGGACGTAATTTGGAAAGAAATATTTTTTTTCAAATGTAGAGTACGACATTTTTATTAAAATACAATGCATATTTACTATTAATTTTTTGAACCCTGCTCACAATTCTGTGTACGATATCAAATTTTAATTTAAAAAAAAACTATTTCATTATTTTTCTTCAGTTTGGGTTTAACGTTAGCAAAATTTCGTAATCTGAAACGTACCATTTGATCATGGAGTTACAGACACATTCATTAAAACTAAATGATCATTTTATTGTTAGGTGTTATCTCAAAAATAAATAAGGAAGCTAAGCATAAGTACATATGGAGTGATAAGATTCTTATTTAAAAAGTGCTGGTAGGAAATGTAGCATAGATAACAAAGTGATAACTCTAGAAATACCATTTTATTATGTTTGTCTTAGAAAAACATACTAACATATACTGAGTCGATAATTACTGAATATTAAAGAATCTAAATTATTTTCTAACTATAATAAGTATAATTACAACTATATATATATATTTTTGATAATAGAAAATTTAATTCAAAAAGTAGTAAAATTAGACTGGAAATTGTCAATATTTAAAGTTTTTTTACTTAATTTGCTTCTAGGTCAGTTAAACATGAATAATTGAAACTCAAGTGGTAGCTCACAAGTGAGCACGCTGCTCACCCATAGTAAAAATATCTTTATGTGTTACTTTAAGCTGAAAAAACTTTAATAATAATCCTTTTTATACTTCATATAATTTATATAAATTAAATTCGTTGTTTGAAATAATTAATTTGTTATAAATGAAAGAATAATTTCTTTTTTTTTTAAATATTATTAGATTAGAACATTTGCTACTTACAAAACAAATAAAAGCCAAACAAAAATAAAATCTGAATTTTTAAAATAATTTTTCTCTCATTTTTAAACAAAAACTTAACCTTCATAGTCATCACATTCACTGTTTTATTTTTTATTATGACAGCTTATGCAAATTGTTATTGTGTGTTCCCAGCAAATTGGCTCTACACAATGTGCACACCGTACCTTGGTTTTCCTGTTTTTTTCTGACTGCATGTCATGATCACTGTACTCTTCTTTTTTATCATCCAAACGGTCTCCATCTCCATCACATTTCAGTCAACCACATTTCAATATCAGCATCTGCCGCCTCGGTGGCCTAGTTGATAGCGTACTGGGCTTTCACCCCGAGGACCCGGGTTCGACTCCCGGCAAGGGCTTGGCATTTTCTTATGCTATAAATCATCCCATCGTCTGCATTAGCCAAAAGGGTGATGGGATGTTTGTGATGGTCTGCAGATGTAATAGTTTGTACATGCACAATAGTCGGACGTTAAACACAAAAAAAAATCAGCATCCTGTTAATTTTTTATCATAAAATAATAATTTACAAGAGTAAAAACAAGTTAAAGCCCAGTACAAATTAATCAAAATAAATAATAAATGTATAAAGAACTTTATATAAAACTATATATAAAAAATACTTTGCACATAACTGCACAAAAACTACTCGCCCGTTACACACAACTGAGCGCATTGCACACCATACTGAGTAAAAAAAAATTGGGATGGTTTTTAGAGAAAGTTGGGGGTATGAATTGGTCCAAATAGATTGTCAGGAATCTATTTGTCAGGAATCTACACTCAGGCACAAACACTAACTACCAAAAATAACCTCATAAATTCAAGAAAACAATGCAAGGTGAGCACTCTGCTCATAGGTGTGCTTTCACGGGTTAAAAGCTTTGTCACAATTTAACTACAAAGTAAGGTGATCTTATAACAGTCATTGTTGATAAGTATGCTAGTTCTTAAGTCTCCAGAGGACAAACAATTTGTTTTCCATCAACTGGTCTGTCCGGCAGAGGCAGCTAATGAGCTTAGCAATCCCATTGTACCTTTAGCTCATGCTACTCTTGCTCATATATTTAAGACACATACATAATCACTACTCCATACAGTTTGGCTAACTCTAAAGTGTAAAACGACCCGTTCTCATCAGACGTTTCATTGAACGTTTCATCAGGGACGTTTCATTGAAACACGGCCTAATGGCGTTTCAAACGTAGCCCTGGGATACCCGACGACATCCAAGTGTACTCCCAGTGCATGCAGGTCTCTGTATGGGCAGACCTAATTTCTTTAGCTAGTTGTGGATGTTCCAATAAGTAAAATAGAATGAGTGGAATCTCACAGCATAACAATAAGGTTGACCAAATGAACAGAACTTTCATAATATTGGTCAACAGAAAGAGAAATTTAAAAGGATTTGCAGAGCAAGCATCTGCAAGTACCTCAGTTAAGGAATTTGGAAGTCACCAATTAGAACAGGTGGAGCTACTCACCTTGAATCCCATTCAAATCCTAGATGTTATGAAGAGACTAGGACTGGTGAATGATCTGCAACTGAGCATCTCTGTAGAAAGTGGTCCTCCTTTCTAACATAGATCTACAAATAAATGTTGGAGGATCTACAGTAACATCATAAGCAAAAAAAAAAAAAAAAAACAATCTGACATTATGGTAATGCATGTGGTAGATATAATTTAAACATCTAATTTCACACCACATCTGTTCTTTGGATAATATTACTTTATCTTAGTTTATATTCATTTTCATTGTTTTTAATAAGTTACTTCAACTGAGGTTACCATTGTTTACAATTAGTAATAATAATACTAAAAAGAATATGTTAATTGTATTTTAAATGATAATATATTATATATTAATATATTTGACTAAAAGGAGTATAAGTATGATCATATTAATACACAAAAATTTTGTAGAGGCTGCAAAGTAGCTGGACCGAAGGCCAAAACGGTTTATATAGATGTAGTTTTTTAGTACTTATTGGTTTATGTAATGGTGAGTATTGAAATATCAAGAGAGAGGAGTATAAGTTGTCCTGTATTCTTTTAAGTAATGTAAAATACAATATGAATTTTATTTATTATTGATTGATTTTATCTCAAAACAACTCTTAAACATTCTTTTATCAAGTATAAACTTCTTTTTTAGATCTTCTAAAGCCTGTTATTCTCCAGATGGGACAAGCGTAAGTTTCTCTATACCATCCAGAAAGAAGGCATCCATTGTGCCAGCTCTTTGCAAGGCTTTTGGACCAACATTCTTGGTCGCAAGTGCTCTCCGTCTCACAGTCGATATGCTCAACTTTGTAAACCCACAAATTCTTAAGTAAGCAGTTGGAACTTTCTTTACAACAAGTGTTGAATGAGCATCAAATAAATTATAAAATCAAAAATTTCTTTCAAATTTGGTGGGCATGTATATAAAGTGTATTTTTCACAATGTCTCAAAATATGTTTTAGCATCATTGATGCTTATTTCATGGTCTCAGACCTTACCATGATTGCTGTTTCAGTAGCCTATTTTGAAATAGACATTTGCAAAAAAAATTTTATTCTGAAAATTTAACTGTGATTTTTTTTCATTTACCTCATTATTATTTTTTAATAAATGAGGAAGATTTTTTTGTCACTATAAAATGGTGTTTATTTAGGATATTATTGTTTCTTTAAAAATAAATATTCTTATTTTACTTTAACTTTAATTCAAAACTTACACCCAATTTTTATTAGTTTAGAGTTGACTGCTATAAAAAAAATACAGTATTTATTTTTAAAAAAACTACTCTAGCAGTTTTATGTTTGTTTTTGTGAGTGGGAATTTAAAAAAAAATAAATTGAGATGTTTACGCAATGATCTCACAAGTTTTAATTTACTTGTACAAATTATGTCAAAGTACTGCATGTCAGAAGATTGTGTTATACTTAGTACAGCATATTTTTATTGCAGATTACTGCTTGAGTTCGTATCAGGAGATGATTTTGCTTGGAAAGGTTACCTCTATGCCTTCTTGTTCCTTGTGATAACATCAACACAGACACTCTTGTTGGCTCACTACAACCGGGTTGTAAGTGTTGTTGGCTTAAGGATTCGTAGTGCGTTAATCACAGCAATTTTTAAAAAGGTATACAATTTTTTCTGGATAGATTTAATTATAATGATTTCATGAAGAATATATGATGTTTAAATTATATTTTCAAAAAAGTATAAGATAAAAATGTATGATTTGTTAATATTTTGAATGATCACCATTTTTATACAGATTTGGTTATTTATTTATTGCCTCAGACAATACAATTATTGTATTACAAATATTGCATTTACAATTTTTTTTTTTTTTTGTGTTTAACGTCTGACTATTGTGCACACTTGGGCTAGTGCAGATGATGGGATGATTTTAGCGTATGAAAATGCCAAGCCCTGGCCGGGAATCGAACCCAGGTCCTCGGGGTGAAAGCCCAGTACGCTATCAACTAGTCCACCGAGGCGGCTTTTACAATTATTAAAAGCAAAAGCAATAATGAGTTGATAATTATTGGAAAAGTACAAAAGTAAAAAGAAACAATTACAAATAATATTATATAACCATTTTAAATCTATACTATTTCTACAACAAACTATTATTACTGGCAATATCTAATATTATCAACTGACATAAGTAAAAATATATTTAAAACTATTTCCTAAAATTACCAGGCCATGCAATGCAAGCAACACATCACTATTCATAATTCTGCTAATGATCTCCTCCACAGGTTAGCAGAATATCAAGAAATAGACAATAAAAGTTGTTTTAAACTTTTTTTTTTAAACCATCATACTATTGAATGATTTTTTTTTCAACTGGGATTTTATTCAATAACACCGCTCTAACTTGGGAGGGTAGTTTTTTGAACTTACAAAGCCTGTGTTGGCCAATCGTAAGTAGTCTCCAGAACGGACACTATAATCAATTGTTTACACCTTCATGTTCAGAGTGGTATGAAACGTATATTTCATATGAAAGATTGTTTCCATAATATACAAAATATGACATATAAATACTCCCAGGTGCCTAAAGGCACTTTTGCAAATCTCCAACTTGTTTATGCCAGTCACAAGTCGTATTGTATTTTTTTTAATACAAAATTGTTGGATAACAAACATATCCAAGTTATACCAATATATATTTATTATGTATACTCAAACATGTACATATATATAATGTATGTATATTTATATTATACATATATTATAAATACATAATATAATATAATATACTCACAACAATATTTATTGTATATTCCAGTCATTGAAACTGTCCAACAGTGCTCGTAAGGATTCTTCCATTGGCAGGATTGTCAACCTTATGGCAGTAGACGCCCAAAGTTTTCAAATACTCATGTTTCTGCTTAACCAGATATGGTCAGCTCCGTTGCAGGTTTCTCTGGCATTTTACTTCCTTTGGGATTTGTTGGGTGAGCCAGATTTCCTAATCAAATATTCCAGTAATGGTTGTTAGAATTTAGTTTTTAACCATCATGCAATAATTTAAGTTAAATAGGTGGAGTAGATTTCGAGAAATTAGGTCTAATGAAAAGTTTATCTCATTGCCGATTTTAATGCCAAAAGTTTCTGGTAGGATTATTTTTGAAAAATAAAAACCAATTTGTTTTGTTTACGCCTCATTGTCTGGGTTTCATTTCAGTCAAATTTTAATAAAAAAATGTTAGTGGCCAATGAGCAAATTTTGAGACATTAATGAGTATTGGTTGAATTAAATGATGAATTAAATTTTTATGATTAATAAATAACACTTAATAATATTTTTTTAATGTGGTAATAGTGAATGGTATTTTTATCTGGTAATAGTGTGTGGTATTTATTTCTTATTTTATAAGTGAATGTTTTTATTGGTTTTAAATGATTGACATAAAAACAATAAAAATATTTTGACAAAATTATATTTACAAGTGGAAAGTTCAGTCAATAATTCCTTTATGCCTTATTTTTTCAAAGTATAATTCATATTTTTTATTTTAAATAGTTGTAATGTTTTACAATTTTATTTCCTGTTGCCAATTCAAATAAAAAAAATCGCTATGAACTAATTAACTACAATTTTTTCCTGCAACATATTCCGAACTAATTGAGTTATAATAAACTAGAATACGCAATACATAACATCGGCAAACATTTTTCTTAAAATGAATAACTGAACATTACTAATTTACAAATTTTTACAGGTGTTTCTGTGATAGCTGGACTGGTAGCTTTGGTAATTTTGGTTCCAACCAACGGATTCCTAATCAACTATAGCAAGCGGTTGCAGATGCGTCAGATGAAATATAAAGATGACAGAATCAAATTAATGAACGAAATCCTTTCTGGTATAAAAGTGAGTAATTATAAAAAAATATACTTTATATGTGTTTTGTTTGGACAGTTACTTTTTCATTTATATGTAAGGAATTAGATCAGTAATTCTTTTATTTCAAAGGGACAATGAGGGACGTGTATATTATTCATAGTATGGATTTCAGTGTTGATGGATTAAATGTTTATAAAATCAACTGATAAAAGTATGATTTACTGCGTTATACAATATATAAATAAACACATGTTATTTTAGAAAAACAAACAAGATGAATTACAAACACAGTATGGTAAGTGTTGTATTGCATTGCATAAAATAACAGAGTAATTCAGTAAAAATAGCACACACTTGTTGACATACAGAAATTATTTAAAGCTTGAATTATATGTAAAAGGTTACAGTGCTGCTTTTTTGATGTCAGTTGTTAAATGTAGGCATCTATTTCAGCACTGCTTCCTAAAAAATAATTATCTTGCAAGTACTCCAATGAAGGGCCTACTTTACTGGCCCCACTAGGTTTGTTGCATAATATATTTCCAATGTGAATGTGCCTTATCAAAAAGAGTGTGAGAAATTTCTTTTATTGTAAATATTTTGGAAAAGTTTGAAACTCAAGCAAGTTACACAAAGAATCATGTGTGTGCCAAATATGATGTTTGTCACACTATTGTGATCTTACCTGAGTTGAACACGGATGATTTTTGGAATTACCATATTTTATGAACTATAAAATGCTATAGACTTTAAGATACACCTTAATTTTTAAGCAATTTAAAAAAAAATAGTTTTTACAATTTTTTTTATTATTAGATTGCAAAGCAAAACTAAAAAAATATTAGTTTATTTTTATTTTTTCGTATTACAAAACTAGCTACTAACAAAAATATTGTACTGTTACTGATAACGCAAATCACTTTCAATTCAAGACTGCAATGGTACATCACTGGTTATACAAGGTTCTGGGTTTGTGATGCAGGATGGGAGGCGGGAGATAGTGTTAGCAAGCTTGTGAAGCCCCACAACTCATGTTCATTGCATCGGTGCACTGCTGCTGCCAGTTTAATCTAGTTTTGCCAGATAAAGATAGGTTTCCTATGCCATCGAATATATGGCAATTTTTAAGACTGATGGGAATTTTAAATCAAACGCTGGAATTTTTATATTAATTTCGAGTGTAAGATTCACCTAAATTTTGGAGGACATTTTTAGAAGAAAAAAGTGTGTCTTATAATCCATAAAATACAGTACTATTGAATGGGTGGAGATACAAACATTTTTTTCAATTAGGCTAAATGGTTTACAAATCAAGGTAAGCAATCAATTTGCCAAACTGTTGAGATATTGATGATTGGAATGGTTTGCTTCGACCAGGATTATAGTTGGAATCATAGAAGTTGCACTGATCATGCAGTTGCACTTTGCACTGAAAACAGATATGTATCAGAAAATATCAACCACATTTTTATTTCTAATCACTAAGCTCAAGAGGACTTCCTAATATGTGAACGGATCATTTTTGTCTATCACGTAATTGTTTTGCAGCTTTACAAAGTGATGTCAGAAAGCATCGTAGCAATCTGCTATGTTGTCTAATTGCCTTACATGCATTAAGACCTTTCTATATTGTATTTTTTAATTCCATGAAGTGAATTTTTATTAACAAAAATATTGTACCAAGGTGATTATTGGTTATACCTCAGATATAACACAATATCAGATGTAAAGTGGGTACAACATGTTCCCCTTTCTTAATGTGTGACGACTCATGTGGATAACACACATCAAATTTTTATGAATAAAGTGATGACTAGTTCTTTGGAAACTATTGCTTCCAAAGCAATATTACCACTGAGAAGCTAATAATGGATGATGCCTCTCTTTACCCAGTTTGCTTTGTCTCATTCTCATAACATAAACACACAACCTAATAAGCCTTGTTTCCAGATAAAGCACACATGTCAAATTGCCTCTGTTGTTTATAGGAGAGTACAGGAGAGCAGAGATAAACAAATGTACTGTAGTGAGTCTGCAGTTAACAAGTTTTGGTTTTATACAAAATACTTCCAGCTTATCTAAAGATCTTTTTTTCATCTGATATTCTGCAAGGGTATGCTTGGTCTGCAAAAATGTATGCTATAACTGGCAACTACTGTATTCTGTGAACATTGATTGCAGGTGTTAAAGCTGTATGCATGGGAGCCAAGTTTTGAAAAACAGATACTGGCAATAAGAGAGAAGGAACTAAAAGTACTGAAGAAAGCGGCATACGTGAATGCTGTAACAACTTTCCTGTGGTCTTGTGTGCCTTTTATTGTAAGTATGGTTAGGTTAGCGACCAGGGATAAGAAATGTGAACTGAACCTTTTCTCTAGAACACACTTTTGAGGAGTTATTTACATTTTTATATATACAGTAGAGTCTTTATTAATTATCATTCTCAGGAGGATTGGGGTGACGGATTATAGAATAGATGGATAACAGTAATAGACCACCTGTACTTTTATCGATTGGTAAATATAATTTACTATAGTCTGTTTATAGCATAGAATATTTTATTATTATTATTTTGGAAAATGCAGTTAAACTTAAATTTTCTATTTATCTCTAATTATTTATTATACAAATTTTACATACATAGGTCTTTAATACAGTAGTTTATCCGTAATTAACCAGTTGATAAGTATTTATGATCAAGTACTCACATCACTTTACTTAACCGACTTATATGCTAAATTGTATTATCGTAAGTAGAGTGAGAGTGTTTATCTTTCAATAGGAACATTCATGAATTCTTTCTGAATTCGTTGACACTATTTGAAGTATTTATATCTCATTCTCTACATGATAAGATTGTTTAATTTTCTATTATCAATATTTGCTTAGGGTAGAAAGTCGTGTAAGCTGCCATCACTTATGATGTAAATAAGTCATGTCTAGTTACAGTGTTTCGGTTTGTCTAGAAGGTTACTTTTATTATTTATTACAAATTATTTAATATGGAAGATTGTTTACAAATGTCAGATAACAAAATTGTCCTGATGATTAATAGAAACTGATAGTTAAAATTATAACAGTTAATCTAGACTCTACTGTAGAAAAGTAATTGCTTTTCTATGCTTTGCTACAGAATTTTATATTACTTAATTTACCATAATTAGGATTATGACCTATTCTTCCCGTCAGTGGTCTATCCACTCACCTTGTAAAGGCTACAGCGGTTTCGAAACTATCGTTTCATCTTCAGGCCGTTATACAAAATGTTAAATCTCTCTGTCGAGGTCGTCACAAAGTCAAACAAAACATTAAAACATACATCACAAACACTGAGCACAATTACACGTTTAAAATATTTACCATGAAATTCGGCTTGGCCAAGCTACACACACAACGTGTACGTCGTTACATTCCGGACTGCGGAGTCTCCATCATTAGTAGCGCGCCCGTCATTATCACTTACGGTACATCAAATCACTTATTCTTGGAGCCATGTCATATATTAAATTTGATTTAAATGAAAGTTTTTCATTGAGGATGTTGTGGGGGTCTGATTTTTTGCTCTTGTAAATCTCAAACTCTTCAATCACATCCATATAACTGCTTTTATAACATAAATGTAATATTTCCATGTTGGTATGGATGTCTTCGAATTTACTTGATTTACTATCTCACAGAATAATAAACTTCAGATAGTTACTGTGAAGAAATACTTTTCTAAAAGAAATATTGTTCTGACATTGCACCAAAACCTTATTTGATATTTTTGAGGTTATTCTTGCTTGAAGTTTGGATTTTGAACTAAAGGAAGTTTTCACTTGCCAACTTTTTTTATAAACTCTGTATGAAACAAGCAGTTAGTGAACTGATCAACCTGCCATTAACATATACCCCCCAGCTGATTAGGCCCAATTTAAAGAGAGAAACAGGGAGGAGAAAAGAGAAATAAAGAGGAGGATGACACCCTAATTTATCTGCTGTTTGGAGGACTGCTTTCAATTGTGTTTATACTGGGTGTAATCATGATAAGACCTTAGTCAATATAATTGGCCCTAATCAGTTGGGTTAATGTGGATTAATGGTGGTTCAATTTATGTTTGTTAATCAGGCCACTTTCTATTTGTTTAGGCTACTTTCTATACAGAGTTAATAAAAGAAGAAAATACAAATAGTTTATTAGCCCATCACTTCAATTCAACTTCAGACTTAGAGCAAGAATAACCTCAAAGATACCAGATAAGATTTTAGTGAAACGTCAGAACAATGTTTCTTCTAACAACAACATGATAACTGGATGTATATCGGTTTCAATGTAATTCACATTTTTTCATCTTTAAAGGCCTACACACACACACACACACACACACACACACACACACACACACACACATATTAGGGAGGTGATAATAGCCTCAATATGTTTTTTGCCTTAAAATAATAAACAAACACATACACACACACACACACACACACACACACACACACACACACACACATACACACACATACACACACACACACACACACATATTAGGGAGGTGATAATAGCCTCAATATGTTTTTTGCCTTAAAATAACAAACAAACACACACACACACACACACACACACACACACACATATACACACACACATATTAGGGAGGTGATAATAGCCTCAATATGTTTTTTGCCTTAAAATAACAAACAAACACATACACATACACACACACACACACACACACACACACATACACACACACATATTAGGGAGGTGATAATAGCCTCAATATGTTTTTTGCCTTAAAATAACAAACAAACACATACACACACACACACACACACACACACACACACACACACACACACACACACACACACACACACACACACACACACACACACACACACACACACACACACACACACACACACATACATACATATTAGGGAGGTGATAATAGCCTCAATATGCTTTTCACCTTAAAATAACAAACACACACATACACATACACACACACACACACACACAAAATGGTAATCTATATGCAACAAATAAAGAGGGTCTAAATCTACAAAATATCTTTCAGAACTCTATATTCTTTTTTTGTAATTTTTACTGTTGTTTTTTCATTTTTTCAATGAATTGTATGGACAATTTAAGAATGCAATATCTGTCGTAAATATATGTCAGAAATGGATCAGTAGATTTGCTGTTTAATGAACTTGACTAAGGTATTAGAAAAAGCAAGTTTTGTTTATAAGACATAACTCAATGTTTTTGGACATTTGTTTTCATCGCATCAGCTAGATTAATGCATAACACAATATTATTTCTAAATGCAAAACATTTTTAAAAATTAAAAATGACAATTTCTCATGGTAAATGTTGTTTTTACTATGTCGAGTATAATGATATGCCTTCCCTAGCTTCGTCAATTCTACTTTTGTTGACTTGCATGATTTTGAAGAGCAAATCAGAAGCGAGTATGTCAGGTTTGATGTACACATGTTGAATAGAGGAGGGGTACGAGGTGGAGATAGAAAATTATAAATAGGACGGGCCATAATATTTGTGACCAGTGTAGATATAGTTTTTGAAGATGGAGGTTCTTCGAATTGCGTCAACAAAAGTAGAATTAACGAAGCTAAGGAAGACAGATCAATTTACTCAACATAGTGACAATAATCCTAGCAGAAAAAAAAGAATATAAAAAGAATTTGAAATGTTGTTTTTTCTTTGTGAACATATTTCAATACTGAAGTTCTTGGGTGTATGGTTTTTAAACTTGGTGACAGTAGTAAAAAGGGTACTAATATTAATGTATGCTTTTTCATATTTCATATTATTCTTTTTGAAGTCAAGGCTTTATAAAAATTAAAATAGAATGTAATGGGTGTTAAATTCCTTAGAAAATTGCTCTAATAAATATTTTTTTAATTTTGTATGCAGGTGGCATTTGCAATATTCACAACATATGTGATCATAGATGAGAATAACTTACTGACTGCAGAGAAAGCTTTTGTTTCAATTTCTTTAATTAATATAATGAAGTTTCCGTTGACTATCTTCCCAATGTTAATCAACTCCTTGGTTATGGTATGTATTTATAGTGGTAGATTCATATTTTTGTTATTGTTTGAGTTATATAGATCATTTTTGAATTTAAGAACAATTTTTAATGCTTTTCATTCATAAGACAATATGGTATGACCACCAGTTTATTGCTATGGTGAAAATTTGACTGGCTAGATTGAGTTGACGCTACGTTGGATACCTATGTGTATAAAAAACTCACTTCTCTAATCTAATATAACATTTAAGAAATCTGTAAACACTGAAATTAAATTACAATAGTTTGAGAAAGTAATAAGAATTTGCTTATTGCATGATGAAAACATTCAAAACAGAATGGGAGGCATTCTAAACACAATAGTTTTAAAAAAATTGGAAATTAAAATTGGCATGAATACAAAAGCTACAGATTTCCAAATTGTACAACAAAAAGTTGTTACTATTCATAATATTTGCCTTAGATTTTATGTAGATATTTGCCATTTGTATGTGTCATAGTATAGCTAAAAAATATTCTGGTTCTTTACTGAGTCAGCACTCTTACTGTTTAGAATATTAACAAATAAGAATTCATTCAGTTCATAAAATTTAGTTGGCTTCTATTTCTACCTGAAAAAGTTATAGTCTATAGAGTAGTTCCGGATGATGGGAGGCTGTCATGTATTTGTTCTGTAGTAGCTCCTCGATGTTCTGATGTTTTTTATTTTTGTATTTATACTCACAGTTCTTGTGGAACCATAATTCGCCAGTAACCTATTGTTAGAACTAGTAAAACAATGCACCAATCAGGATGAAGCTAGTGTGTACAGCAGATATGATATAGTTCATGGCAATAAATGCCTGGTTAGTAATGTGATAATCTAGCGTATATTAGATCTGAAAAATGCTATTACAAGCAAATCAGAAGTGAGTACTGGTTACAGAAGTGTTGTGAACTTGTTTTGCAAGCCTAGGCTATTTGAAAGCTGGAATATAAGTTCAGGAACTTAGTGTGCATGAATATTTGGTGTCAGTAAGCAGAACTGGTTGTATGATTTAGTTCCTATATTGTTTAGGCAGTGACTTGTGTAGATGGAACAATGCATGATGTTTGAAAGAGTAGATCAATTATTACTTTCAAGTGTCAACACTGAAGCTTAAAAAACTGAAATATAAAAAATAGGAACAAACACTGAAGGCTGATATCTTGAAGTCAAAAGTCACTACTTATACGCTACTGAGTTAATCATGTTTATTCATAAATAAATGCAAGTTTTTAGTTTAATCTGTAAGTCAGCTGTCCCCAAACTATGAGTAATGGCTAGTGGGGTCGACACTAGTGGATTGCAGGAGCAATGCAGGTGGGTTGTGTGAGGCGAATGGCTTGAAACATTTTAAGTGTTCTCCCAACTGCAAAAAAATTTAAAAAAATAAAATAAAATTAAAATTGAACATATCTCAAGAATTATGTTCTATTATTATAAAGGAACTGCTTCATTGTCAAATGGGAAGTTACATACAAAACAGATATTTTTGAAATAAAGACAGCAGGGCAACAGGGAAATAAAGACTATGATGTGGGGCTGTCGTATATTTGTTCTGTAGTAGCTCCTCAATGTTCTGATGTTTTTTTATTTTTGTATTTATACTCAAAATTATAGTGGAACCATAATTCACCAGAAATGTATTGTTAGAACTAGTAAAAGAATGCACCAATCAGGATGAAGCTAGTGTGTGCAGCTGAGCTGGATTCAACTACTACCAGAACTACGACATGCATTTAGCTATGATGAATGAGTTCGAAAAATAAGATGAAATAAAAAATTCTATATTTCATGTATACTATAATTTCATCAGGAAAAAATATTAAAATTTTTTAACTTACTTATACCAATAGTCTCCTTTCTTCTGATAAATTGTAATTATTACAAACAAACAAAATGTAAAGAGATTTTTATGTCATTTCATTTTTTTGTCCTATTTTTTTCAGAATAAAATTTATATATATATATATATATATATATGTATTTATGTGTGTGTGTGTGTGTGTGTGTGTGTGTGTGTGTGTGTGTGTGTGTGTGTGTGTGTGTGTGTGTGTGTGTGTGTGTGTGTGTGTGTGTGTGTGTGTGTGTGTGTGTGTGTGTAGGTTATGGTGGGTTGTGAAAAAAATTTCATGCTGAAGGTGGCTCCCATGATAAAAACTTTGGTAAATGCTGCTCTAACCATATCTCAGTGCTCAATAGTGTAACTCTCTGTTTCTGTTGAAACTGGTTATATTGCACTGTTTTTGTTTCACAGACCACAGTCTCTGTAAAAAGGATAAATTCGTTTTTGAATAGCGATGAGTTGGATCCTGACTCAATCTCTCGAGATCATGCAACAGGTAACTTATTTATTTATATTAATTAAACGTATAACTTTGTGTGTGATGTTGAAAATTTATCTAATTTTAAGAACATCGAACATAATTTGAATATTCATTTATGCATTTACTTCCTTTTGTGTTTTATTAAAAATATAGTAGAGGCTTTAATAAAAAAAAAGTAGTAGAGATATTATTTGATATACACTTAATGGTATTAGGTTTTTACTGAGATTGTAGTAATGAAAAAATTTTAAATATATAAAAATGAAATGATAAAAATGAATTGTTTAGGCTTTATACCTCTGTGAATGTGTTGTTTTGTAAAAGTTACTACACTATGGGCTGTATTTGTTTATAGTTTCCACTATCGGTTTCAATATAATAATTACTCTATGTGCAGAAAATAAATTTTGTGCGATAAAAATGGATTCTTTATAATATAAGATCTACTAGTAGGCCTGTGCAACCTTTTGCAGTTAATGGGAAAAAAGAAAAGAATAGTATGCAATAAATAATGTACAGCAAGAATTTGAACAATGTTATAGCACCACAAGTAATACTATTGGCTGTAATTAATTACACTAATACACTAATCATTAATTCATTACTACTTGTATATTAAGATTATTGTAACATATCTTCCTGTGTAAAATCATAAAATCATTGTAAAACTATGTAGGCCTACTATTTCTTGTCATTAAAGTTTAAATTATTTTTTCAGCCGATCCTGTTATAGTAGAAAATGGGACTTTTAGTTGGGACAGAAATGACTCTAAAGATGTCACTCTACATAATATTAACATGAGGGTGAAAGATGGCTCTCTGGTAGCTGTAGTAGGATCTGTAGGCACAGGAAAATCTTCCTTAATCTCTGCCCTGTTGGGAGAGTTGGACAAGATATCTGGAAATGTTAATGTTAAGGTGAGATGTTAATTATATCTGTGTTTTTGCAAATTTTTATAATTAAACGCTTAACAGAAGTTCATAGTTGGGTATTTTCTTAGAGTTTTTCACAAATTTTTATTGGAAAATTTATAATTTGCTCATAGTGTTACATTTAAAAGCTGAATTTTTTTTGTTAAGTACAATTAATACCAAATTATAGATAACAGATAATTTTTGAATAAACAGAGCACTTTTGTTGATTTTTTATTTATTAACTAATCAACAGTTTCAATATTTAGTTTTTATCATGCCTAATAAAAAAGCAGTTGATTAAATTTATTATCTGTCAGGTAGATATTTTTTTAAACCCTCAGTCTAATTTAATGGTGAATGAAAGGACCCAAATTTTAATTCTTATAACTAAGAGTACATTACTGTTGTACACTCTGAGACAGTACTAAAATGATATTATAGGTAGCATTTCTAATTACAAAAGACTAGAATTAGAGCTATAGGGTGTTACAATCTGATAATAATTTTTTATCTATTAATTTGGCAGGCCATGGCACTCAGTGGGCTGTGGTGCCACATGTATATATCTTAACAGATGTTAATCAAGTAACCCAAAGTGATATTTGTTGCAAACATTGTAATATTATAAGAGCCATCATTTCCCATTATTTTATGTCTCAATTTATAATTCATAGCTTTTGTTATGTAATAATATGTCAAATTATTATTTATATTAAGCTACAATTAAATATGTGTATTATTTTAAGGGTTCAGTAGCCTATGTCCCACAACAACCGTGGCTTCAGAATGCAACATTGAAGGATAATATTTTGTTTGGCAAAGCATATGATGTCAAGAGATATACAAAAACAGTTAAGGCATGTGCATTGGAGCAGGATCTGGAGATGTTGCCCGGAGGAGATTTAACAGAGATTGGGGAAAAGGTAAAATATAAATCTCAAAGTTTTAAATAGTAACACCTGTTTTATCATTTAGCATTAATTTGTGGTAATATAACAACAGGGAATCAATCTGAGCGGAGGGCAGAAACAGCGGGTGAGCCTTGCCAGAGCGGTTTACAATGATGCAGATATGTACTTTCTGGATGACCCTCTTAGTGCCGTGGATTCGCATGTTGGAAAACATATTTTTGAAAATGTCATTGGCTCTAAAGGCTTATTAAAGCATAAGGTAAGAACAATTTTCTTCTTTTAACTACAGTAGTAATTTTTAATATAGTTGTATCGCTAAGTAACAATGATAAGGTTAGTAAATATGTTGTTAGTATTTTTAATACAGGTTTTAATGAACATACATAGGAAAGTTAAAAGCTAATTGGTAATTTTAATCTTTTATGTAACTGTCATGGAGGGAGTAAAAATGGACTATTTCATTTGTCAAAATGTTGCCAGTTTTAAGAATCAATTTAATTATTTTAAAATGTGAATAAGAATTATCTTTTTTTATTTGTTACATTATTACAAGGTGGCGGTATTGGGCTTTGGACTAACTTCAATTTTAAATTGTGTCGGCTATTTAAGATAGAGGAAAAAATTACACAATGTACTTATTAAAAATATGTAATACACAACTTAATATTTTTTTTAGTGACTTCAAAAACATTTTTGTTGTTCATATGTCTATATATGTAGAAAGAATTTGTTTGTGAAGTTATGAGATCTTTGACTTTTTAGGTAAAACCTTCTAAACAAAAATCAGCCCCTAATAAAGTATTTCTGTTTATCAAAAAATCACTCTCTGAAAGGTAAAATGCCTAGTGTTCATTGTTATAACCAATAGTTTTTTCTTCCTTTTTATAAATGTAAATAAGCAGATTTTTATCTATCTTTGAGTTTTTTTTATTCCCGTAGGAAATATGTCTTTCTTTCCATATGTAAGAAAATTTTCTTTTTGATTTTGTTCTGCACAACCATAATTTTTTTGTAATATTGCACATACTACAAATATAGTACATTAATGTAGCATGTTTAACTAGTTGGCAATTTTATTAATTAACATTATATACAGTTTATATTATAATCATAATAACTACTATGTTTTGATTAATGTTGTCAAATTAAACTGAAATGGTTGACCATAGAATAGTAATTAAAATATTATAAATCATAATTTGTTTTTACGACAATCATTACGTTGAATTAATAAGTGGCGTCATAGACTCGGATTTTAGTGACCCATGCAGTAACATACCTACCAGAAGTGGACCTTATATTAGTGATGAATGATGGAACGATATCAGAGAGTGGAACATATAAGGAGTTGCTGGCCAAGAAAGGTGCCTTTGCGGATTTCCTGGTGCAGTACATGCAGGAAGGCAAAGAGAACCAGGATGATGAAGGTAGATAATATATTTTTGGGCAATATAAAATTCTGTATAAGGTCAGTGAAATAGCTAGGACATGTGGAACTAAGATTTGTCCCACCTTAAATGTTAGACCCATAAACTACAATACTGATACAATACTTGATTAACCATCGTTCTCAGAACTTTTGGGGCAATGGATAACAGAAATAGACCACCCGTAGTTTTGGTGATAGATAAAAATTACATACTATACTCTGTTTATAGTACAGAATTTTGTATTATTATTACTATTATTTTGGAAAATGTAGTAAAACTCTTAAATTTTCTACTTAACTCTAACTGTGTACTATATAAATTTTATATACATAGGTCTTTAATATAGTGAATTATTTTTACTGAATCTTTTGACAAGTATTCATATAACAGAAAACTCATGTGACTTTACATGATTTATTTTTATGCTGAATGGTATTATCCTATGTAGTGTGAAAGCGTTTATCTTTCAATAGAAATATTCATGCACTCTTTAGGAATTTTTTGACACTACTTGGAGTTTTTCTGTCTCATTATACTAAATGGTAGGATCGTTTACTTTTCGATTATCAATATTTGCTTAGGGTAGCACTTGAAGCATCAGCTGACCACCTATACTACAAATAAGTTGTATCCAATTACAGCGTTTGTTTTGTTTAGACGGTTACTTTTATTATTTATTACAAACTATTTGCTAAAGAAGACTGTTTAAAAATTCAGATAACAGAATTCATGACAGTTAATACAAACTGATGGTTAAAATGGTGATGATTAATTGAGACTACTGTATTTATTTAGGTTTGAGTTTTGATCAATTGTACCTACTAATGTATTTATTGCTTTATTCAACATTTAACATTAACTTTTATTAATTTTTTAACTAACAACAATAGCTAAGCATAGCAACTAACAAACATAGCATGAAAATCTAAAGTGGGAACTGATACATCATTCATACAAAACAATAACACAGTTTAGTAGATACGCTATCTTTAGATTATTAAGTCTTTCAAAAATAGAACTAATTATTTTGACTAAATTTGGCTCAATTAGTAATAATGTTTTTCATTAATCTGTGTAAAATTTTAATAAATAATTTTTTTTAATTATAGACATAGAGAATTTGAAGAAACAACTGCTGGAATTCAAAGGAGAATTACCACCGAAACTGACACGTGAGTTGTCTCACCATAGTTCATCAAATTCTGTTCAAAAACTACAAAGGTGAGATACCTGGACAGGTGTTTGCTTTACTTACAAGTAAAAAAATGTATGTCAGTGATGTAAAAATGTCTCCCCTAACAAAATAAACTTTCTACTAAATCATCCTCGATTAACAAATGTCAACTCATTTGGAGTAAATGGAAGAAAATCTTTTGCAAACCCAGTATAGAATTGAAGGATTTGTAAAGATATTTCTCAAGCCCTAATAATATGTTATACATATTAGGTATTTTTCAGTCTATTCAATAATAAGTTCACTACTATAAAGTCAGATGTTAAATTAAAATCAGAATATTTTATAATTAATTTCATAAACTAAATGCGTTCTCAGTTTTCTCTGTTTGTTTCTTTGCCTTGGAATAGTTATGATATTAAAACATACCTTTTTTAAGAAAATTTTGTAGTCCAAATCCACTGATTTTTAAACTAAATTTGGTGAACAATGCGTTGGGAGAGAATGTAAAAGTGTGGATGACAGATGTGACACAGGAGGTTTGTCCTGTTGACTCTGAGCAGTGAGTTGTTTAAAAATTGGACACAGCCTTCCCTGAGCTGTGTCCCTTACACCATCTTTGTGATATGGTATTTTGGGATTACCAGAGTGTGTGGTGGAAGGCAGTGCAACATTTGGGCTACAGGATTAATGCAAGAAGTTATGAAGATATACTTAGTTATAATGTAGTTCCATTAACCACTCTACGGTAAAGTTGAATACTGAGAATCCAATGACCAGATAGACAGACAAACGTGAAATGATGGCATACAGCTGAGCACGACAAAAGCAAGACCTTGAAGGACTGACTGCATGATGTTCAGCTCTCTCCATCTTATGCCAAGATCAATAAAATAACAAATTGTGACCTTGTTTGCATCTTATGTGTTTAGTTTTATGTTCAAATAGTATAGTATATTTTAAATGTTAATATTTGTTATTAAGAAATGTGGTTTTCACACTGGACAATCTATATCAAAAGGATTCTGGTTTGAGTCCAGTCTCTACCATTACACTTTTTGCTTTGGGCATGAGATTTAATTTAAATTAAGTATGTAGTTAAAATTAATTAACTAATTAATGAGAT
The DNA here is from genome assembly GCA_022606455.1 of Callitettix versicolor. Taxonomy (NCBI): domain Eukaryota; kingdom Metazoa; phylum Arthropoda; class Insecta; order Hemiptera; family Cercopidae; genus Callitettix; species Callitettix versicolor. The sequence continues at coordinate 65,032,105 of CM040187.1, forward strand.
TTAATTCAGTTATAGTATGAAAGATTGTAATTAATAGAAAATTCATAAAACATTTTTGTAGTGGAATATGCCATAAATACAGTGTTAATTACTTGTCTTGTAGGTTGGTTCTTTTGTGTTCAGAATATAAAGTGTTGAAAAAATGTGTAAATAATGGATATATATATATATATATATATTGTTGTTAAATAAAATGTGAAGAACAATATGAAATGTAGCAATTAAATAACTCGACTAGTGATGTTATCGGTAAACAGCAAGCGTGCTGCGACAGGTTGAAAATGTCAGTGCCCCCACACTGAGCTTAATGAGTACAGTTGTATGTCGCAGTCTTGCTGTAGCAATTGCTCATGTAAGTCCTTGCTCTAGTGTCTTGTTGAAAAAATGCAAAATGCAAAAGAAGAGTGACAAGTTAACCTAAAGTTTTCTTGAGAAACAGGGAAAAACTGTTGCAGATGTCCCTGCCATGTTGAAGGAAGTGTATGGAACTGAATGCTTATAACACTCACTCACACACACACACACACACACACACACACACACACACACACACACACACACACACACACACACACACACAAACACACACACAAGTTTTTGAGTGGTTTAGAATGTTTAAGGAGGGACACGAAATGACCAAAAATGATACACATCCTGGATGATCCTCAACTCAAAAGTATTCACACTCAAAAAATGGACAACATCCAGAAAATTGGTAAATTGATCTGCAAAAATTGTCATCTGAGTGTCCGAGCTCTTACTGAAAACTAGGAATAAACAAAGAAAGTGTCCATCAGTTATATGCATGAATCAGTGATCATGCAGATAATTTGTGCAAAAATGGTGCAAACACTTCTCACTCATGAGAAAAAAGAATCAAGAATGAACATTTGTTTTAAACAAAACCGATAAAGATCCAGAATTGTTAGACAGTGATAATTGTGATGAATTATGGTTTTTTACTTATGATCATGGAACAAAGTACCGATCGATTCACTGGAAGAGCTTCACACCACAATGAAAAAAAGCAAAAATGAGCAAATCAAAATTCAAGGCCATGATAACTTTTTTTTTTTATGACAGCGTGAACTACATTCAACTGGGTCTCCGAAAATCAGACAATTAATCAACGTTTTTGTGTTAAGGTTCTGAGAGCCCTTCATGAACAAGTGAGAACATGAAGACCACATTTGTGGAAGAGCATGATTCCTGGATGCTTCACCAAGTTAATGCCCATTCTGCCTTATCTGTGAAGGTGTTTTTTTGCAAAATATGCATCAATGTGTTGGACTACCCATTGTACTCGCCTGACCTGGCTGTAGTTTTTTTTTATTTCATAAGGTCAGATTGGAGTTTAAGGGGACAAGATTTCACAGTGTAGAAGTGGTGAAAGCAAAAGCGGTGGAGATCATCAACAAGCTGACAGAAGCAAATTACTGCTTTGAACAATGGAAAATTCTTATGGAGCATTATAGGAATCAACAAGGAGAGTACATTGAAGGGGATAAACTTTGTAATGCAACTGGTGACCAATAAAATGTTTTGTGTTACCAGTTTGGTTATTTAACTGCCACATCTTGTAATGTAACTTAATTAATTCATAGGATAGTAATTGTGGTGTATTAGTATAATACACTCTGATTGTTAAATGATAATTTAGGTAAAGTTATTTTGGTTTTTGAGGTTTATAAAGAAATCTGTGGATGAAATGGTGATCGAATTTCTGCAATTCTTTTGTAACACAATGTTTGTTTATTGGCAGGTCTACATCCGTTGAATCTAAAAGTAGCGTAAGCAAACCTCCCCCAATAGGTGGGGACAAACTGATTGTAGCAGAAGCTTTGCAGACTGGTCATGTGAGTAAACATTTTTTTAAGAATGAAAACATTTTATAATGAAAAGTACTAAGTATGTGCTGAAACTCCATATCGAAAGCCCATTGGTATATTTATAATAAATGGTGGAACAACTAATAAACTCACATTAAATTAATTCCTCAAAACCATTTCATTTTAGGTGTTACTAACAAAAAACCTAGAAAATTGGTTCATAAAATTTTGATCTTATGTGTTTTTTTTTGTTTTTGTCTTTTGTTTAACGTCCGGCTATTGTGCACACTTGGGCTAATTTGATCTTATGTGATTGATCATAACAAGTCAGTGTACCAAATTTAAAATAAAATAAAATTACTGTTTGTGAGTAAACAAAAAAATTAGAACAAACCTGACAGAATTTTTTGTTTTGTTTTTCGTTTTTTTTATTTAATACTAAATAATAAATTTCTTTTGTTTAAAATTTATTAATTTTTCCTGTGTTAGGAATCTTTATACATTATTACTAAAATATAAGCAAAACCTGATCAACTAGTTTTGATAGCCAAAACATTTTGTGTGGAGTACAGCAAATTATAATTTTTATTTGGACATTATTTATGAACTACATTTGAGAAAAAAAAATTGAAATTGTTTGAGTCAATTTTGAGAAATTTAGATTTTTCGACTAAATAGTGTTTTCAAAAAACATATTCTGAAAACTAAAAAGTGGATTTGATAAGAGAAAAAACTAATTGCTGAACTGTATAATCGAAATTTGAAAATTTACAATACTGATTTATACAGGTTTTAATAGTGATTACAATGGTAATGTCAGAATTTCAGTGTAATAAAAAGAAACGATACAAGGGCTGTCCAGAAAGTAACTTATGTTTTTGTCTGTAACTTAATTACTTACACACCTTATGGCACATTTCAAGATTACAATCTATTGTCAGATATTTTGCTCTTAGGTGGTTGGTATTACATTAAAGTATATATACAAAACATTACAAAACACACGTAAAACACAATAAGTACATTTTATAATGCTGGGTGCACACGGCAAGATATCTGAAAAAACAAATTGTTTTGTGTAGGTTGTATAGTGTTTCATGCAAATTTTAACAAAATAATAACAATCTCCTGCCAGCAAGATATTTGAACATGGGATTGTAATCTTGACATACATAATAATATGTAAGTAATTAAGTCACAGATGGAAAAGTAATTTAAATATCTGCAATATCAGTGACTTGTTAATAGACATAAATTTAAATAAAATTATGTTTTGGAATACAGTAGACGCTCGATAATCTAACACATATGGGACCAGGACCCTGTCGGATTATAGAAGATTATGGATTACTGTAGGTATCATTATAAAAATGCTACATAACCTCTCAGGAAAGGGTAAAACAAGGTAAAAACTGTTTAAATGGGTTACAAACAACAAATCACTTTAATACACACGTTTATTTGTTAAATTAACATAGAAACACAATTTAAATCTGGAAAATGTTATTTTTTAGTCATGATAGAAAACACAGGACACAGTTCACACAATCAGTACACTGCATAAAATTACTGCGTAAACGAAATTAGAATTAAACGTCAATATTACAAGACAGAATGAACCGTAACATTGCTTTCAAAAACTGTAAACACACAACTGATTTGGGTTCAAGTTTTGACAAGAAAGATGAGTCATTCCCCTCCCAGCCATGTATATGGCCACGCTCTCTCTCGCACTCACTAGAGATATTGCCACCAAGGCATTTTCGGATTATAAAATGTGTCAGACCAAAGAATGTCGGACTATCGAGAGCCTACTGTAAAAACAAATTTAAGTGACAGAAAACATTTTTTTATTATATACATTTGATAGGGTAACACTTTAGCTACATTTCAACATAATCCCAATTCAAATTGAGACATATATCATAGCGTTACACCAGTTTGTTGACACTATTATTATAGAACTCTGCCATCTGAGATTTGAACAACTTGTTCACGCCTTCCTGCAGTTCCACATCATCATCCAAACAAATATTTCCTTGCTTTCCTAAGGGAATGTGTGTGTGTGTGTCCACTCTATAGACTGTTTTTTGTCTCATAGTTACAGCACGATTAAGAAATGAATCACCATTTTTGCTCTAGGCATCTAGAAATGTCAACAATACCAAAAATGGGTTTTTGTGGTCTTCCAACAGGAATTCTAGAACCAATGTGGCACAAAATTTTTAGTAGCCTAACTAACTTATCATTTACAGTTTCGTATAACAAACTTCATGAAATTTGAAGAAACTCAAATAAGAGCTCCAAAATTGTAAAGCAGTAATTTCACAAATTTCCTCTTTCATTTTTGACACCAGTTCATCAGTCACAATGCTGGCTGCCACACTCTTCAACGTGAACATTAGTGCAGCAATTTTTTAAACATAATGCACTTCTGTCTCACTCCACCTATACTCATTACTTTTTCCCATACACTTTAAAGTTTTTGATGAATTTAAATTGGGTTATTTTCTGCTAACAAAAACCTGATCACACTCCACAACTGGTGGGATTTTGTATTGCAGCACACATTTCAAAAATGCACAGATCACTATCTAGAAGCAACACAAAACTTGTGCTACCACACCTGGATGCACACTGAGTGATGGAACACTCAGATACCAAGGTGGCAGCAGTATTCACAGTCCTTACCACACCAACCCAAAATGTAAGTTACTTCCTGAACAGCCTTCATATTTTAAAAATTTGAATTGAGTATCATTTAAAAATATTGAACGATTTTTTGTTTATTTGTAATAAACCATCTTTTACCAAAATCATATTTTTTCCAAGATTGAACCAAGTTCTATAAATAAAATTAAAAAGGATTAAATGACCCTTGAAAAAGTGTTTAAGGATCCTAATCGGCTCTTATTTCAAGGTTCCATACCTCAGCCATAATAGTCACTCCAATAGCTCATGAAAATTTGCTAATGAAATGGAATGTTTCACAGGTAAACTGGAGTGTATACAGATATTACTTTGAAGCTATTGGGTCATTTCTGGCCGTGTCGTCTATTGTTCTGCTTGCCTTGTTTCAAGCCTGCACAGTCGGAGGCAATGCTTGGCTTTCTGTATGGTCGACTGATACTGAGCTGACTACCAATTCAACACATAACATGAAGAAGCAGCTACTGTATTTGGAAGTCTATGGGCTGTTTGGTCTGGGCCAAAGTTAGTATAGCAAGGTTTCAGTAGTTATATTAGGATAAATTTAATAAACATTGCACATAATTTCTCATGGTCAACTTTAAAAAGTGGTTTAAGTGAAACAAGTTTTTGTGATATAGTTCAGTTTCTATTTCTAATATTTGAATTACTATTGAAAACATTATGGAAGATAATATTTTTAGAGCATTTTTTGTTTTATATGTTCTTTATTCAGGAAGTGCCTCAATTATATGTTCATTTTCTCATTTTATTTTCAGTTGCATGCAAACTTCTGTCATCACTCTGTGGTGCGTTAGGTGGTCTCTGTGCAGCCCGTTACTTGCAAGCCAAAATGCTCAGTAAGGTTTTGCATTCGCCAATGAGTTTCTTCGATACAACACCCCTTGGAAGAATTGTCAATAGGTTCAGTAAAGATGTTGATACTGTAGACAGTATGTTGCCCAACAACTTATTGATGGTGTTAAACTTCAGCACGCACGTAAGTGTTCATCTTAGAGTGTATTAGTAGCTTTGCGATTAACCAAACTGTTGACATTTTTCTTAAAAGTATCTGTTTTATGGGTTTTTGAACTGACATTTCAGTTTGCTTCAAATTTAGCATAGAATGATTTCGGCAAAAGATTTTATTAGTAGTTTGTCAAACAGCAAAATCTATTTCAGGCGATTACTCAAAATCAAAGAAAATCATGTATTCAAGAAGCATACATATCTCTACACATTACAGGAAATTTTGCAAACAATATAATTGTCTAAGCATATGTTGTGGTTTCGTTTTTACAAGTTCAGAACCATGCTTTAAGAAAATATTTTTAAGGCTTTCTAACTCATACAATTCTCAAAGTATTGATTTTAAAAGGTTTTTTTGAATATTATTTTTTGATAAAAATCAATTTTTTAAAATTAATATGTGAACTTGGTAATTGAAACTTATTTTGTTATTCATGTGTAAATATTAATTGTTATGTTCAAACATATAGAGTAATATTTTTAAATTGTTAACTTTAAGTCTTATAATGTAAATTTATCAAGATGAACCATATATATATATATATATATATATATATATATATATATATATATATATATTAAAGTATGCATTTTTTTCTGGTTACAGCTGATTGCTATAATAGCCGTCATTACATACTCAACACCAATATTTATATTAGTTATTATTCCAATCACAATTTTGAATTTTTCTATTCAGGTAAGTCATTTAAAATTTCTTAGATTTAGAACTAGTAAGTACAGAATGAGATACAAGTCACATATACCTCTCCTGTAAAAACGTTTTTTTACTAGTTAAATAAATAACAAAATGAATGAATTGATTGCTGGATGACAAAGTCTTATATATGTATATATAAGTAGTATATTGGTAATTTATAACTAGTTTTTGCTCTTAAATAACTTATAAGAGTGTTTCAAGAAATTATCTTTTATTTCCACTTTACATAAAATATAACCTATGTTTTTAAGTAGTAGTTCAAAACAATATAATATATTGTGCATTAGTGCTACAGTATTTTTAATATTTGCCTTATTTGTTTCTAATTTGGCAGATATATTGCTTGCGGTAACAGCTAGGACACGTTCAACAGCTAGGAAAATCCATTCTAGCTCTCGATTCTAATTTTTTTGAAATATAGTTTTGTATAATTTTTGTTTGGGATCTCAAGAAATGCATTTGAACAGAGTTTTCCACTTTCTTGGATACAGTGTTCAATACTATGTTCAAAGTCTTTCATTACTTGTTTTAGCAGTACAAGATCAATTGTTGTTGCCACTTCTTGCTTGATTGAGTCCTTAAGTTCTGTCAATGTGAAAGTAGACGTGGATTTGAGAATGCCCCACAGAAAATGTCATAAGTGGTTAAATTTAGAGATCTTGAGGGCCACGGGATGTCACTGAAATATGAAGTAAGCCTTACTGGAAACATATAACAAACCACGGCCATTATAATGAGAAGTGTGTGGGATGATACCATTCTAAAGAGAAGTAAACATTTTCTTTGTTGTGCAAACCTCATATTCTCAGCTGTGATCACAAGAAGGTCTGGAACATGTGAGTGTAATGTTGGTTGTTTATTGTCACAGTGTCATCTTAAAAAAATATGGGCTGATGATACTGAAAATGACAACTACACATGAACTGTCACACACGACGAGTGCGGAGGTTTCTTGTGAATAACTTGAGGATTCTCACTGGTCCAATAACATAAATTTTGTTTGTTTACGATACCATTCAAATGAAAGTGAGCCTGATCCCTCATTATGATTACCACATTTTCTTGATCTTCAAGCAGCACCTGCATTTGAACAGCAAAGTTCCTCCATGACTCATAATCTCTTTCTTCAAGCTTCTGAGTAATACACATTTTTTTGGATGAAATATCAATTCTGTCTGCAAATTATGCACACTAATTCACGACTTAACCTTAACTCTTGCGCACTTCTGGTTGACAGACTTGGGCTCCAAATCAGCGCTTGCCTAACCATCTTGATGTTTTGCAGCCATTTTAGGACCAGGTGACTTCTTCTGTACAATAATTCCTGTTATTCTTAGTTTGTGAACCCACTTGAGAAACATATTCTACCTGAAAACAGTATCATGGTGTCCAAGGTTAAAGTGAATGCAAAAAAACCACTGTACTGCAGTGATAAGACTTGTTTCTTCACACATATGTGTCATGAAAACATATGATGTTTGCCATCCACTGCCCCATGGCTACTGAAGTGGCATTGTACAAGGTCAGTGACCATTCTCCTCCTACTCTACAACTGCTGCAGGGCACATACTACAGATTTCATAAACATGTGACTTCTGTTGATAACCCACTTTAATGGTTACTTACTGCATTTTAACACAGCATATTCAGACATTTCAGAACTGTTGTACTTAAAACGTGATAAAGAAGCTTAGTGTAAAATTTTCCTTGACTGTAGCAAAAATAATTTATTTCCACATTGAGTCTAGATTATTGAATGTTCTGATCATCATAAATTATATTATAATGGTTCTAGTGTAATTGTTGCTTTCTCTGTAACATGGTCATACCACAGTGTTAATAGAAGTTTGTGTGTTTCAGTAGAGGTTTTACATATCCACAGCAAGACAATTGCAGAGGCTAGAATCAGTGTCTAAGTCTCCAGTGTACTCTCATTTCAGTGAAAGCCTTGCAGGTAAATAGGCTACAAAGCCTTTAACATTCACCATATTACCAATAGTAATATTGCAGTTTTATCATACACTCCAGTCTAAGTTCTTTAAAATGTTTAAAGAAGGACAAGAAGTTATTGTAGCTGGCATAATAAGTGTTTACACAGTAGAACAATGAGTCAATGTTTGTTTTTATTGCAGGTGTGCAGACAGTGAGAGCCTACTGTGCCCAGAAAGCGTTTATAGCTCAGTGTGAAAAAAATGTTGACATCAATTTTGGTTGTTTTTACTTGTCTGTCATTTCCACCAGGTATAGTATTGTTAACCCTTCCAGGGCCTTTTTATATTTATATAAGCTTATTTTTCTTTCTTATGTATATGGGTCAAATGCTTATCTATAAACGCAACTACTAATTTTTGTTAAAGGTTACTTGCATATGTGTGTGTGTGTGTGTGTGTGTGTGTGTGTGTGTGTGTGTGTGTGTGTGTGTGTGTGTGTGTGTGTGTGTGTGTGTGTGTGTGTATATATATATATATATATATATATATTTGTATATATACATATATATATATATATATATATATATATATATATATATATATATATATATATATATATATATATATATATATATATATATATATATATATATATATATATATATATATATATATATATATATATATACTTGTATTTGATAAAAGTCAAATACTTATATACACAAGTATCAAAAACTTTGTTGAGGATACCAAAGTCATGCATCTTATAAAAAATAAAAACATAAAAGTAAAATAGTAGATTTTAAAAAATATTAAAAACAATTATTTAAGGTAAATTCAATTTAAATAAATGTAGTATAAAAATTATATTTGATTTACATTGCACAAATCATTATTGTACAAAATTATTGATTTTTATTGTTAAACTATACAGTTACATTAATTACTTCTCAGGATAATTATTTCAATTAATCAATTGTCATGTTGTACTGTAATTATTGCACATTTTGTATTTACATATAATTAATTCTTATCTACCTCTTATTGTTCTGAGATATGGATATTCTGCACTTATTGATTATATAATTGAGCAGTTAGTTTATTCATATATTGACTTTTTAAATATATTGACGTCAATAATTTGTTATTTTCTATGTAATTTTTATTATTATTGGAGGCAGAGCAAGGTTGAACAAGAGGGTTCCTGCAGCAAGTTGGGAGACAGTGAAATGAAGACCTAAAGTATAAAAATGAAAACAACTGGTCTAGAAGTGTTGTAATACATGACCCAGATGACAGTGGAAGAACCAAAATGCTAAGTGAGAGTGATGGTAAACAAGAAGCACAGTGGTGTTTTTAGGTGCAAACTCTTCTGCTACCTTTGGCGGAATAGTTATACTATGTACAGGGGGATAGTTTTTTTTTTCTTCTGAATCTACCACGAAATGGTCTGTTAAGTGGAGCTACAAACTGGACGATAGTGCGTATGCCTTAGTGTAACCACTGAAAATTTCAACTTCAAAACATAATTTGAGTTGAGTTGCAGACTTGTAAACATGGTGAAGTATTTTTACTCCTAGTATCACGCCTCCAAGTGCAAATTACGAAGTACCATTCATTTTCTTCAGGCAGAAGGAGTTAATGCTGCAATAAATTTATCATAGACAGAACTGAGCATATAAAAATCACAAAGAGCTGTCTCGGTGGCCTAGTTGATAGCGTACTGGGCTTTCACCCCGAGGACCCGGGTTCAATTCCCGGCCAGGGCTTGGCATTTCATACACTATAAATCATCCCATTGTCTGCATTAGCCCAAGTGTGCACAATAGTCAAATGTTAAAAAAAATTACGAAGCAAGATTGGGCATTTGAAAGTTGTTATATGAAAGGTGATCAGAAACTTTCTATTGGAATTGCACAAGAAACTCTTGGGTTAGGGAAATGGCATATGGTTTATGTTGTCGTGAATCAAAACAACTCCAAAAGAAAGCGTACCTCTTCTTTTCTTTTGAATGACTTTCTGTAGTTGACACAATGTCTGACAATATGAATCTGCATTGGTTACAATCCCTTGTTCTATAAAATCCACCAGCAACACGCCTTTATGGTCCCAAAAAACGATAGCTGTGATCTTTCTGTTTTTTCAATTTCTTGGGTTTGTTTGGAAAGTTAATGTGTACCATTCTAGCACAATACCATTACTCACGAAGTTTTCACTGTATGCCTGGAATAATTCGACAATGAGTTTTGCTGTATTACTTCCTTTTGCTTGAAGAAAATGTACGAGGTTTGTCCAATAAATACGCGAACTAAGGTCATAAAAACTTTATTTTACAAAATTTCATCTACATTGATTTTGTCCCCTTCAAAATACTCTCCATTCACTGCTATGCACTTATCCCATCTTCTTTTCCACTCTTCAAAGCACCCTTGTAAGTCCTCGGAAGTCAGGCTTTTCAGTCTCCTCGTCGATTCTTGTTTTATTGTGTCCACATCTTCCCAATGCTGTCCCCTCATCACATTTTTGCATTTAGGGAATAGAAAAAAGTCATTCATCACCAGTGATAACCCTATTTAAGAATCCAACATCATTTCCCATGGAATTTTTCCAGTCAGTAACACATTCGACTCTTCTCAACTTTTGATGCGGAGTCAGCAGTTTTGGCACGATTTTCGCACAAACCTTTCTTAAGCCCAAATGCTCGGTTAAGATTGTGTGCACTGTTGATTTTCCTAAATTTAGTTCTTCAGCTATCATTCGGACAGTTTTTCGGCGATCAGTAAGGACAAGACGCCGCACACGATCAATGTTTTCATGCACACAAGAGGTTGAAGGTCGTCCAATTCTTGCATCATCCGTGGCGTCTTCTCGACCTTCTTTAAAGCGCTTAATCCACTTGAAAATGGCTGTTTTCTTCATAGCATTATCACCATAAACAACTCTCAACATTTCAGCAATTTCTTGGTAATTTTTACCAAGCTTTACCAAAAACTTGATGTTAATTCGTTGTTCAGTGAATTGGTCAATTTCCATATCGATGAACAAAAAAATAATGCAAAACTAAAAATAACTCTACTCGCAAGATCCGCACAGCGTAACGTTCTGCCAAGCACTGACGGCTCATTGGGTCCCAGACAACACGTGAGGCCAGTGGACGTGGCTTAACTCTCCGTAATGGCCACCATATTCGACCAGTTTGCGTATTTATTGGACAAACCTCGTATAATGGTTTGCAATTTGCACTTGGCAGGAGAACATGACCGTGTTTACAAGTTTGCACTCAGCTCAAAAGGCTGGTGTGAAGTTGGGAATGGCAGTGGTTATAGCGACAGCAATCATACAGTCCACATCTCACTCTCTCCTATTGCTCAACCAGCCCCTCCACAGTAGAGGTTAAACCAACACTTAAAGATTTCAAAAATAGCACTTTTAGTTTCTCATTTTTGTGTTTTTTAAAATTTAAATTGCAAGAACAAATTTAAATGACCTTAAATACTATGAATTTCACCTTAAATTTTATTTGTTTAATAATTTTCAGGTGGATTTCTGTGCGACTTGAAAACCTGAGCAACTTGGTTGTATTTTTTGCGGCTCTATTTGCTGTGTTAGCCAAGGACACAATGGATGCGGGTATGGTTGGACTGTCAATAACTTATGCTTTGCAGGTAATTTGTAAATAGTATTTCATTACTTTTGGTTTGCGAGTGTGCTGTGGCCAATTTACATAACAACTGGAATCATTACTGTTACAGAAATGGTACAAGATAGTTATCTTATTTTTTCCACTGTTGTTTGATGTTGTTGTTATTATCATACCAACAGAGCCCTTATTGTCATACACTTAATGTTTTTTTTTTAAAATACTGATCAATCTTTGCACTTACCTAAGGCATTTCAAAATGTTCCTTTTGGGTAGTACGACCATTGTGAGTAGCTGTGGCCATTCTCTGTGCTAGTTTGGCTTATTCTTCTTAGCTCACAAAACCACTGTTAGTGTCAGACACACCATCTCAAGAATGCATGCATAACCACTGTAAACAGTAAGGGATTGTACAAGTTGTTTTATGAAAAAGAAACCTCTATAGTTTGCTGAAGGTAAACTAAAGCAACAATATTGTTTTAAGCTTTTCATATTTGCAATATGATTATATTGTGTCATACTATTTCTGCAGTATGACAGTGACCTTTAGAATGCAAATATGACTTATGAACTAGCCAGTATATTTTGTTGTTCTGTTTAATTTTTGTTTATTGCATATTATTTCCATTTCAACTTTATATCTAAATTAATTACTAAATCCTGCTGTGTTTTCATAAATAATGATTACAGTTTTTTTAATTAGTACAGGAATTACTTTTACAATTTAATGTTATGTGATAAAAAAATATTTTCTACAAGTGAATAAATATTTAGTGAAATTAAATAATTTCCAGATTACAAGCATGCTGTTCATGTTGGTACGTGAAAGTACAATGTTGGAAACAAACACAGTGTCTGTAGAAAGGATAAAGGAGTATTCAGAGCTCCCTGAGGTAAGTATATAAACAACTCACTTAACAGACAGAACAAAAAAAAAAGACTTTTGTTTAGAACCACATGCTCATGAGGAGGGAATGATGATTGATTATGTAGTTAGAGGTTAGGATCTGTTGTACAATAAAGCTTCTAATGATTGGTAGACTGGTGCCACAGTAAGTTTCAACAATCCACTAACAACTGTCTGTATTCACTAGGAAGTTTTCAGGGACCTGGAAACAAAACAACATTCAACTCCACTGGCACTCACAATCATAAAAAAGTGATATGTGGTGTCCTCATCCATATCACTATCAGTTTCTCCTCTATCCTATTCAGGTGCACCATCAAACCACTGTCTTAAGAGTCCCATGTTTCTTTTTGATTGCTTTCTAACCAGAGATCCTAGTGTCCCTTTAATTCCATCTAGAGGAAACATTTTGAGGTGAATATTTCTGCATAATTCTGTGTTAGATAATTAGTTGTTTAAGTATGTTTAAATATTATTGTAAATATCTAATAATGGAAAGTGGTGTAAATTGATTTCAGGAAGCAGAATGGGAGCTGGAGCCTAAGCCTGACCCACAATGGCCAAGTAAGGGAGCAATAGAGTTCAGGGATTACCAAGTATCATACAGAAAGGGCTTGGACCTGGTACTGAAGGGTGTTTCTTTCAAGATAAAGGCAGGCCAGAAGGTATAAACCAAGTATAACCAAAGGCTTTCAAATCTTAAATATATCATTAAATTTAAATTCACAAACCATTTAACTGATAAAGTATGTACTAAATTAAATTTAAAGAATCAAGAGACAATAAGGAAGAATTTTCCAAAGCATAAATCACCATAAGAGGCTGATTCATTCATGGAATAAATGGTGATAAATAAATAATACAGAAACATTACACACACATTTTTTCAATTATTATTTTACAAATATTAATTTCAAAGGCTACAAAAAAACTGTAAATCGGCCTAATTTCGCCAAATTGTTTTATCAGATCGCTGAAAGTTTGGTCGTGATGTAAAGAAAAAGGCAGTGTGACAAATTTTAAATCAATGAATATTATAGTGTACAGTGACTTAAAAAACAAATGGCAATCAGGATTTATTTTTAATTTTTCAAATTTGCTACAGTGCTATACATAATGATCAAAATTTGAAGAAAACCTGATAAACTAATTTCGAGAAAATTTGCTAATACAGTTTTTATAATAATCCTGAATCTAATTTTGTTTGGGTATGTTTATGAAATATATTTCAGTAAAGTTTGATCGAAATCATTAGAGGTGATTTGATATTTTTTAATTTTAACTTTTAACAGTTTTCTGAAAGAAGATGAGACACACACACAAATAAAAAAATACTTTTTGGATTAAGGGATTTGGAAATAGTAGATTAAAGCAAAAAGTAAAAGTATTTAAATAATATTATTTATTTATAATATTTATTAATAATAATAATGTTTATTAATAAGTAATATAAATAAATATTTATAAAATAAAAAATAAATAATATAAATTATAGAAAAATATAATAAATAATATAATAATATATTATTTATATTATTATAAATAATATAAATTCATCCATGTGGTACTGGTTGAATAAATATTATGTTAACTTTGGAGTTCATTTAAAATTAATTAGTTAATGAAAAAAGCTTCTTTCAAAGTAAACCATTTGTTTAATACAATAGAAAAACTTAAAAGAAGCAAATCAAGTTTAGCAAGTACATTTTAGTTCCTTGTGTTTTGTCTGCTGTTCTTCAATTGTATACTGATAAGTTTTTTTTAAAAATTGTATAAAAACCCCAATATTTATTCTTAAATATAATATGTACCAACTGTTTTTAGGTCGGTATAGTTGGCCAAACTGGAGCAGGCAAGTCATCGCTGACATTGGCTTTGTTCCGTCTACTCGAGGCAGATCGAGGTGAGATTATGATTGACAATATTGACATTGCCAAGCTGGGACTGCACGATTTGCGTTCACGGCTCACTATTATACCGCAGGTAAAGTACAGAGCTTCAAACGCAGCTTTGGTCTAAAATAGGTAGTACAAGCACTCAACTAGAGTTGAAGCTTTACAACAGTCGGTTCAGTATGGTTTTAGATTGGTAGGTTTAAGTGAGTTTTTAGTTACCAAACTGCCAGGAATTTGGATTTAGAATTTTAGTAAGCCTGATAAGTTTGTTATTAGTTTTTGTTGCACTGTAAAGACAAACCTCATGTAAAATAATAAAAACATTTTTTAGAATCATGTACCAAAGTTTTCATGTCTTTTTGCACAACATTGCTTTGACATTTTTTTCTTACTTTCTTTGATATCCAATATGCTCTGATGTGGACTTTTTTCTGTGCCATACTGTTATCACATTATCAGTCCTATTTATTAGACCAGTGGTTCCTAAACTATGGAGGTTGCAGGAAGTTGGACAGCTTAACAACTTTTAAAGTGTTTTCTCGACTGCAAAAAAATAGACAATTTTATTATCTAAAAAAATGTATTCTATAATTCCATAAAAACTGCTTAACTACCAACTGTGAAGTTATACATAAAACAAACATTTTGAAAATAAAGTGAGCAGAGCATAGGACAATGAAGTTGTAGAGTTTATTTTTCTGTGACAACACCATGTTGTGTGTCTGTCACTTTTTGTCTGGCCATCATATCATAGGAAACCTGGTGAAAGTAAAGAAGTTTACTCATAGCTAGGCTCACACTACTACTGGAACTATAACATGCATCTAGCTAGGATTAATGAGTTTGAAAAATATGTAAAAACTTTTCATAATCTTTGTATAATAATTATAGTTTTACCTCTTCCCAAGACAAGACAAAAGGGTGTGTGAGTTAATATTTTTTAACTTAATTTTATATTATTTTTCTTTACTTCTGATGAAATATAATTATTAGACACAAACAAAACATGTAGTTTTATATTGCATTTTATTTTTTGTGGTCGAAAACCAGAACAAATCAGTATTGTAATATTTGTGAGATTCTTTAGAAACATTTCTAGTTCAGTAAATGTTTGCTGTTTTTTTAAATTAATTTTCAACTCACATGGATATATTTGTTCAGGATCCAGTGTTGTTCTCAGGAACACTGCGCATGAACTTGGATCCCTTTCAGTTACAAAAAGACGATTCAGTGTGGTATGCACTGGAATTAGCCCACCTGAAAAAGTTTGTGCTGGGCCTGTCAGCTGGACTGCAGCATCAGATGAGCGAAGGTGGCGACAATTTGAGGTATTTTTTATTAGTTGCGGTTACTCTAGACTAATATAATAATCAGGTTAAAGAATTATGTTCCTCTACTAACTTTAAATCTGTAAACAGTGTCGGTCAAAGGCAGCTGATATGCCTCGCACGTGCACTTCTGCGTAGAAGCAAAATACTTATATTGGACGAAGCTACCGCAGCTGTAGATTTAGAGACAGATGATCTGATCCAACAAACAATACGTTTAGTGTTTAAAGAATCTACTGTACTTACCATAGCTCATAGGTTGAACACTATAATGGATTATGACAGGTATGTGTATAATTTAATTGTTAAGTTTAAAAAAATATTTGATTCTGGTTTTAACGATTATACTTTTATATAGATTGCTTTATTTTTCACGTTATCATCATACCCATTGAATAGAATGCAGGTCAGACACTGCATTTTACAATACACCTTAACTCGACTTATTTATTTTTCCTTACAGTTGTTTTGGTTTTTCCATATTTTGAATCAGAGTTGATAAGCTGGTAATCTACTAAATATATTTATGGAAATCTGACAAGCTCTTTAGGGTGACAAGAAGCACTGTACTATGATCTAGATAGGGAATATGCTGCTACAAGATTTGGCAAATACTGATCCACTTTAACCTCCAACCCTTCAAAAGAAATCAGAACACAAAACCTTCATCACTTACCTATCCCTATTCAGATTCCAAGCCAAGGTGGGATAGCATACACTGAAGGCTGCATAGCTAGGGAAAGCTTTACACATAATAATATGAAATCTGGATACTAGTCAACTTCAAATTTTATGAGATTTTTAATGGCTGAAAACAAAACCACAAAACCCTGGGGATCTGCTAAAGTGAACCTGGGAAATGAAAATAGCATGGAACAAACATGGGCTGTACCTAACTCCTTGGATTCACAAGTAGTGAATTGCAGTAGACTGTGGAGACGCATGGCAAAAGTGAGAGATGAGGTTGAACATATCAAATCAGTCCACAAACATCTATTTGCAGCACAAAAGCACAAACTGAGAAGAGAGGAAGTGGTAACAAATGTGCTATCAATTAAATGTAGGAACACAAGACTTCCTGGAAATCAAACCTTGGGTAGTAAAAACACAACCCTTGTAGGACTGCAATGACAGGCATCTATGGGGGACTGTACTAAAAGACAGGAAAGTCTCATATTGAAAGAGATTCCTCTCTATAACGACTCAGTGTAGAGTGCAATGATAAACCATGGTACTCGTTATAGGGTATTGTGGTATGAAGGTGCATCTGAACAGAGTAGGAACTGAATCTGTGTGTAGGCTAAGCAGGATGTATGAGGTCACCTGTGATTGTGTGGCTCTTGTCAATATGAGGCAAAGTGAGTTTGGTTTTCAGGACCCCAAACCTCCTGCTGAATGAGCTAGTCTGTGGATTGCTCAAACTCAATGAGGGAACCAATCTACTGAACCAAGAGGCTTAGTTGCCATAATAGGTCCTTTCGATCACAGCGTTAGAGGCCACAAAACCCTACCCTTAAACCTTGACCTCTAACATCTAATGAATCAACAAACTGTTGTATAAGCCTATCCAAAACAAAAGTGCTATCATCTACCTAATAACAAAATCATTAAAACACAAATAACAGTAGTTTGAAATATATAAAATTTTTTTGTGTATTTCATCACTTATCTGTATTTATGTTTGTTTCTAGGGTTTTAGTGATGGACAAAGGCTTAGTAATTGAATGCGGTAAACCAGAAGATCTTTTGAACTCAAACACTACAAAATTTTACCAGCTAGCCAAAGATGCTGGTTTAGTACAATGATAGTTAGTAATTTAATGTGCACTAATTGTATTAGTTTTTTAAATTGAATCGAACAAAGACAAAAGGTTGGAATATGGAACGAAAGATTTTAACTGTTCAAAGTCCAAAAGAAGCACTAGGTAATTGTAACTAAACACTACTTATTTATTAGTTTTTAATAATTTTTGTTGTGTATCACATTTCATCGCACAAATAAAGTTTGTTCATTTAGTTTTGTATTTATAGAGTACATATTCATTTATTACCAATTTCTATTGCAACAGGATGATGCTGTTGGATCCAAGGGGGCTGTTAAGATTACAGTTATAATAACTTAATGTTTTAATATAAAATGGAAATATTGTTACACTGCTAAGGGTGTAGGTAATCAACTAAGCAGTTGATTTTACACTGTAGATGTTGATTTCATAGTACAATTTTAACTGATTTTGTGTGGTTTGAAATTTTTAAATTTTACTCAACCATATCTTCTACCAATTTAAAATTTAGAATTTTAAAATTAGGTTATCAATAATCGCTTACAATCTCTAATCATAGCTAAAGCAAAAATGTTTTACTTCTTGCTTATTTTCCAGCTTTTTACTCTGTACCTTGAATTAATTAATTCAACTTTTTTTGCCCTACATTTTATTAAAATAACATTGTGGATTGAAATTTTTTACTTAGTTTTAAAGGATGTTGCAAAAATTAATAATACTTAAAAAAATGTATCCAAGTTCAAAACTAAAATGTATTATTCCATTTTACAGGTTTGCACAAGAGTACATAATTTTAAAGAAGCTAATTTGAATTTAAGAATATGAAATCAACTGTATTAATGTAATTTTTACAATTATTTTGAGGTAATGACCATATTTTTTATTTTTTACATCCGGTTTTGTTTTGTGTTTTCTTCTTTTTTTGTAGGTTTTCAATATAAACATTAACATATGTTGAATAATATGTTTATTTTTCAACAACACTAAATTTAATAAACTGTGTTTATCAGTAGTGAAACACTATACATGTCTCATAAAAAAAGTAAATAAAAGCTATTGGCATATATAAAGTAAAATAAAAATAAAAAGTAATAAAAAGCATATATATATATATATATATATATATATATATATATATATATATATATATTATATATATATATATATATATATATATATATATATATATATATATATATATATATATATATATATATATATATAATAATTAGGTCTTACATTTCTACTTTATTCTTAGAAAGTTATAAATTAATCATTACCCTGTTATCTCACTAACATGATGAAAATAAATTTTCAATTACCAACATTGAATAACATTACATTTCAATAGGAATGACCCATGTTCATAAACTGTTTAACAATGTCTACTAGCCTTATTTGTAATTTAACTTGTTACTTTTACTTAGAAGCGAAAGTTTTTGTCATTTTCTGAACAACACTGAAAATATTAACCATTACAGTAAGTGCATGAAACTTTTATTGACATGTTTTCATTAACATTGCATTTAAAAGGTAAGAGATTATAAAAACAAAGTATTGGTTTCTGATTCATGGCTACTTGCGCCCAGTGTATAGCCTTCCAGTTGGGTGACATGTGGTACCACTGACAGAAGTTTGTGGTACAACTGTTCATTACAGAACAGTGGATTGCCTTGCATACAGATTTCCTTCAGATCTTTTAAACACTTCAAGTGTTCTAACTGTGTTTTATCCTGGGAAATTAATATTATTTGATATATACAATTTTTTATTAGGGTTAGAACAAACATAACTTAACTTAAAAAAAAATTTTTTTGTCAGAATTTAAAAAAGTGAGTACACACACACACACACACACACACACACACACACACACACACACACACACACACACACACACACACACATACACACACACACACACACACACATATATATATATATATATATATATATATATATATATATATATATATATATCAGGATATGATATGATAATATGATATATTATTATATATCAGGATGTGTGTGTGTGTGTGTGTGTTCTGCAATAACTTTGGAACATGTGAACCAATTCCAACTAAACTTGGTACATTATTATTACCAATAATAATAGAAGTAATAGAATAATAGAATTACTAAGGAAAAATGATGTACAGTAGAGAAGAGAGTTTAAGTATACAAATTCATTGATATTAATCAAATTAATAAATTTTGAGATTGCAGAATCACCACATTCATGGGAAACTCCTGATGGATGCCCTTTTAGTCTATGTTCAACCATGGGGTGAGATATAAAATGCCAAAAATCAGTCATCAGGATCATTTATAATAGTTCTGATGACATAATAAAGCTGTTTTAGAATGAATAGAAAGAAAATTTGGATGAATTAATACCTGGGCAACATTGGGTAACCAATTAGGTAATAGTATCTATAAAAAAGGCATTAAAACTAAACAAAGATTACATTGCTATACCAGCTGTTACTTGAACAGCTGGCTTATTAGAACTACAAACACCCTTAAAGTATTATCTCTATGAAACAGTTGAAAATAGCTTTTTGGATATATTGTATAGACCAGTCACATAGAATTTTTTGTGCATGTAGGAGAATTCCCCTACTGCTCCTTCCAACAGTGTAGTGCACAGGATGCTAGCCAGTCTACCAACTGTTTACTGCTTATTTTATCGCTGCACTTGCATCTTCTCATTAGCATTATGTAGTAAAACATGTCATGTTTTTACATCACTGGAATTTATGAAAATAATTAAAAACCCTAGGCCTAAATAAAAATAAATTAAGACACTGAATAATGGCAAGTATTTAAATTTGTATATGGTATAGGGTGTTTTCATGAAGTTCTTTTGGTACTCTCATACCTCACCAAACTAAAACTTACAATTATCTTATTATGAGAGAGGAACAGACTGCGCAGGTATGGTACAGCTTTAAGGAACTTTAGATCCACCAGATAGTTGTACTCCAGGAACAGCTGTTTCAGGTTGATTAAACAGCTGATTTCATCCTGTCTGATTTTTGTGATCTTGTTACGATCCAAGACTAAATTATTTAATTTCTTCAAATCATACAGACCTGCACAGAAGTGCAAAGCGATATTTGTTTTTAAAATTTTATTACAGGTATTATTATTTGAAAAAAAACTAAAATAAAAAGTGTAAAAAAGCTGAGAAAATGTAAAAAAATAATATTTTAAAACACGGTATAAGATTTAAAACACAGTTCATTGTGCAAACCAACTTTGGAATTATTACACTGTTGATACCTTGACTTCTATTATTTTTTACCTTAGGTGGTACTGAATCATTTCTGAATTCAATTAATTTAAAAAACTACTATTAGTTCATAGAACTAACTATACCGTGTAGTACATTCTTAATTAATATACAAAGCGTTCTGATATGCTCATAACTTTTTCAATCCATTTAACCAGTAACCATAATATTTAGGAAAACTGTTATTGGACAAGCTTTATTGGAAATTTTATGCTCTTTTTCCATGAAGCGGTAAAAATTATGATACATAATGTTGTTCAGCCAGTATTACAGGAAATAGCCAACAACTAAACTGTCATCATTAAATCAGAAACTTTCATATCTACCCACCTGAGGAATGGTTACATATATATACAGATGGCTCTTATACTCTGGAGGCAGGAGGAGCGGGTGCGGGATGGCACTGCCACCTGTTCGAGGGATCGTTGGCGGTTGGAAGGGGAACCACTAACTTCGACGGTGAAATGAATGCCATTTACGAAGCGACCTGCAAGTTGCAGACATTGTCACTGACTCCGCATAGGTTGGTTTTCTTTGTTGACTCTCAGGCAGCAATTGTGGCCCTGAGTAGCAATTCCCCAACGGACTGCCTCCGCACTGTTCGGTGTCGTTCCAGTTTGGCTGAACTCATTTCGGAGGGCTGGATTCTTTGGATCCAGTGGATTCCTAGCCATGTGGGAGTTCCTGGCAACGAGAGGGCTGATGAACTTGCAAAAAGGGGAGCGTTATCGGAGCAACCAGCGATACCTATGACTCTTGGTGCTGCCCGCAACCTGATAAACAGTACCATTGACTCCTATTCAAAGGCAACCCTGAAGGATCAAAGCAAGGGGAAAAGGTGGGAAAGCCTCGCCTCAATGGGACCCATTTCTAAAAATATGGAGAGGCCTGCTGCTGTCGCCCGATTCCGTCTAGCTACCGGACACGATTATCTCCAGGCACACTTACACTGCATTGGAGTGGTGGGGGACGATATCTGCCCATTATGCCGATCAGGCAGAATGGATGGCGAGCATCTGATGTCCTGTGTGGAGTTGCGGAATGCGTCAGGGGAGATCACTGAGAGATACTGGGAGGCTCGTCGTCGAATGGCTGAACAGCCGAGGACAGGCGTAGGCTAAAGTAAAAGTAAAGTAAGTGAAATGAAAGTGAATGAGAAAAAAATCTTACACATAAATAGTTTAAACTTTATACACGGTACTACTGTACCAAATTTCAAAACAATCGGTCAATGCGTTTGGCCAAAACTGTGTTCACTTGTACTTTCATAACAAATTCTAAAATAATCAGTCAATGTGTTCAGCCAAAATGCTGTAACAAACAAACACACAAACCAAATTCCGAATGGTCAAGTTGAAAAAGAGACCTCACTTCATTCAGTCAATCATCATTCAATGCCATGATTAAATAAATTAAACACCCGCTCAATCATAATAACCCATGGACTCGTACTGTCACTGTAATATGAACGAAATAAAGGTGAAATCGACACATTTGATTGCTATAGTTTAAATATTTTGTTAATGCATAACATGGAAGCAAGTATGGGTAAAACAGTGCTATAGATGTTTTCAAAACATACTGAGCTCGTTAGACTTTTATCTGTCTCCTGCATTCTTCAAGGATAGCATAGAGATGTTCACACTTCTTTAGCTAGCAAAGTGTTAATTACAATACTTACTACCCAAGTGTAATAACATTGTTTTAACAAGTAAATTGTCAGGACTTACCACAACAATTACAAAACTTACCATCAGTAGAACTGATATCGTTTTCATTCAGAAACAACGAATGCAGATTTGGAAAAAGATTTAACCTTAAAGGCACCAGTGATTTGATGAAGTTGTTGTTCAAATATAGGTTGCGTAGACTTATGTGTGTTTGGTTGTCTTCGGATATTACATCACTGTAACTGTGGACAAAGTTATATGCTAGGCACACTGTCGTAGCCTTAGGGAACCAACTTAACCAGTTCAGTGATGTTATCTTATTGTTCTCCATATTTACGCTTTTAACATTTGGCATGGATTTTGTAGCAAAACCTGAAAATATTAGGTTTGAGTAAGATTTTTAGGCTATCTACCTATCTGTGTGTCTAAACAGTATGTTGATCTTAAAAAATAATTAAACTTTGTAGTTTTGTTTAGTACAACATTATATATCTAAAAGAAAAATACTTAGTGGTTAAAGATTTATTTTTATTTTCAAAATGAAAGATTTATAATATACAAGGTCAAAATATATTTTGGCGAATGGAATGTAACTAAGATGTTGGTAAGGAAGTCTTCTTCTTCTTCTTCTTCTTCCAATGGCTCCTTTTGGTTCACATCATTTCGGATCTTGCCTCCCAATACAATCCAGGAAAGTCCTTTCGTCCCTGCTTCCCTCTATCCAGGCTCTCACAGATCAGTAAGTGATCCTTGTCCATAACATACACATCTTTTGAACAAATCTTGCACTTGTCAGAGGTTATTAGTCTCATCCTATGGAGATGCTTGGCAAGACAATCGTGACCTGTTTCTAAGCGGAAATTTGCTACAGCTATTTTGTGTGGAAGCATCTTATTGTCCTTAAAAAGATTAAACGGATCATAGGCTTTGTCTTGTAGGTTTTTCTTCATTTCACTAACAAATTTTTGTTGTGTGTCTGTTTTTAGTTTTCTTATAACTGCTTGTAATGACAGGGAGCCTGCTGGCTTTTGAATAATTTTTGTTCCTCTCTTCGCCAAATTATCCACAGCTTCATTTCCCATCAATCCCACATGTGCAGGGACCCACTGCATTGCGATATTGCCAACATTATTTCTTACAATCTTGTAATTCTGTCTGATATTTTGTATTACTTTGCTTTTTGGATTATCATTATTGGCTATTGCCTGCAGAGGTGATTTGGAGTCAACTAATACCACTATGTTTGTGTTCAGCCATGGTCTCACAATCAGCTGTTCAAGAGCCTCATTTACAGCTATCAATTCCGCCTCAAACACTGTAGAATTGCTGCTTAAAGCAATGTAGTGCGAGAAGTGGTCACAATATATTCCAGCTCCTGTTTCTCCTTCCATTCTAGAGCCATCAGAATATACACGGATCCAAGAGTCTGACGGGTATCGCACTTCCAAGGTTTCCAAAGCGATTTGAGATATTTTCACTGGAGCATCAGAGTTCTTGCTCACTGGTTCAAGCAGATCCAAGAAAATGTTAAAATCCATAAATTCCAATGGGTCCATGAGTTGAGGAGGTTGTTCCACATTTACTTTGTTTATCCTATTAGAGATGATAAGTTGTTTAAAGCTGGTCTGAGTTTTTAGCGTTTGCTTTGGAGGAGATCCTATTATCCATGGGTTATCAAATTCTTTTTGTATCAACTTTTCATACAAAATATGAGCTCTAATGTTGATTCTAATGGGATGTTATTGGTATAGGCCTGCAGAACGTGTATTGGAGTTGTCTGAACTGCGCCAGTAATGAGTCGTAGGCAATTATTTTGGTAAGGAAGTTGAGTTCATTCAATTCTGACATGTAATAGTCAAGGTCATATATTTGATTGAATGTTTTTACCTCTTTTCACCTTTTTTCTGTTTTATTAAAAGTTCACTTTCTCTGTCTATTGCTTATTGCTTATTATATTGCTTATTTACTTCACACTCTGAAATCACAGTGTACTACATAAAATTGAAGATTATGACTGAGAAAAATGCAAGATTTTAAAATTATAAAAACTGATTGCTGTTATGTCTCTAGTAATCATCTTTCCTTAGTCCTTCTCTCAGCTAGTTATCATAGCGCACTTAGAAGATTGTGTTCCAAACATTCAACAGTCCATTTGCACAAATACTTGATAGGATAAACCAACTTTATGTACCCTATCTAGGAGTGGGAAACAAAAGTTTATACTTCCCTACTTAAATTTTTAGAAG
The DNA here is from genome assembly GCA_022606455.1 of Callitettix versicolor. Classification (NCBI taxonomy): domain Eukaryota; kingdom Metazoa; phylum Arthropoda; class Insecta; order Hemiptera; family Cercopidae; genus Callitettix; species Callitettix versicolor. The sequence goes on from CM040187.1 coordinate 65,057,065, forward strand.
GCTGCCCTACAGTGAGATCTTTCAAAATTTTGGAAACTATATTCTTGCTTAATTTGTGAAATCCAATTTTTTTCTCCAAATGCCACTTGTGCTTCCTTAAGTATTTTCTTGGTTGGTGGTTTCAGACGAAAATGAAATGATGATTTTGTTACTTTGTTGGATTGTTCATTTCATGATAGACCGTAGAGTGTACAGGAATCCACTAGAGTTATTCTAGTTATTCTTTGTTAAGTTTAATAGCAGATGTTTAAAATAATATTGCACAAATACCAAGCAAAACAATTTAAACAATCAGATGTTTGCTTAGTAGATGGAATAAAATATCCAATTTTACAATATTAATGCAAAGAAGTCTGTTTTATATTACAGTAGAGTTTGATTAACCATCATTCTCAGGACCATTGGTGTAACGGATGACAGCGTAGATGGATAACAGAAATAGACCACCCACACTTCTAGCGATCGATAAAAGTAATACTATACTCTGTCCATAGAACAGAATGTTTTGTTATTATTATTTTTGAAAATGTAATAAAACTCTTAAATTTTCTGTTTAACTTTAATTATGTATTATACACATTTTATATACACAGGTTTTTAATACAGTAAATTATCTGTAATTAACCTTTTGACAAGTATTCACTTAACATATGTGAGAGCACTGCAAGAGTACTCTTGTTATATACTGTTATGTGATTAACTTATATGCTGAATGGTATTATCGTAAATAGTGGAGTGTTTATATTTCAATAGAAACACTCATACAATCTTTCAGAATTTGTTGGCACTACTTGAAATGTTTTTATGACATTTCGTTATTTTTTCAATCGTTTATTTTTCGATTATCAATGTTTGCTTAGTGTAGCAATTAGTGTCAGATGCCATCGCCTATGTTATAAATAAGTTATGTCTAGTTACTCTGTTGCGTTTTATAGCCCCGCAGGGGTGTGCAGACTAGCTGCACCTATTGAGAGGATTTAGACGTCCCTTGCGGTACCTGAGTCTAACACACACTTACACTTACAACACTACACTTGAGACTTTAACACTTTACACTCACACTTACATTTAGGGAGGCGATAATAGCCTTAATGTGCTTTTTGCCTTAAAATAACAAATAAACAAAAAAAAATGTTTTGTTTTATCAGAAGGTTGCTTTTATTATTTATTACAAATTATTTACTATGGAAGACTATTTAAAAATATCAGATAACAGAATTAACCTGATGGTTAAAAGAATGATGGTTAATCGAGACTCTATTGTATCTCTCTTGTGTCTATTGTGTCAATCTCTTTATGAATGTGGTGGACATTCTTCTTAGACTTTTTACAAATGAAAATATAATATAGTTGTACCAAATATAGTTCTACAGAAATATAACTCACCTTATTTATAGAACAGTTGGCAAGAGTGAGTTGTGTTATATGATGAAGTTCGTTCTCCGTAAATTGCCTGTTCAAATAATCCTGGTCCAGCCAGCCTCCAAACAGATGTTCAGCATTTTCTAGTTCCCCTTGTAAGATTTCATGTCCGTTCACAAACTGTAAAAAATAAATGTTAAATGTCAGGCAAGATATGAAGTGTGGCTAAAAAATAACAACTGTCTGTAAAGACAACTAGCGAGTATGTCAAAGTCAAACACTACATTGCCGAGTCATGTGACATCCCTTTCTCCTCCTGCCAATTCGACTGCCGGCTTTTCATTCAGGCTGTGGCCATCGTTTGTTCTAGACTGTGTATTCACTGCTTGTTGGAAAAATGCTTAGCATTTTAAAAAAGCTACATTAATATAAAATGTTTTAGTGAAACTTGGAAAGTCCACCACAAAAACTCATTATTTGTTGAAACAAAAACTCATTCTTTGCATATAGTGATGAGTGTTTCTCACACATGCAGGTTTTTGAGTGGTTTAAATTGTTTAAATAAGGATGAGACCAAATTGATGATGACCCACGTCCAGAACGACCTTCAACATTAATGACATATGTTGATGAATATGAAAAAAAATCAACAATGTAAACCAAAAAGACTGTCATTTGAACAGTCGCTGACATTGTTGGAACTGACAAAAAATCAGGCAGATTTTGCATCAACCTTTCAATACAAAGAAAATTTGTTCAAAAATGGTGCTCAAAAGTTTCACATTAAGAGTCACAACTGAAGAACTCTTGAATGAACATTTGTGCTGACACTTTTAAATCCATCAAAAAAGACCATAAACTCTTGGAAAGAGTAATAACATGTAATGAATCATGGTTTATTTATTTACAATTCCGAAACTAAGCACCAATAAATACTGGAGGAGCTCCTTTTCACTGAGATTGAAGAAATTTCAAATATCCAAATCAAAATCTGAAGCCATAATGATTGTGTTTTTCTACATCCATGGGACTGTGTATATAAATATACCTGAAAGTCAAACTGTGAATAAGAATTATTATCTTGAGATTCTAACTACTCTCCATGAACAAGTAAGAAGGAAGCATTCCTGAGTTGTCGAATGACAAGTAATGAATTCTTCATCAAGATAATGCACTAGGCCATACTGCATTAGTTGTAAAGAGGTTTTGGCTAAGCATAGGATCGTTATGTTGGAACACCCACCTGCTCACCAAACTTTGCTCTGTGTGACTTCTTTTTGTTCCTGAAAGTGAAATAAGCATTGAAAGCATCAAGATTTGAGACAGTTGATGCTGTGAAAGAAAAAGTGATGAAAACACTGAACATGCTTTCAGAAAATGACTTGAAACACTGCTTTGACCAATGGAAAATTGGCATGGAGCGGTATAGAAATTGTGGAGATCTGTATTTTGAAGGGGATAATGTTAAAGTTGTCAAGAAACAAAGCAATAAATGTGATACCATTAATCCACCTAGAATGTATGAACATATTCATGACACAACATGATGCAAGTGAATTTCCAAAAATTAATAACATCAGATGACATTACACAAACAAACATTTTGATATGCAAACACATACACAGTATTCTCATTTTCGTTCGGCCTCAGTTTAGAGTTTGGTTGGATCGGCCAGTTACCAAAGTATAAGTCACAGTGTCACACGCTCAACTTAGCTGCAATTGTTACGGGCCAGGTCACTTGTTTATTTAATGCCAAGCTGTGCTGCTGAGTGACAATTCACCCCTGTACCTTTACTCTCTAACACTTGTTTGCTGTGTTCTTTAACTCAGAATAGTCTATTTTATTATTATTATTATTATTTATTATTATTATTTTATTATTAGTTATTAGATTAGTTATTTGCAGCATAGTTTTACTGTGCTGATGTGATATTTTGATTTTTCTTTGCGTTTTCTTCTGTAGTATTCTGTTTGATAGACTATTTTGTGTTTTGTAACGATGAGTGTTTAACAGAAACATACTTTTGTTACTATATAACAAAGATTTCAAACTTTAGAACAAATAGATATAGGTAAATCAGTCTAAAATATTTGTAACAATTTTAATGTTGGTAAAATCGGTAAATGAACAAGAAAAATACTTTGTTTTTGTTATGTTGTACTAAGTACACTTAGATTAGTTTGTTTTGCACAGTAAAAAAATCTTAAAGCAATTGTTTATGAGACCTTATAACTATTTTTTTATATAACCATTCCATGCAGCCAATTTTCTTATTGGCATTTCTTCACTTCATTCAACCAATTTTTAGTTTGGCCTAAGGTTCAGTAGCAAAATAGCATATTTTGAGACAGTCTACTCTATTTGTATTTTATATTAAAAAGTAGAAAAATGAAATCTCACCCATCATTAAGTTATCTTTTTTTTAAAAAAAATATTGTTTTCTCTATTACAATCAGGATAAAAAAATTACATAAATTAGTATTTTAAAATTCAGTTTGAAAAAATACAAAGCCCATAAGGTTTATTTTCAAATTTGAAATGAGAAGTGTTTATTGAAGGCATACTTTAAAGTTGATTACATTGGTGAAACAGATTTTTAAAAAGTGTAAAATTAAAAAGTTATTAATTTTTTTAAATTTTGAATGATCTGATAGATTTTCAGATCTATCTATCTGTCTCACCCTTTATCCATCTCACTATCTATCTAACTACTTACTATTTCATTATCTATCTATTTTACTACCTGACATATCTCACTATCTATTTGATTCAGTATTTACCTATCTCACTACCTATCTGTCTCACTATCTATCATACTTACTATCTATCTATCTGTCTCACCCTTTATCCATCTCACTATCTATCTAACTACTTACTATTTCATTATCTATCTATTTTACTACCGACATATCTCACTATCTATTTGATTCAGTATTTACCTATCTCACTACCTATCTGTCTCACTATCTATCATACTTACTATCTATCTATCTGTCTCACCCTTTATCCATCTCACTATCTATCTAACTACTTACTATTTCATTATCTATCTATTTTACTACCGACATATCTCACTATCTATATGATTCAGTATTTACCTATCTCACTACCTATCTGTCTCACTATCTATCATACTTACTATCTATCTATCTGTCTCACCCTTTATCCATCTCACTATCTATCTAACTACTTACTATTTCATTATCTATCTATTTTACTACCGACATATCTCACTATCTATATGATTCAGTATTTACCTATCTCACTACCTATCTGTCTCACTATCTATCATACTTACTATCTATCTATCTGTCTCACCCTTTATCCATCTCACTATCTATATGATTCAGTATTTACCTATCTCACTACCTATCTGTCTCACTATCTATCATACTTACTATCTATCTATCTGCCTCACCCTTTATCCATCTCACTATCTATATGATTCAGTATTTACCTATCTCACTACCTATCTGTCTCACTATCTATCATACTTACTATCTATCTATCTGTCTCACCCTTTATCCATCTCACTATCTATCTAACTACTTACTATTTCATTATCTATCTATTTTACTACCGACATATCTCACTATCTATATGATTCAGTATTTACCTATCTCACTACCTATCTGTCTCACTATCTATCATACTTACTATCTATCTATCTGTCTCACCCTTTATCCATCTCACTATCTATATGATTCAGTATTTACCTATCTCACTACCTATCTGTCTCACTATCTATCATGCTTACTATCTATCTATCTGTCTCACCCTTTATCCATCTCACTATCTATCTAACTACTTACTATTTCATTATCTATCTATTTTACTACCGACATATCTCACTATCTATATGATTCAGTATTTACCTATCTCACTACCTATCTGTCTCACTATCTATCATGCTTACTATCTATCTATCTTACTATCTCATTATCTACCTATCTCACTATCTAAGTACGTCACTATCTATCTCACTAGCTATTATAAGTTAGTGAGATCTGACCATTTTGGAATGGTTCTGGGTGACAAACGTTTACTAAATATCAATAAAATAAAATTTTAATACAGTTTAAATGAATTGGAGCAAAATTGTAATGCCAGAATACTAAAACACACAATAAACATATATACAGTTTTCAACAGCTCTTCAAAATATATTCTAGAGATAAAGACTGTGCACATTTCATGTTCTAGAGTCTGGGTATTACAATGAAAGCTTCTCATTTTCCAATGAAATTAAAATTTTCGAATAATTAAATTATACAATACAAATAATGTGCAGAACTCTTTGCTTTGTTTTGATTTTAATTTGATAAGAATTAATATAAATGTTATTACTGACAAATCAATGTATTGTGTACGATGAATCTTCAAGCTATTACTTACTTCGACTGTTTTTAAGTTGAAAATACAAAACTTGCGAAACAAAGGTTGGTCAATTATTGGATTGTCACTGAGATCAAGCACTTTCAGTTCTTTCCATTGCTTCATATGCATCAGGGTGTCCAAACTGCTAACGTTATTGTATGAGCTGTAGAACTCTACAAGACTTGTTAAATTTGCAGTACCAACCAAGGAAGTCAGCCTGTTGCAGGACACATTTAGTACCTGCAACAAAATTGTGTCAATTCCTGGTTACATTCCTTTGTCATTAAAAATAATTTTATTTTACCAGGGTTCAAAATTAAAACTAATTACCATAGAGTATATACATTTCTATTAATATGCAAAATTTTCCATAACAAATTATATTAAAAATAATAATTGAGTGTTAGAATTTACTGTTGTTACCATCTCTCACAACCTAACTCTAAGTGTTGTATATATCTTTCAAGTCTCCATCTTTTAGGTTCCTTTGCACCACAGCCTTCTACACTTCACTCCAATCTTGTCTGGGCCAATATGGTCTTTTCCTTCATTCTAATTTGTTTAGACCAACAAACACGTTTGTCAACTTTTGAAGGTGGTCATATCACTGTAACTTTTCACTTCAATGATTTCTACAATACCAATGTGAATATCCACATATCTGTGAATACCACATGTGAATATCTCACACATCGGTGTTTCTTATTTGATCTAGCCACATCAATGCCAAAAGTCCATTTCCATACCTAATATCCTAGATTTATTTGTCCTGTTGATTCATCACACATCTCTGCTCTATACGTAACAATGCTCTCGACTACAGATTTATAGTATTTTATTTATTTACTTTTTATAAAACGTGTTATTTTGCCACCCCAGAACAAGCTATTTAGTTTTTAAAATGTTAAAAATTAAAAAAAAATGTAGACACTAAAAAAAGAAGGTGAAACATCAATTTTCATAATTAAATATTTTGTGAGACTTGAAGTGTTTTACAATTTCAATAAAAGGTAATCCTAGATAAATAAATAAATAGTAGACTAAGTACAAATTTAAAAACCACACCTACTGTAACCAGACTGTTATTGTTTTTATAAGGTAAAAAACACAATTTCTTTTGTTATATTTTTTTGCCCCTTCATTAATGTTCATTAATTCATTAATGTAACATTCATTAATGTTTACTTCACCATTTTAAAATTGAAATGTGTTTGTAGCTGTTACATTTTTCCTAGATTTGTGCCTAAAAACTATATATACTGTGATACATACAGTGTATGTGATACTATACGCACAGTGCATCCTAGTACGAGGTTTGTCCAATAAATACGCCAACTAAGGTCATAAAAACTTTATTTTACAAAATTTCATCTACATTGATTTTGTCCCCTTCAAAATACTCTCCATTCACTGCTATGCACTTATCCCATCTTCTTTTCCACTCTTCAAAGCACCCTTGGAAGTCCTCGGAAGTCAGGCTTTTCAGTCTCCTCGTCGTTTCTTGTTTTATTGTGTCCACATCTTCCCAATGCTGTCCCTCATCACATTTTTGCATTTAGGAATAGAAAAAGTCGCGAGGGGCGAGGTCCGGTGAATAAGAGGGATGATCAAGGATAGTGATTGAATTTTTAGCCAGAAACTGGCGAACAATCAAAGCCGAATGTGCGGGTGCATTGTCTTGATGAAGAATCCATCCATCGTTTTGAGTCAAATGTGGTCGCACACGACGCTCTCTCGATCTCTCAAGCGCTTGAGAAGCGTTAAGGTAGAACTCAGAATTTACCGTTTTTCCTCAGGAAGGAATTCATGATGAACAACACCTTTGATATCAAAGAAAACCAGGAGCATGACTTTGATTTTTGATCGGCTTTTCCTTGATTTTTTGTTCGAACTTCACCTGTTGCTTTCCACTCCATGCTTTGCGATTTCGATTCGGGTCATACTCGAAAAACCACGATTCATCACCAGTGATAACCCTATTTAAGAATCCAACATCATTTTCCATGGAATTTTTCCAGTCAGTAACACATTCGACTCTTCTCAACTTTTGATGCGGAGTCAGCAGTTTTGGCACGATTTTCGCACAAACCTTTCTTAAGCCCAAATGCTCGGTTAAGATTGTGTGCACTGTTGATTTTCCTAAATTTAGTTCTTCAGCTATCATTCGGACAGTTTTTCGGCGATCAGTAAGGACAAGATCAATGTGTACACGATCAATGTTTTCATGCACACAAGAGGTTGAAGGTCGTCCAATTCTTGCATCATCCGTGGCGTCTTCTCGACCTTCTTTAAAGCGCTTAATCCACTTGAAAATGGCTGTTTTCTTCATAGCATTATCACCATAAACAACTCTCAACATTTCAGCAATTTCTTGGTAATTTTTACCAAGCTTTACCAAAAACTTGATGTTAATTCGTTGTTCAGTGAATTGGTCAATTTCCATATCGACGAACAAAAAAATAATGCAAAACTAAAAATAACTCTACTCGCAAGATCCGCACAGCGTAACGTTCTGCCAAGCACTGACGGCTCATTGGGTCCCAGACAACACGTGAGGCCAGTGGACGTGGCTTAACTCTCCGTAATGGCCACCATATTCGACCAGTTCGCGTATTTATTGGACAAACCTCGTATATTGGGACAGTCCTAGATTTTGGATTGATCTCTCAGTGTACAGGAAACTCGTTAAGAAGCCTCAGATTTGTAGGTTGAAGAAAATTTTTTACTTAATTAAAAAAAAAAATTGCTTGCATTGTAAATCTTGTATCAAAGGCCATCTTGAATCTAAGAAACATTTGAATGCTGTTTCTGCTTTTAACACATCATTGTGTAAGTCTAAGTTATTAACTACAGATGAATCATATAAAAGCAAACTTATTGCAAAAGGAGCAGTGATAGCTTATCACACTATTGAACATATAACCATAGTTTTCGCTCCTTCAACGGACTTCTAGATTAATCTGATAAAACATCAATAACCATAGCACTTATAGTAATTCAGATTAACTATTCTGAAATGTGCTTTGAAATGTACAAAAAGATATAAAAAGTAATAAAAAAATAAAGCACTGATAAAAAGTTACGTCTTACAGACAAGTATGGTTGGCGTGACAAACCATCAGTGTTAGCTATGTAATTAAACAGTAGTTTTATTGCAAAGTGATTGTTATATTAATACAGATGAATGTATGGTGTCTGTATATTTTGGAATCTTTCATCTACAGTTTTGTTATTTAGTTCTTTGTTTGAGATTGGTGTGAAGACATAAACAGGCATTGTTCTTTAAATTAAATGTTCCTATTTTATTTGATTGACATAAAACCAAAAGACTAGATTTGGTCTTATAAAAGTTTCAGATTTCTGCTTGGAAAATATGGTCACTGTAACTGTACAGGATTATCAAATTATTTAATATTTTCTTGGCTTCTGTACTACTGTTTCAGAGTAACTACTGTTATGAAAATAAATTGTAGTTATAGTTATATTACAACTGAACTAAAAACAATGACTGTTGTTAATCACATCTTACATAAATACTATTTGTTTACTATACGCTTACTTTTAAATTTGGAAAATTCATCGAAGTGAATTCATTCAAGGAAGTCAAATAGTTGTAACTCAAATCCAATTTCACAAGCTTACTTAGACAAAGTTGCGAACAATCAAATGTTTCGAAAACATTATTTGACAAATTTAATTCTTCTAACAAAGGCATCTTCCTCAAAAACCCAACTGCTGACAACAGATTATCTGACAGATTCAGCCATTTAACTCGTTCCAGTGACAGCACAGAACGGAAGTGGTTTATGTTCATCGTTTTGATTGAAACACAAACAACCATCTGTCTCGCATCTTCAGCTAAATGGTTTGCGGTTCCTTCCATTTCAGCGTTCTGACAAAACTCAGACATCCATTCTGTAGTGAGTTGTTTGTTTCTGGCATGAAACATTGGCAGCTGAGAAGAATCTTTTAGCACAAAGTTGTTGTTGGAATAATCATGTTGTAACGCGCTCCCGTTGAATGTTTCCAGTGTGGGAAAGTACTTGCAAGCAAAATAAGCAATCTGGTTGTCGCAAATCATCTCTTTAAATGGATTGAATGATAGATCAAGATGTTTGAGTGATTTTGTTGCTTTAAGCGTTGTAAGCGATGACAGGAACTGAGTGATCTTATTCCACTGCAAGTTAAGTGTTTTCAGTTGCGTTATGTTCTGCAAATACAGAAAAGGAATTAATATTTCTATGATAAAAAGACTATTATTGTTTTATCCTACCAAACTGTGATTCTTATCTTATTATTTATAATACTTTTAAAAATTATTTAAAATCATTTATTTCTCAAGAATTCAACTGGAAATGGAAGTAACTGTTTATTAATTTTACCTGATTAGGAATAAAGTTAGGATTGTTTACTTGATAAAGTCATATATATATATATATTATTATTATCTGCGCATAGACCCTGTTGGATCACGCAAAGCACTCCGACTCATGTCTTGTTCCTTCTAATCCTCCACACCTCCCTCATCCTGTCCCCATGGATCCTCTTCCGCTCCTCCGTCCACTTTACCCCTGCTCTCTTTGGGATTTTATTCTCTGGGACCTTCCAACCGAGCATCTTTCTCCTGTATGCGTGCCTGTCTTCAACATCTGTTGAGTCTATTCCTGCGTCATGTAGGTCTATTCTGACTTGTGCGATCCACGACGTTGTTGATTTGACACCTTGTATATACTTAAGGATTCTGTTGGCAAGTCTCGTTGTTGGGAGTCTACTGATGTGTCCATAGAACCGAAGCCTCCTTCTTCTGATATCTGCTGCCAGGTTCGATATCTTCTCTGTGGTCTTCCAGGAGTGCAACCTGTATCCATCTTCTGTTAATCTCGGGCCAAGGATCTTCCTCAAGATTTTGCGTTCTTCCTTCAAAATACCCTCCATGGTAGCTTTTGTGTGGAGTGCTAGCATCTCGCTTGCATATAATACCTCCGGTTTTATGACTGTGTTGTAGTGTCTGATTTTTGTGTGCGTCGACATACATCTCTTATTGTAGATATCACGCGTTATACCGAGAGCCCTCTTCATTCTCAGTAGCCGAACCTTTTGTGCAGCCTTCTCGCCACCTGTGGGTTCAAGAATTTCTCCCAGATATTTGAAGTGCTTGACTCGGTTTATCTTACCATATTTGTCATATATATATATATATATATATATATATATATATATATAAAATGCTTACTGTATAAGTTATTGGATATTTCAGAAAGATAGTACATAAAGAATGGTTTCATCTAAAATACTTTGTTCTCAATTTCTTTGTATTGGTTTTGTAGTTTGAAAAATACACCTCAATGCAAAAATGAAAACCACTTTAATTATACTTTTAAAGAGTACTACAATAAACTTTTTTAATAATTCATATTTTCAATTACCTACCTAGACTGAACGAAATGAAAAAAAACGTTTCTGCAGAAGTTCATTTTGCCATAAACAATGTATTTGAACATTTGTCCTACTGATAATAACATGCCCTATACCACCACCAGTCATTATAGTAAAATGTTAAAAAAATATAAATTAGCTAAGAAGTAAATAGTATATTGACCTTCTAGTGCTATCTCAAGCTTCATAGTTCTCAGTGATTTAACAATCACATCATACAAGGTGTGTTCAGAAAGTAACGAAAATTTCAATTTTTTGAACAAAATATTTATTTATTCTTCTACATTGACGTTGTCGCCTTCAAAATAGTCCTTATTGGAGATTATGCACTTGTGCCAGCCCTTCTTCCAATCCTCGAAACACTTCTCAAACTCGATCTTTGAAATAGCCTTTAGTTCTTTCAGCGATGCACTTTTAATGTCATCTATGGCTGTAAAACAACGGCCCTTTAAGGTTCTCTTTTTTTTTGGAAATAGGAAAAAATCACACGGAGACATGTCTGGTGAATATGGAGGCTGGGGCATCGTTACAGTACTGTTTTTGGCCAAAAATTTATGAACAGGCAATGAAGTGTGAGCTGGTGCATTATCGTGGTGCAAAAGCCATGAATTGTTTTTCCACAGATCTGGGCATTTTTTTCGGATTGCTTCATGCAAACGGCGTTGAACTTGTAGGTAGTACTCCCTATTGACCGTTTCATATGGTGGCAGGAATTCATGATGCACTGTTCCATTAATATCAAAGAATACAGTGAGCATAACCTTCACATTCGACTGCACTTGTCGAGTCTTTTTCGGTCTTGGCAAACCAGAATGCCTCCACTGGAATGATTGAGCCTTAGTTTCGACGTCATATTCGTAAACCCATGTTTCGTCACCTGTTATAATACGTTTCAGTAATTCTGCATCGTCGTTGACGTCATTTAGTGATTCCTGAGAAACTTTCATTCGCCGCTGTTTTTGTTCAAAATTCAACAATTTTGGAACAAATTTTGCTGCCAAGCGTTTCATACACAAAACATTGGAAACAATGTCATGACATGATCCAATCGATATGCCAACATTATCAGTGACCTCTCTAATTGTGATTCGGTGATTGTTCATAACCATTTCTTTCACTTTTTCCTCATTTTCATTGGTTGTTGATGTGCTGGGGCGTCCAAGGCGTTCATCATCTTCAACGTCTTCATGGCCTTCTTGGAAATGCTTATACCACTCTTAAACTCTTGTTTTACTCATAGAAGACTCACCATAGGCCTTTGTTAACATTTCACACACTTTGATACACTTTATTTCATTTTTTACGCAAAATTTGATACAAATTCTTTGATCCATTTCTTTTAACAAACGAAAATCGCCGAGCTCATAAAAACACGTCTAACCTTAGTGGCTGTCAGAGACAAAGTCAACAATGAAAACAGCTGAAAATTTTATCATACTTCAAGGGCATGTATACCAACATAATAAAAAAAATGTTTGACAATCAGACTCTCCAAGCCCGTGAAATTTAGTAATTCTCATTACTTTCTGAACACACCTCATACATACTTTTTCACATATTTTTTCTCTCACTATGAATTCATTTCCAGTTTTTGTTGTTGTGTTTGCACAAGTTGTAATAGTGTTTATAGGTATTTTTGTGTGTTATTTACAGTTTATTTTGTGCAATTTCAATTTTAAATTTCTGTAAAACCTATACATAATATGTTTTTATTTTGAAATTTGAAGCTTTATAATTATGTAGAAGTCAAACATATTAGATTTATAAATAAAAATAGAGTCTTAATCTACACAGATTTTTCAGGAAGATTCAAATTAATCTAGTAATCATTAACTTAAAAGCTGCTATTTTGATTTAAAAAAGGGTTATGTAAATTGGCGTTTATTATGGTGTTGGATTAGGTTGGTTTCCTAAATATTTCATGTCTGTTTTCAAAAATGATTGTAAAGTCCAAAAAGTTAAGCTTGTTTTCTAGTTCCAAAGTGAATTTAAAGTTTGGGTGACTGTTGTTGATCTAACTTCAGAATAATTCTAACTATCCTAACATCCCTGTCCGTGTGCAAAACACATTATTCATACAGTGTGTCTAGAAAAATACATAATTAAGAAGGTTATGGTTGCTTAAATAAAGTTTTTCCCAATTAATATACGTAAATATTCCGCAAGGACATGTGACAGAGAAGACCCTTTCATCTGGTATTTATAGGCTTGTTTTGGTATTTTGGTTAAAACAAAAGTAATCTTCGATAGTTAACAGTTTCTAACAATCTATTAAATTCATATTTGCTGTCTTGATCCCAATCTATGACAATATCATCAGCAACTCTTTTACAGTCGGTGGCCAGTATTTATCTACTGGCACTCTTTTACATTTTCAATATAAAGTTTTCAAAAAATTTATAATGCAAAAATAAAATTTAACAGTCCCAAATTCTATAATAATAAACTTGTGCACATTAGTAATGAGACCCTGTATAGGAGGACCGAAAAGATGTCCCATACAATAAAGAAAAGGAGGATTGACTTCTATGGTCACATCCTACGAATGGACCCGAAAAGGATAACAAAAAGGATCTTCGACTTTTTCCGCAATAAGAAAACCAAACTGAACTGGTTTAAGGAGATAGAGAGGGACCTATGAGAGTTTCAAATTACAGAAGAGATGCTTGCAGATAGATCCGCAAAGAGTATAATCGAAGGTAAAATGAAGAGGTTCCAGGACAGGGTCAAGACCAAAATACCATATAGGATTTCTGAGGCAGAGAGGACGGCAAGATCTGAAAGGATGAAGAAATACTGGGCGGACAGGAAAGCACGACACACTGAACATTGATTGATCAATCGTCCCCCAAAGTGGGTGAAACGTAGAAGAAGAAGAAAATTTAACAATGCAAAAATAAAATTTTACATTCACTCTGGTGATAAAATTTTCAATGTAAAAAGTTATCAATTGAAAAGCACTATTGGGTACATCCTTTTTTTTAACTTTAGAGCTAACTCAAGGAATTTTCAATGCTGTAGGCAGTCTTAAAATCGTTTTTCCTACTAAACATTGAGTTTAGGAAATCAGTTAATTTATGGCCTAGTGCTGTTTCTATAGTGGATAAGAAATTGTGTTTTTGTTTATTAACCTCAATATGTTGTCTTTTAAGTCTCAGAAGCTGTTTTGTACCAAGTTTCAATAATAAAACATTTTATAAGATTTCTGTGCATTTGAAAATGTATATCCGTAAATACTCTCGTTAAAAGAGTTTTATTATATGTGGGTTTTTGTTCCAAGTAGCCTTTTGAGTAATAATAATTGTAGTAATCAAGCAAAAATCTTTGCATTGTAACAAATTTTTTTTGAAGAAGAACTTATTTCTTTTCTTATACAAAAATAAATTCAATATTTTGTGTCACCATAACAAAAATGTTAAGTTTTTGACGGATAAATTAGTAGGGAGTAACTATTTTTGAAAGTAGCAAATAATTTTGACACTGTTGAGTAATTAGGTAACATGTAGGTAACATTGCAGTTTACCTGTAGATTATCCACTGATACAATGTTGTTGTAGCTCAAATTCAATAGAGTCACAGCAGGAAATATTTTTGATATGCTAGAGATATCTTGGATGTGATTGTACGCTAGGTCCACAACAAGTACATTCTCCATTTCTGGAATGTCACCTGTGAACATTTCGGGATCATTACTAATAGTAAATATTGAATTTATTGTGACTGTGCACTTAACCATTTTTGTACTCTGTCACTACACAAAATATAAAGAAAGTAAAATCGAAATCATCTTGAGGTTTTAATAGTTTTCTCATGTTCCCTGAGTCTAAAAATATGGTTCGACTTGGTTTTTTTGCCAGTCTGTGTGTGTATATCACTGAAGACTAAACAAGTCAAAAGATTCAGTGAAATTTGTTTGATAATATCTTTAAAATTTGCCAGTATTTTAAAACCATTTTAAAAAGTTGTTCCCAAATCATTTTCTGTTCACAACTCCACAAAAAATTTAAACAATTTTCTTGTCAAAATTGGTTCTAGTGATTCAGTGAAATAACATATTGTTTTTCCTTTATACTTACATTACTATGACAGCAAATTTTGTAATTAATGTAATAAACTCACTCACTCAAAGTGGAAATATTTGAAGAAGGGAACTCGACTCTGGTGAGGTATTCCAATTTAGTTTTCACTTCTAAACTCTGGACAAAACTCAGAAATGTCTTCTCGTCTGACTTTGCACATGCTTCAGGACTTGTATCCTTCAGTTGTTTGTAGTAATCCTACTCTACGCAGAAAAATTATTGTATAAATGTTTAAGTATATAATGGCTAATAATCCTCATTGTTTTGTATTTAAGGAAAGTTCATGCAGTTTGCTATTCCATTTACTAATAAATTTAGATAGTTTCTTCAATTAAATGTGAATGGTAGTGCTGTTGTTCTGACAATTGAATTTAATTACGTTCCAACTCTTATAAAGTGAATGCAAGGGAATATTTTCTCCCTAAACTACTAACACCAAATATAAGTTCAAATAATAATACAATTTGTTTTTGCTAAAAAAACTTTCTCTGGTGTTTGCCTACACAATGAAAAATACCAGCAACTGAAAAGATAATAAGTTATTTTGTACTAACTACTGTATTTAGAAGCTGGTTTGAAATAAGTCTGATAGGTAGTGCTGTTGTATTATAACTTTAATTTCATTTAATTATTTTTTGCCTGAAGAATTCAAAGTTTAGATTTAGGTTCAGTGAAGAAACCTGTGTTCTCATTTTTAGTCTAATTCAAAGCATCTGTCCCATGCTATCTCTAGGACAGATACTTTTTTAATAATACAGTATTATTAAAATACTGATATTTTTTTAAACATGTTAATATAAATTTTACCACTACACTTGTACTGTACACTTTTGGTTACTGGTGAATCTCAGAACGTGTTGTGTGTGTGCATGCGTGTGTGTGTGTGTGTGTGTGTGTGTGTGTGTGTGTGTGTGTGTGTGTGTGTGTGTGTGTGTGTGTGTGTGTGTGTGTGTGTGTGCATGTGCGGGTGCATGTGTATGTGTGTGTTTATGTTTGTGTTTAGAGAGTGGTTTAGCCACCTCGGTGGCCTAGTGGATAGCGTACTAGGCTTTCACCCCGAGTACCCGGGTTCGATTCCTGGCGAGGGCTTGTCATTTTCAAATGCTATAAATCATCCCATCGTCTGCATTAGCCAAGTGTGCACAATAGTCAGACGTTAAACACCAAAAAAAAAAAAAGAGAGAGTGGTTTGAATTTAATCCAATAAGCAGTACTGTTGTTTTGACAACTGGATTTTCTTAACGTTCTGACTTTTATAAAAAGAAAGTTACATTTTAGAACATTACATTATTATTAGATTCATTTACATTATCTGACATTTACTATTAGCTGTAAAAGTATTTCCCATACTACCTCTTAGAGTGTGCCACTCCCTCCCCAAAAATAACTTACAATATTCAAGAACTTATAACACAATATAAATACTAACAACATAGCTTTGGAAACAAAAAAGTAATCAGTCAACATAACCTAAAAAATACAATGTACATTGGTCATATGTTTGAAGACAGTCATTTCCCCCTTAATCTTTTTTTAAAGTTAATGAAAGTTAGTTAGAGATTAGGTAATCTTTGATTAAATATATTGTAGAAACATAATGCTAAATTTAATTAGATGTTATGTTAGCATATACATTATCTGACATTTACTATTGAAGTATTAAATAAATGTCTTAGAAAATGGCTGTAAAAGTATTTCGTTGAAGAAATCAATTCTCAGTCCAATATCGTCATTTTCTCTTTCCTTTTTATTTTTATATTTATCATTTTCTATAACTATGAGAGTGTTGCTAATCTTCTTTTAATAAACAAAACCATTTTTTGTGCTTGACAGTGCACTCATAACTGAACATGTGTGGTCGAATCGAGGTATAACTGAAAAGTTCATTTCACTCACTCAGGACACTCCAGAGTGCATTCACAAGTGTGTGTCTGTAGATCACTTTAACCCTAGAAAGATAAACTGTTCAAAAGTTACATTAAAGCTAAACTATCGTAAAATTTACGATCGATTGTTAGCAGAGCTAAATTGACAACTTGCACAGGAGCACGACAACAATAAATGATAAGGCGAGCCAATTAAGCACGGAACTGGTTGGGCAAGTCCATTGTCTTAGGTAAAGGGGAGTAAACTAAACAAAAACAAAACGCCCTCGTAATTTTTACGATAGTTTAGCTTTCTAGGGTTAAGAAAATGAATTTTTTTGAACTTGCATCTTAAAAAATTGTTTTGAAATCTTCTTTGAAAGCATAAGTAAACATACATTCTTCCTTGGGTTTTTCTTTCAGAAAACCTTCCGCTTTTGCTGCACAAATAACTGTGATTTACAAAAATACCACTACTTTCTCCATGGCGGTTCGTAATTAACTGAGGTTTGAATTGAAAGCTGTTGGATAGTTACATTCAGTAAAGAACTTATGCTATAAGATTTTGCACTTTCAATCAACTTCTATATCCCATCAAAAGTACCACTGTGATACAAAATATTGTCGCCTAGTACGTTATGAAACTATTGTATGATTTTTTTTAAAAATCAAGGGGGTGCAGACATGAAAAAAACTGCAGGGAGTGCAGACTAGCTGCACCTATTGAGAGGATTTAGACATCCTTCGTGGCACCCGAGTCTAACACACACTTACACTTACGACTTTAACACTTTACACTCACACTTACATTTAGGGAGGCAATAATAGCCTCAATGTGCTTATCGCCTTAAAAAAAAAAAAAAAAAATTGAAAAAATAATATTATTATAACAAATACAGCTTTGAAACAATAAGCATTTTGAGTGGAGTAGTTTCACTCATACTTGCCTGAAAAACATAATGGAACTGTACAAAAAACAACGGTAGTACAATGTCAGTGTTTTTTGTAATGTGTGTACAACAGTCCTTAGCATTAGGCAGTAGCTTCTTGCGGATAAATTTATGTGAATCATTGATTTCTGTCGTCAGCCTGAACATAGAAGACAGTGATAAAGTTATAGTGTCATTCATGGCTAGTTAAATATAACAGTGTTTCGAGAGTTTAAATTGTCAATTATTGCATCACAATTATAAAATTGTGCACACAGATGAATTCAAATCTTTAAATTTTTATACTGTACTTCAAATATCACATTTTTTAGACAAACCAAAAACTTTACTTATTTGTTCCATATGAATTTTTACATACATTATCTGTTGCACTACTCGTTTGAAATTTAAGTTTGCTATTTACTTTATTTCAGTAAAAGTATTGACATTTTGTTCAGAACTATGTAACAGAATTACGAGCATAAAACACTGGTTTTTCTTCTTGTGTAGGACCATTAATATGCTAAAATTTAAATTTATAGAATTTTAAAATATTTAATTTTAATGTTTACAAATATATCTGTGTGGTATCAAGTATTTCAATAACAGAAAAAAAAGATAAGGAAAGGATTTACGTAAATATGTTTTGACTTTCCTGTGATCCTCATACCACGTTAGTTAAAAATTCTATCTATTTATTTTTATTTGTCTATTTACTAGCTGTACTATCTGGCATTGTTTGGGGGCAGGGGATAATAAAGAGTTTTATTTTACACATTATATTCTCTGAATATTACTTTGAGAATATATATATGTAGTGTTATATTTGAGTATTTTAATATTCATTTTATAAAAACTAGAATATAAATAAAGCCAATTGTCTAAATAACAGAGCATTACATATCATATTTAATTCAAAACACTGTCTAGATCCAGTTGTCAGTAGAAAATAACTTTTTACAGAAAGAGATACAGGAGTGAAATCTCCCTCGAAACTCTCTAGCACTTTCGAAGAACAAGCGATAAAATTTTTAGTGAATCTGGTTCAGTAGTTTTTGCATTTATAGAAGACACACATATGAACACTGTATTTTATATGTATAGATTAAAAGAAGGAAAGAAAGTTGAATAATACACATGAATGCTCATTCACATAAATGTTTACAGCATTCATTAGGCCACTGGGATTGCACACGTACAATGAACAATTCTTAGTTTTAATGAGTTTATAATTTCTTTGTACACATGCTCAAGTGTGCATTCGCCAATGATTTCACAAATAAGATATTAAATTTACAAGCACTTACTGATCTGAATGCGATGTCACATCAGCACCTACAATGATTCCAAATTTAGTTTTGGTCAAGCACTCTGAACGCAGTAGTAACTTGTAGTGAATCTGTTTAGAGTCATGTAGTTCAATATCAGCAAGGCATATGCAGTTGGTTACTGAATGTTGTGAAGTTCTACGCAACTCCTAATAATAAAAAAAAAAATAGTCCAAAATTAATTACATATCATGACATAGATTTTTATACATTTTTAGAATAGACAATTTTGCTGTTGGGAAGTCTTACACACAGAATCTTGTTCCAAGTATTATGTACAGTTAGGTACAAATAACAGTTAGGTACTTCTACAAGCAGCCTGATCAGTATGTGTGTGTGTGTGTGTGTGTGTGTGTGTGTGTGTGTGTGTGTGTGTGTGTGTGTGTGTGTGTGTGTGTGTGTGTGTGTGTGTGTGTGTGTGTGTGTGTGTGTGTGTGTGTGTGTGTGTGTGTGTGTGTGTGTGCGTGCGTGCGTGCGTGTGTGTGTGTGTGTGTGTGTGTGTGTGTGTGTGTGTGTGTGTGTGTGTGTGTGTGTGTGTGTGTGTGTGTGTGTGTGTGTGTGTGTGTGTGTGTGTGTGTGTGTGTGTGTGTGCATGCATGCATGCATGCTTGCGCGCGTAATGTGTGTGTGTGTGTGTGTGTGTGTGTGTGTGTATGTGTGTGTGTGTGTGTGCGCGCGTGCGTGCGTGTGTGTGCGTGTGTGTGTGTGTGTGTGTGTGTGTGTGTGTGTGTGTGTGCGCGTGCGTGTGTGTGTGCGTGTGTGTGTGTGTGTGTGTGTGTGTGTGTGTGTGTGTGTGTGTGTGTGTGTGTGTGTGTGCGTGCATGTGTGTGTGTATGCATGTTTATGTTTGTGTTTAGAGAGTGGTTTGAATTAAATCCAATACGTAGTACTGTTGTTTTGACAACTGGATTTTCTTAAAGTTCTGACTTCTATATACAGACATAATTAAAAATATTTTTAAAATATCATTAAAAAAAAGAGTATGACTACATTAAATTAAATAATCTGACTCATCGTCTCACCTCATTGTAAAAGAAATACTGTTCAATATAATCCAACGACCAGTCAGATATGTTTTTCACAGGGTAAGGTTGGCACAACAAGAACAGCCTATTGGTATCCAATGTTGCCATTTTTTCAAAGAAATGAACTTGATTCAACTTGAATTCATTGTTGCAATCTATTTCGGTGATCTGATCTACAACTATGTTCTCTAAACAAACCTCTCTGGAAAATATCATTAACAGAATATTTCACAAAAAAGTACTATACACTCATTTTAAAACAGTGATATTTCTTTAATAGGAGAAACTTACTTGATCGCATAAGGGCATAAAAAACTGTTCATCATATTTTCGAGCTGTTTGAATTCGTATGAGTTAACTTTCACATTGATGAACCTCAAATTGCCTACATGGTTTACTTCAAATTCGATTTGTTCTTTTTTTATCTGAAAAGGAGAATTACTAATTTAATTAATTGATAGTAGAATTTTTTTTATTAAAATAGAAGTGGGTTTTACCCTTTTACTTTATCCCACAGTTAATTCTACATCATTCTTTTCCCATACCTCTCATTACAAACATTTAAAAATATGAGAAATCTCCCAAGGTAAGGTCAACTTTAAAACTTCAAACTTAAAAAAGGCCATAGACGTATCATTTAAGGCCATACTTTCAGTTGAAAGTGGTAGTGCGAAAAGTTAAAAAAGATTTTGTTTCCCAAATTATAGCTACTTTTTAAACCAATTTTGTTTATTAATAAAATAAATTACTTCTAACACATACATGGTTTTTAACTTTTTCTCTAAACCGAAACAAGTGATTTTAATGGAATTAATTATATTTGAGGAATTTAATTCAAAAACTAGAAATCAAATTTAAAATGTTAAAAATTACAAAAAAACACTAGAATTTTAATCATAAAAAAATTGTTTTTATTATTTTTTTATTCTTTATTATGTGTAGACAGATAGTTTTTTCCTATATACCTATTTTTTGTTTTTTTAACTATTCAGGCATTGCCAAAAATGACTAATTTCTAAGGAAAGATTTAATCACTGCATTTCAGGTTGTGCATCTTTCATTTGTGCGATGAAGTGGCTTTTTGGTTAAATTGTTTAACTGTTTTTACTCATGCGTCGGTAGCACATGGAGAAGAAATAGGCTATATCTTCAGCCTAATTTTGCACTCTGTTTAAGAAAAGCAATTTTCCTGCAGTTTTACAATACAAGAATACTAGAGAACACAACAGTAAACACAAATGCTAATAATGCAAAACATACTAACTACTGGATTTAAACAGGGTTAGTTAGTCAATCCATAATGTTGATGGATAAAATTTATAAAATTTGAAATGATGGAAATTTATATTCCTGAACTACCAATTAGATCATTTTGGTTACTGGTGTTCTTAAATGAACCACAAATGATGTAATTGATTTTGCAAACACCATAAAATCTGCACCTATAACAGGAACTATATGCTCCCCATTATTATCTATTCACATTCTCTTGCTATTCTCATCTTGCATAAGTCTAAATTCAATAGATTTAAACAGATTGTGTGCCTGTATTCCAACATGTGCATACTGAAGTACTGGTGTCTGGATTTTGATGTGTTAGTGGCATGAACACACTGCAATTATCAATTGTAATTTTTTCCTGGCTGATAACCTTAGAGCTTATGTGACTGACAATGTGATGCATAAATCTGGCCCTAAATATACTTTCTTTGTTAAGTTAGGTTAATCACATGATGAAATTTACATAATTTATTTAAAATTATAATAAATGTCATGTTAAAATTAGCCTACGAGGTTTGTCCAATAAATACGCGAACTAAGGTCATAAAAACTTTATTTTACAAAATTTCATCTACTTTGATTTTGTCCCCTTCAAAATACTCTCCATTCACTGCTATGCACTTATCCTATCTTCTTTTCCACTCTTCAAAGCACCCTTGGAAGTCCTCGGAAGTCAGGCTTTTCAGTCTCCTCGTCGTTTCTTGTTTTATTGTGTCCACATCTTCCCAATGCTGTCCCCTCATCACATTTTTGCATTTAGGGAATAGAAAAAAGTCGCAGGGGGCGAGGTCCGGTGAATAAGGGGGATGATCAAGGATAGTGATTGAATTTTTAGCCAGAAACTGGCGAACAATCAAAGCCGAATGTGCGGGTGCATTGTCTTGATGAAGAATCCATCCATCGTTTTGAGTCAAATGTGGTCGCACACGACGCACTCGATCTCTCAAACGCTTGAGAACGTTAAGGTAGAACTCAGAATTTACCGGTTTTTCCTCAGGAAGGAATTCATGATGAACAACACCTTTGATATCAATGAAAACCAGGAGCATGACTTTGATTTTTGATCGGCTTTTCCTTGATTTTTTTGTTCGAGCTTCACCTGTTGCTTTCCACTCCATGCTTTGCGATTTCGATTCGGGGTCATACTCGAAAAACCACGATTCATCACCAGTGAAACCCTATTTAAGAATCCAACATCATTTTCCATGGAATTTTTCCAGTCAGTAACACATTCGACTCTTCTCAACTTTTGATGCGGAGTCAGCAGTTTTGGCACGATTTTCGCACAAACCTTTCTTAAGCCCAAATGCTCGGTTAAGATTGTGTGCACTGTTGATTTTCCTAAATTTAGTTCTTCAGCTATAATTCGGACAGTTTTTCGGCCATCAGTAAGGACAAGACGCCGCACACGATCAATGTTTTCATGCACACAAGAGGTTGAAGGTCGTCCAATTCTTGCATCATCCGTGGCGTCTTCTCGACCTTCTTTAAAGCGCTTAATCCACTTGAAAATGGCTGTTTTCTTCATAGCATTATAACCATAAACAACTCAACATTTCAGCAATTTCTTGGTAATTTTTACCAAGCTTTACCAAAAACTTGATGTTAATTCGTTGTTCTGTGAATTGGTCAATTTCCATATCGACGAACAAAAAAATAATGCAAAACTAAAAATAACTCTACTCGCAAGATCCGCACAGCGTAACGTTCTGCCAAGGACTGACGGCTCATTGGGTCCCAGACAACACGTGAGGCCAGTGGACGTGGCTTAACTCTCCGTAATGGCCACCATATTCGACCAGTTCGCGTATTTATTGGACAAACCTCGTATAATCAAAAACCCATAAATCCAATTAACTGTAATATTTTTACTTAGGAAATGGTTTTGTCAGCACCTTCTTATACCACTGCAAGTCTGAGAGGAGCTGCTTATTGCGGGTGCTCCATCGCGCCAACTCTGCTTGCCAGTACTGCAATTTCGACTGGATTCTGTTAGTTTGATCGCAACAATTTTCCTGAGAACCAATAAAAAAAATGAATGAAAGCAATGTTGAACCATACAGCTTAAGGTAAACATTCCATATTAGAACTTATTGCTTGGCTTACCATTTTACATGAAGACTTTATAGTTTTCATCATTTTTAAATGTTTATTATTAAACAATAGTTTGCAGTTATTGTTAAAGCTTACGCACCTGTGTTTCATACTTTTTGTACACAAACAAGCCTTTTCGTATTACATCCAAGAAACCGTACTCATCTGAAAGAGTTTTTCTCAGCCAAATTTGATTTTGGTTTAGTAACGAATTACCCAGCATATTGTAGTAAATCATTTTTGATTCAAAAAATGCCTGAAATCAAAATTAGTTTTAAATGCAAGACACGCCAGAAATTTAAATGGATTGTAACACTATAAATAAAGTAAATAGTGTTTTGTATGGAACACAAATTTGCCTAAGTGCAATTAATGTGTAATAGTTTTAAAACATTTTATATTAATTATACTGACATATAATTTGTAATACTAATTTCGAAGTTAAAAATTAGTTACTACCATAGTACATGTCAATTAATAAAAAGGAATTAAAATACTTTGTTAAAATAATACAGTATGTATCTTAGAAAGTATGTACAATATTTTCGCATTTTAGTGAAACGTTACAACTTCTATATTTAGCTGTATTCATGTCGTAGTTGAATAAAATTCCGCTAGACAGAAGGAGTGTCTACAATTTTCAGGCAAATATTTTAATATGAAGTAATTCCACTAGGTAGAAGCGATTGTATCATCGGCTTAAATTTTTAAGAAATTACCGATTTTTATGGTGTTGGTATATACGAAATGCACACTGATCTACAAAGGTTGTCCTTTTGGTCGGTTTCGCTTTCCGTTATACCAGAATGAACGTATTTAGCAAATAGCTAATTCATTTAGCCAATGTAAAGTTAATTTTGTTTAATTTTTTTTGTCATAGGCCCACTTCCTTTTGATCTGCTTTTTGCTTTGTCATTAGCCGCCTCGGTGGCCTAGTTGATAGCGTACTGGGCTTTCACCCCAAGGACACCCGGGTTCGATTCCCGGTCAGGGCTTGGCATTTTCATACGCTATAAATCATCCCATCGTCTGCATTAGCCCAAGTGTGCACAGTAGTCGGACGTTAAAAAAAAAAAAAATTGCTTTATCCCGGTTATTCGCATTGTATGTGTGTCGTTGATTTCAAAGAATATATTAGGGTAGTTGTTTCTACAAAATTAATTTTTCGACTCTTCATGTTTTCTTAAGTCAGACCTAGAACCTAAACGATAAATCGACAAATTACGAAACTTGATAGACTTGTTTAGTGAACGAATTAAAACCTGGGGAAAATATATAACAGCCGTTACAGGACATATTTTGTTTCTCAAAAAAGTGGTTGTAAAAAGAAGGTTCACGGAAAGAATTCATGTTGATGTGTTGCTTAAACGACCACAATTTGAGGAAAATCTAATGAACTTATTTTGATAAATAAGGCTAATTTAAAAACATTTTCAGTAGTTCCTGAACCAGGTTGTTTAAGGTTACGGCAACCCATGTGTTTAGTTTGAGTACCAATTTATTATTGAGTGTTTATTTTGAAAAAGTTTAAGTAAAAAACTGCATTTTTTATCAACCTTTAAAAAGAAACCACACAATGGGATAATGTATATATAAACATCTGTTTTCGCCCCACATCTGTTCCTCCTAAAATACTTATTTAAATGAGGTTATTCTCTATGAGTGACATACAGTATTTGTTGCTAGAGATCAGTGTTTGGCTGCAGAGATCAGTCCCTCTTAGTTTTATTTTACAAAACACACGGATCCTGTCCCAAGAGTGTACAATTGCACTTACGAGTGTAGCTTTCCTCTCTTGCTCGGTAACTTGTGTATAATCCAAGCTTTCGATATTAGGCAGGCTGTGCACTACAAAACTGCGGTAGTTTGTTAACAAAGCCACAGGGCATGCGCAGTACATCTCGTCTTGTAAAACCAAATGTTTCAAAGTTGGTAGTTCTGCTAGTGTTTCTATTATCTGTGGACAAAATTTAATACTAAAAGAAGAACTCGTAGTTGTTCGCGACGAGAATTTTTAAGAAAAACTCATGTTTTATAGGCCTATACTATCTTGGTTAATGAATCCACTTTAGAATATGTCTTAGGATTTAAAAACTGTACAACAAAATAGCAAATGAAACAATACAAATTTGGCTATTACGAGGGTTGATCAAATATAAACGAGACTGTTTTTTTTTAAAATTTATTGCTTACTTACAAATTATTCTTGATACAACTTATTTTTCTACATAGTCTCCCGCACGAGTAACACATTTTTCCCACCGGATTGGAAGTTTTTTAATTCCATCTTCGTAAAAAGTTCTCGGGCGTTCATTGAGCCATTGGAGCACGAAGGTCTCCACCGCAGAATCTTCTTCGAAACGCTGGCCTCCAAGCGCCTCTTTGAGTGGCCCAAACAGGTGATAGTAGCAGGGTGATAAGTCTGGACTGTATGGGGGATGTTCCATTGGTTCCCAGCCAATTTGATCGAGTTTAAGCCTCGTAGCGTTCGCCGAATGTGGTCGGGCATTATCGTGAAGAAGAATGACGTTTCTCGCCGGTTTAGATTTCCTTTTCCTACGAAAAGACTATTTTGCGGCCTCTAAAACATCGCAATAATATTGTGCATTTATTGTGCGTCGTTGATGGAGGAAATCGACGTGAAAGGCGCCTTGATTGTCGAAAAATACAGTGGCCATTACCTTCCCGGCCGACGATCGTGATTTAGCCTTCAGGTTTTCTACTGCTTCCCGTCCTTCGGCGAATTCCTTGTGCCAAGCAAAAACGCGAGCTCTTGACAGGGTCCTGTCCCCGTATTGAGCCGTCAATCTACGAAAGATTTCAGTCAGATTGACCCCCTCCTTGGCCAAAAACTTAATAATAATTCTCTGCTCCACGGAAACGTGCACTTCACTCTCACTCATTGTATAGTTTTATACTGAAGGGTCCGAACGGAAATGTTGCCCGTCTACGCCCGTCCCAAACCTCCCAGGCTACCTGAAACCCCACCCTTTAGAGTTCAATGTCCAACGGAAAAGTTTTTAGAAAGTCAGTCTCGTTTATATTTGATCAACCCTCGTATATACAACTGAATTTACCATCAAATCAAAACCTGTCAGCTGAGTAAACAGCTGATTAAATGTAATAAATAATAAACACTGACTTAACCTGAGAACACATGAGAATAAAGTCATACAAATGTTTTGTTGATACAAAATGTATGAGAAAATCTTAACATAACTGAGCATGGCCTGTGATCACAGTCTACTTTGTGCAGAACAAAGTATGGGACACAATGTGTACGGAATTTGGTACATTTGTCACTTGTGTTTTGTTAATAAATACAAACAACAGTAGAACGTTACGGTTTGTTTTGGCGCATACAGTAAATAAAAGCAGTAGCTATTTATATATTTTTTGTTAATAACAGAAATTATGTTTAATATTATTAATGATTTTTATTTACAAACTCATTATCCTCTATCTAATCAAAATTGCGAATTTCCTACAAATTCCTTGGACACTTAAAAAAAGAAAAAAGTCCATACAGAAAACATTTACCAACTGTAACCCCACGAAATACGTTAATAAACACTATAAAGAAAATATAAAACAGCTCTTATTCAAAACACTAATATTACAACCAGCTGTTATCATTTGTTATGAAAACGTTTGCACTTTATGAAAATGTAGAGCTTTCTTCAAATTGGAAAACCAAAATTTTTAAAATAAGTTTTGTACCACTTTTTTCAAATTACAGATCTCTCAAAATATTATTTTCATTTTGACCAATAATTAATATGTAGGTTATATATATATATATATATATATATATATATATATATATATATATATATGTGTGTGTGTGTGTGTGTGTGTGTGTGTGTGTGTGTGTGTGTGTGTGTGTGTGTGTGTGTGTGTGTGTGTGTGTGTGTGTGTGTGTGTGTGTGTGTGTGTGTGTGTGTGTGTGTGTGTGTGTGTGTGTGTGTGTGTGTGTGTGTGTGTGTGTGTGTGTGTGTGTGTGTGTGTGTGTGTGTGTGTGTGTGTGTGTGTGTGTGTGTGTGTGTGTGTGTGTGTGTGTGTGTGTGTGTGTGTGTGTGTGTGTGTGTGTGTGTGTGTGTGTGTGTGTGTGTGTGTGTGTGTGTGTGTGTGTGTGTGTGTGTGTGTGTGTGTGTGTCTGCTTTATAAAAAAATGAAATGTTTGTATGTTATTTCATTTATATAATAATGTTTTTTAATGTTTTATAATAATGTTTTATTCAGTAACAAGTTTTTTGTTAAAAAATAAAGAGTCAACAAACGATGATTTTGTTGCCTAAAATAACTTATTCTTGATAAAGGAACATAATTTCTCAAAATTGATTCACATTTTAAATAAACTTCGGATAAAATACGAACTTTTTTTAACTCAGATTGATGTAGACATCAACATCAAAATCGCCAATTTTTTTCAGAACATCAATTATTTAGTCTCGATTAGGCCTAAATGTGCAGGCTCACAGTCACATAGATAGACCTGAAGTGCAAAAGACTTTTTTTTTAGTTAGAAACATTGAAAACGGTTAGATGAATTAAAATATATTTTTTTTATATTTACCGACTATTCTTTATCCTCTGTACAATGAATTCAAAATGCATAAATTTCAAGATGGATGCCGAAATCACATATTGATATCGAAAAATTAATGGCGACATTTACGAGTAAAAAGAGCATTTTAAGCATCTAGCCTAAAACTCGTACTACGTATTATTTTAACATAACCTTAAAGTATTTTCGCTCTATTAAAAATGTACATTTCCTTAATTATTTATTAACAGAAGGGTTCCAACATGGCGGACTGTTCACCGCAAGAAATTAGTTTCAAAATGGCCGCCGGCAGTGCGGAATTAATTGCAACCGTAATTAGTCCGTAACAGATTGTTGGCTTCGTTGAGATGAAATTAATTTTAGAATAGATTTGCGCGTTATTTGCGAGCTGTGCCACTAGACCCTGCTTTATTATCGTTGTTTGACTTCGCATTGCGCGTCGATTAATGAGTTGAAAGGCTGTTTAGCAGAGACATTTGTGCAGCAGGCAGAAAACTTTGTGAATGGAGGTTTTACTGAATCAAATAAGATGAATACTTAGTAAATACATGATGCGAAACAAACACATACCGTCCTATTCAATGTTTACTTTACATTAAAAAAAAATATTGACAGAAATTTTGGTCTTACGTTTTTATACATTTATATATCACCCTAAATAAAGACATTCAAAAGTCGACAGAAAACTGAAAAAATCAATACAAAGCGAGACTGAGGTCAGAATTTATTATTTTTTCATTTAATCGAAGATCGTAAACTTCTTTTCGCTGCACGGACTTGAGCTATACGTCTTTTAAAAAAAATACCAAAACTCGAGTAAAGTTTTGCAAATTTTCCATTAATTTCGGTTCAATAGATTTCAAATCAGATGTTTTTTTGATTTGCGTACTTTGAGAAAAATTTTATCAAAATTGTTTCGGCCAATTTTGACTTATAAAATGACTTGGTGAAAAAAAGATTGTCGATGTACAGAGACTGGCACAAACTTCCAAGTAAATTCAATTTTTTTTTTTTAGACTTTGAAGCTTTCAGTGAATATGGATAGATCTATGAAAGTCTCAAGATTCCATTCCACGATCATCATTCTTTAATTTTACTTCGTGAAAGTGAAAAACGATTTTTTAAATTATATCGATGGTCTTCTCTAAAGACCAATCGTCTGGCTATAGCTCAAGATGTTTTCCCTACACTATATGACAATTATGAAGAAACAACACATTTCTTTTTAAAAAATCTTGGTCCCTAAACACCCATCAAACAAAAACGCACACATAGATTACTGCACCCAAAACTGGAAAATATTGTAACGGACAAACAATAATTAACCCTATAAAAACCACGATCACCACTCAAATCGGCAAAAAACAGATTTTGCTGAAATTTTAGGAAAAAATTATCTGCCTAAAGAGCAATTAACGAAATTTAAAATAAAAGAAATTTATCTTTGAGAAGTAAATCGAACAAACGTGAACCATGAATGCGGAAGCAGCTGGTAGGCTTAACGATTTCATCAAAAATAGCTGGGCTAACTCTAAAGTGTAAAGCGATGGAGTCAACGATACCAGTCTACCGGTGTACGAAACGGAGCTCTGGGTACCTGGCGACCCCCCCAGTGTACCTTAGCCTCCCTAGTTTCCCGTAGCAACATGAGCTGGATCTTACTACCCAAGAAAAACCTGGTCAAATTGAACACACCTCTGTGATAAGAGTCAAGAAAAAAAATGAAAGTAGTTAGCAGTGCAGCACCTGAAAAGGAATTGGAAAGTCACTTTGAAGCTGCGGAATTACCCACCTTGAATACCCTCCAAATCCTAGATTTTATGTAAAGACTGGGGTTGGAGAAAGCACCGTAACCGAGAATTTTAGGAATATAGGAAGTTGGTACAATAGATCTGCAATGGTCGCAGTGCAATAGAACCCTAGAAGTTACTTCAATCCTGACCGCAATTACCTGTAAATTCCTCAAAGGATTGCCAGAAAGATTTAACGTATGCAGTTTGCGGTTATCGTAAAGTTTGTGTCCCAAGTTTGTTATCAGGTTGTTGCACAGTTGCAGATCCTGAACTGAAGGCAAAAAGTGTAAGTTCTGCAACACAAAACAAATTTTATAAGCTAGCAGTTCTACCAACAAACAAACAATAAACTTTACCTTAAGGGTTATTGGAAAAACACGCGGCACGCAGCTGTCTCGCTAACGTAAAAAAGCGAATATCCGAACTGTGAAATCACAATTTGTTTAACTTATACATTTTTAAAATGTAATTTCATCATCTTAATTAGAGTAAAAATGATAAAGTAGTAATAATTAGCATTTTAAAGCTAAAATTTCTATTACGGTACATTTCAAGTAGCAATACCTTCAAATTTTTAATTTTGTTTTTGGATAACCACAGTGTATGCAGCCTGAAGCCAAGCGTAGATCCGGTATGTCTGTCAGACTGTTGGCAAATAAAAATAGTTTCCTTAGATTTTTGCATTTTGTTACTTCTTCTGCTGCCTGGAAAATAAAACAGTTTTAATTTTAATATACTATCATTGTATTTGAATTTTAAAAGCTATACACCAATTGTTTTGTGTTAGTTGGAAAATTTTACGTTCACATTTTAGCTAGCAAACATTTTTTTGTAACATCGAAATGATGAATCAATCAAAGCTTAAATAGTAGACCATTTTAATTTATTTAATTAATATGGCATATTTACATACTAATATTAACATGTCATATATTTGATATATTCGTTTATTTCCATAGAACTAATATTTCTTCAATTTAATTACTTTTAAAAATAATTAAATTTAGCATATCGTTATATACCATATGTCTTCGAACATTTCTAGTTTTTAGGAAATGTTACAAAATAATTTTTTTAAAAATCGTACGTAGTAAGTTTCCCCAAGATGTTTATTTTCATGGAATAGTTCAGTTCAACTAATCTTTATTCAGTAACCCACAATCCAGTTATTTGTTAACCGAAAGTCTATTTGACGTCCCCAAGCAGTTTTATCCACCTTTATACGTAACCATAGTTACGCTTTCTTCTAAACTGACTTACCTGCTGTATTCAAGCAGTCCAGTTTTACCCAACTGTGTGTGTACCATAGTACACAATTCATAGTTCCTCATGAACTGTATTATCTGACTCCTTTAAGCAGTTCAGTTTAACCCACCTTTATACCATATTCCACAATCCACAGTTCTTTCTGAACTGAATTACCTGACTTTTTTAAGCAGTTTTACCCACCTGTATACCATAATCCACAATACACAGTTCCTCCTGAACTGAATTATCTGACTTCTTTAAGCAGTTTTACCCACTTTTATACCATACTCCACAATCCACAGTTCCACCTGAACTGAATTATCTGACTTCTTTAAGCAGTTTTACCCACTTTTATACCATACTCCACAATCCACAGTTCCACCTGAACTGAATTATCTGACTTCTTTAAGCAGTTTTACCCACTTTTATACCATACTCTACAATCAACAGTTCCACCTGAACTGAATTATCTGACTTCTTTAAGTAGCTTTATAAACATTTATACCACAGGCCACAATCAAAAGTTCCACCTGAACTGAATTATCTGACTTCTTTAAGCAGTTTTACCCACTTTTATACCATACTCCACAATCCACAGTTCCACCTGAACTGAATTATCTGACTTCTTTAAGCAGTTTTACCCACTTTTATACCATACTCCACAATCCACAGTTCCACCTGAACTGAATTATCTGACTTCTTTAAGCAGTTTTACCCACTTTTATACCATACTCCACAATCAACAGTTCCACCTGAACTGAATTATCTGACTTTTTTAAGCAGTTTTACCCACCTTTATACCATAGTCCAATCCACAGTTCTTCCTGAACTGAATTATCTGACTTCTTTAAGCAGTTTTACCCACATTTATACCATAAGCCAATCCACAGTTCTTCCTGAACTGAATTATCTGACTTCTTTAAGCAGTTTTACCCACATTTATACCATAAGCCAATCCACAGTTCTTCCTGAACTGAATTATCTGACTTCTTTAGGCAGTTTTACCCACCTCTATACCATAGTCCAATCCACAGTTCTTCCTGAACTGAATTATCTGACTTCTTTAGGCAGTTTTACCCACCTTTATACCATAGTCCAATCAACAGTTCTTCCTGAACTGAATTATATGACTTCTTTAAGCAGTTTTACCCACCTTTATACCATAGTCCACAATCCACAGTTCTTCCTGAACTGAATTATCTGACTTCTTTAAGCAGTTTTACCCACCTTTATACCATAGTCCACAATCCACA
>CM040187.1:65094705-65109705 GCA_022606455.1 Callitettix versicolor
CTGATTATTACGAAATAATATAAACGACAAATTAACATAGCTAGTTTTTAACAACATAACCTAAAACTTATTATAAGCTATGAGCTGTTTAAATGAAATCAACTGATCGTTACGAATTAATATAAAACAACTGATCTTTTAATATAACAATCAAAACGGTCAAACGATTTCGTAGTTTCCGTAATGTAGTGGTTATCACGTGCGCCTCACATGCGCAAGGTCCTCGGTTCGATCCCGGGCGGAAACACAGGAAATTTTAATTATAATTAATTTAATATGAGACTTTTGAAGCTCAAAATATACTATTATATGTCAATATACACGTTCCTTGCATCACTCGAAACGCAAAATCTATGACAACCAGCCCTAAAACATGTTAAAAAATGGTGCATAGACTACGCGCCTTCGATATGCATATTTGATAACAATCCTGTTTACACCGGTATCCGAGATCGACTGTAAATGAGGTTGATAACCTAACCTTGCCTCTTCCGTTTGTTAGTTTTTCGTTACGTTACTCTCAGTTGGATTTCACTGCACCAACAATTTTTAATACCATTTCAATTGAGGTTATGTTAAATTGTTATTGTTTATATGAACACAGTAATATGCAATTAATAATAATGATGTATGTCATTTTCTGTACTCATTTAAACAAAAACAATAAACATAACCTCAATTGAAATAATATTATTGAAGTTAATCAAGCACACAGCTGTTGTGCGAAATCAGCTGATTAGACGAATGTTAGTTTACCTCCACACGCCGCTTTAATATACAGTAACAATTTTTCTATTGCATATTAAACATTATGTTATTATATATTTTATAGTATAGATAACTAACTTTATGAATTATATTTCATTTAATTTATTCATTTTTAACTTCTAATTTTACCATTATTAAATTTGATATTTATTAAATTATCGCTTTTCATTATTTGAACTAAGTAGTCTATCTATGGCCGAGACGCTTTATTTTGTACATATTATTGTTTCAAATATATACAACCCTCAATTGATAACCAGCTGTTTCAATCATCAGCTGTTTTCATGAATTCTTCACTTCCTTCTGTTACTCTCAATTCGATTTCACTGTATCACAAAACGTGTCGTACCGGGCGTAAAAAAATATTCACTTTAAAATAAAGATGGTCCACAAAATAAAATATACCGGATACCAACCATAATGGACATTACCATACATATCGACCGCACTATTCATATTCTCTATGGACTAATTTAATCCATAGATTATGTGCCATGCCACTCGAGCAGAAGGGTTTCAGGAGGTGTTTAACACTATAAAATGCCTTGACATATTCAATGGTTATAAAGTGTCCATGGTAGATAAGTTACTTAGGCAACATCGTAACAAATATAATATGCTTTTAAATATACAAATCAAAACCACTTGTACCAACAGATTATAGAAACATCTTTCCTGAAATCCTCAGCAACGCACTTAAGCATGTAAATGTTACAGTCGCCTTCGCACAAGTAACAACTTCTATAAGTTACTACGGTCAAACTCCAAGAGAAATGCTCCAGGACAAACACAGTAATATATAAAATTACCTGTGACGACAGTGACAATTTCTGCACAGGTCAGACGGGTAGGGGCTTTGAAGTTCAAAGAACATCTGCCGAAAAGCAAATTAACTTACACAACTCATTTTGAGACTAACTTGAAGGTCATACGAGTACACGTATGCATCAAAGGTAGATTCATGGATACCATTGAGGAATTCGAAATTTGTAAAGTTTATTTAAAGGATCCGCATCGTTTATTGAATGATCAATTAAATTTCAGGTCAAATGTAATACGAGTATACGTCACAGCGATAACGACCTTGGGTGTGAGAACATTACTCCCGGTCGCGCACTCTGCATTATTTAATGCATTTATCGTAGTGATTTTTTTGTATTTGAGCAGTTTAGACACTTTTATTAAAGTCACAATTTTTATAATTTTTGTAAATTATATGCTTTGCCATTGAATTAAGAGATATTCATTAGCGGAAGATTAAATTTTACCCGTGGAATATTAAATTTATTACTGTAAGTTACGATTTTAAACCATTTTTAATGGAACTATGTTGCCAACCCAACAACTTATTCGACATAGATAAACACCTAACAACCGAGTCGATTTGAATGAATGAGTGTCTTTCTACCTATTGCACTGCTACCTTGTAGATATATTGTCCCCTTTGATATTCCTGAGATGTTAAGTTACAGTTACTTCTCCAGTCCTAGTCTCTTCATAAAGTCTAGGATTTGGAGAGGATTCAAAGTGGTCAACTCCACCACTACCAACTGGTGATTTTCCAATTCATTACTGAGGTTCTTACAGATGCTTGCTTTGCTAATTGCCTTTAAATTTCTCCCTATACTCTTGATCCTTATTCGGAGGTTGTGCCCCATTTGGGGAGCTTTTTGTTGTGCGGCTAGTTCCCGCCCATTCTATTTACATTCATACTCATGGGACATTATGTCCGCCCATTTCAAAGTCCCGCATGCGTGGGTAAAGGTTAGGTACACTGAGAGGTCGCCATATATACCAGGACTCCGTTTGATAAACCATTAGACCGGTGTCATTCACTCCATCAGCAAGGGTTGCTTTACACTTTAAAGTTAGCCAAGCTATGTAGAGTAGTGAACGTGTGTGTGTGTGTGTGTGTGTGTGTGTGTGTGTGTGTGTGTGTGTGTGTGTGTGTGTGTGTGTGTGTGTGTGTGTGTGTGTGTGTGTGTGTGTGTGTGTGTGTGTGTGTGTGTGTGTGTGTGTGTGTGTGTGTGTGTGTGTGTGTGTGTGTGTGTGTGTGTGTGTGTGTGTGTGTGTGTGTGTGTGTGTGTGTGTGTGTGTGTGTGTGTGTGTGTGTGTGTGTGTGTGTGTGTGTGTCTTGAGTAGAAGAATGTGAGTAGTATGAGCTAGAGGTAAGGTGGGATCGCTACTAAACCCACCAGATATCTTCGCCGGAACAAGTCGAGTTAGGTTCTTAAGGTTAAAAAATGTTTATTTTGTATTCATTATTAATTGGCACGCATTTAATTAATTGTTTTATGGATGAAAAACGTTCGACGCTAGTCATTTTTAGGTTATATTTTCAAATTTTTCTTATTTCCCTTTGTTTCCATTATTTTGAGCATAATTTATTATGCGTTGTTAATATTGGGCATGTAAAAAAAGTGTTTTGGTGCAAAAATTACCAAAATTAACAAAAGTGTCTAAAGCGTAGGCCTAATTTTACCGATGTTTTGTGGATGCTGTGTAGTGTTTCATAAATATGTAAATGTAATAACTTTAGAAGGAGATATCTCGAGATGGGATTGTAACACTCGAAAAACGTCATAAAATGTAAGTAATTAAGTCATGGACGGAAAAATAGATTTAATTTTCTACTGTGTTTCATTGTAAAGTTTACATTTTAAGTCAGGAACTTGAGAACGTGAGTTGATTCATACTCTCAAAATGTTGTGTATTGTTCCTATATATGCGCAAATGATGACACACGTCTGCAAAATTTTATTGTGATCGATTTTATTGTTTACGAAGACGTTACCGACAGACAGACGCGCAAACTTAAAACGGTCGTTGGTTTTGTTACACTATGCTTAAGCAGTGTTAACAAGAGATATGTGTTACTTGATAATGACCTGTAAAGGTCGAAACCAGTGGTGAACAGTAAAGTTCTACGAGGGTTGATCAAATATAAACGAGACTGATTTTTTAAAAAATTTATTGCTTACTTACAAATTATTCTTGATACAACTTATTTTTCTACATAGTCTCCCGCACGAGTAACAAATTTTTCCCACCGGATTGGAAGTTTTTTAATTCCATCTTCGTAAAAAGTTCTCGGGCGTTCATTGAGCCATTGGAGCACGAAGGTCTCCACCGCAGAATCGTCTTCGAAACGCTGGCCTCCAAGCGCCTCTTTGAGTGGCCCAAACAGGTGATAGTCGCAGGGTGATAAGTCTGGACTGTATGGGGGATGTTCCATTGGTTTCCAGCCAATTTGATCGAGTTTAAGCCTTGTAGCGTTCGCCGAATGTGGTCGGGCATTATCGTGAAGAAGAATGACGTTTCTCGCCGGTTTAGATTTCCTTTTCCTACGAAAAGACTGTTTTGCGGCCTCTAAAACATCGCAATAATATTGTGCATTTATTGTGCGTCGTTGATGGAGGAAATCGACGTGAAAGGCGCCAGTGATTGTCGAAAATACAGTGGCCATTACCTTCCCTGCCGACGATCGTGATTTGGCCTTCAGGTTTTCTACTGTTTTTCGTCCTTCGGCGAATTCCTTGTGCCAAGCAAAAACGCGAGCTCTTGACAGGGTCCTGTCCCCGTATTGAGCCGTCAATCTACGAAAGATTTCAGTCGGATTGACCCCCTCCTTGGCCAAAAACGTAATAATAATTCTCTGCTCCACGGAAACGTGCACTTCACTCTCACTCATTGTATAGTTTTATACTGAAGGGTCCGAACGGAAATGTTGCCCGTCTACGCCCGTCGCAAACCTCCCAGGCTACCTGAAACCCCACCCTTTAGAGTTCAATGTCCAACGGTAAAGTTTTTAGAAAGTCAGTCTCGTTTATATTTGATCAACCCTCGTACAGTGGAATAAAACTGCGTTCTCAGTTTATAAGCCTCAATATGATTGACATCCACATATTTCTTTAAATAATTACTAACGACACACAATCTATAATAACGTACTTTCAAATCATCGAAATTCGAGGCGCTGTGTTTGTTCAAACTGAGCACTGTGCAGGCAGTGAATACGTCAGCATAACGCAACTGGGAAGCGTTTTAGTTCTGGAAAATCAAATTTTATCGTTCGCAGTTTAAGAAGGGAGAAAATGTGTTTTGTATTTTATTGTGCGGAAGGAATGGAACCGATTTCTGACAACTTTATTGCGGCAAATATGAAATTGTAAAACTTCGTGTAATAAAGGAGATATATACCGCATAACCCTATCCTCGGCCCTCCCCACACTTGCCGACCTCTTTAAGTACATTGGCGTTGTACAGGGTGTCTGTTCAAGATAAGGAAATAATTTCAAAATATGTTCTGCTAAAAGGAAACGTTTTACTTGTACACAAAACGAAGTGCAAAGAAAGATACAGGGTGATCGTATCTTGTGCATTTACGCGCAACGTTGAAGACAAAACTGATTGACTGATTTTGATGGAATTTGGAATCTAAGATCTGGTTTGACTATATCTTGGAATCTTTTAATATCTCCAAAAAGTTTTTGAAGCTCTTGATCGGCCAAAAATCTGTTAAGCATCATGCTTTTCCGAAAATAGACATTAAATTTTCCAATCAAATGTTGTTCAAAAGGAAAAAACTTCTAAAAATTGACCTTATTTATTAAAATTGGTCTTTTCGGTTTTACATTTTAGTAAAATAGGAATATTAATAACACAAATCAAGTGCAACATATTTAAAGTAAAACTAAATTTATAGTTTTGGATTAAATATTAAAATATTAAATCTTGACTGCATTTGGGTTTATTTCGGTTTAACGTATCTCTTGTAACTCCTTAGCGGAAGCATTGGGTACCCAGAAGAGCTCTCCATTCCCTCCGGTCCCAGGTCAAGTCCCTCAAGTACGCCCAGGTTCTACCTACTCCTTTTTCACCGTCCTTCTCCATGTGCCATAAAATAAATAGTTGTTTCCTTTTTCATGTCCCTTGAGGGTTCCACTCCGATGCCTTTTCCTCTACAGCAGCGTCGGGCTTCCTGAGCGTGTGACCCAGCCACCTATACTTTGTGTTCCGAATCTCCGGGTCAATTTTTAGCTGACCTGTGTCTTCCTAAGTTACTCATTTGAGTCAGTGTAGGGTCACTCATGATGCGTTTCAAACTCCAGGAGCTGTGACGTCCATCTTCCTAGTCTCGTTGGCAGAATTGACATTAGTGTTCAGTATGCGGAACTTTGTCTTTGAGAAATGTTTCTGTTCCACCATATCGGATAAAGGCAACATTCGCTCTCCTGATACGACTCGTTACGTCCACTCTGGTACCGCCATCCGCAGTGATCATGCTTCCAAGATACTGGAAGGAGTCGACCTCCTCCACACGGCTCAAGAGCTTGGCCAATTCTGGTATTCAGCCTTATGACCTTGATCTTGTTCACGTTCACCAGAAAACCCAGCTCGGCGTGGATTTATTTCTATTTACCCTAAAAATATGTTTGTTTTATTTTAAATTTGCTTCATTAACATAACACAGATTAGCGGCGTGTGGCTGGCACATTTTGTCCTAGCCTACTTTCAACTACTAGGCAGTACCAATAAAGTACTGAGTTATTGGTATATTTAGTCATCGATTTTTGAAAAAATAGTCAAACTGTAAATATTTGACCAACAATCACTAGAAAAATGCTAATTAGCGAACAAAGCGAAGTGTCCGTTTCAACTCGACTATTCGGCATTTGGTTCGTGTGTTTGTTTTTACGCAGTTTTAGCCAAACGAACTGACCGATTTTTTTGAAATTTGGTACGGACGTACCTTCTATAAAGCCCGAACGACGCATCCGTTTCAAGATGGCGGCCTTTTATTTAAATAACGAATGTACGCAAATACATTAACCGATTGTTCTTAAATTTGATACGAACATATCTCGCATAAGGCCCAAATGACGCATGTATAACACTTCCTAATGACATACGTTTCAAGATAGCGGCCTCTGATTTTTCAATAAGGATTGTACGCAGTTCTGGCCAAACCAATTAACCGATTGTTTTGACATTTGGTAAGGAAATATCTTGTATGAAGCCCAAATAACGTATGCGTAACATTTTTCCTATTTACTTCTTTTCAAGATGGCGGCCTCTGATTAAATGATGAAGATTGTACGTAGTTTTGGGCAAACGTACTGACCATTATTTTAAAATTTAATTACCCTGTGTAATTCCCAAAACATGTTTGTATACGATTTTTCCCATTTACTTCCGTTTCAAGATGGCGGACTCTGATTTATTTTGTTTCTTTCTTCTTTTCGTTTCACCCTCTTTGGGGTACGCTGAATTAATCATTTCTTGCGCGCTGCACTTTTCTTTGTTCCCAGTAGCTCTTCATTCTTTCTGATCTTCTTTTCCTCTCCTCTTCTGAAATGATAGGTTTAGGTTTTATTTTGGTTTTATCTTGGAATCTTATTCTTTCGTCTTTGGTAATTATCTTAGCAGTTTGGTCAAGCAGTGAATTTTCTGTAATTTTTAATTCTATTAGGTCTTTTTCAATTTCTTTAAACCAGTTCGGTTTTGTTTTACGATTATGGAAAAAATCAAACACTTGTTTCGTCAATCTATTAGAGTTCATTCTAAGAAGATGGCCGTAAAAATTTATTCTCCTTTTTCTTAGTATCTGACAGTTTTTCAATTTTCTTGTAGAGAGCTTCATTTCTTATATATACTACCTTATTATCCTGAAATTTTTTCCTATAATTTTTCTTAAGATTTTCCTTTCCGTTATTTCAAGCTTTTCTATCTGGCCTATGCGATTCATGGTTAATGTTTCTGCTGCGTACAGTGCTTCCGGCTTGATCACTGTTTTATAATGTTTAATTTTTGACCCCCATGAAAGGGATTTCTTATTGTATGTTTCTTTCGTCAATTGGAAGGCCAATTCAAGTTTGTTTTTCCTGGATTCCATTGCCTTGCCTTCATCTGCATTTATTTTGTTTATTATTATTATTTTTTTTTTTTTAACGTCCGACTATTGTGCACACTTGGGCTAATGCAGACGATGGGATGATTTATAGCGTATGAAAATGCCAAGCCCTCGCCGGGAATCGAACCCGGGTCCTCGGGGTGAAAGCCCAGTACGCTATCCACTAGGCCACCGTGGCGGCTGGACTCTGATTTAATGTTGAGTAGCTGCTGATTATTCTGTAATACTGGCTGAACGGCAAGACCGGTGTAATTATGACCGCTTCATGAAGAAGAACATAAAATGCCAAATAAAGTTGGTCCAGTAACATTTTGCATAAGTATTACGGTTAACGGTTAAATTGGTGGAGAGAGCAGTCGTGGAGCGCGCTCTGTATATTACTTACGAATATACTGCCAAGTCTACTGTTCTTAGAACTGCAAGTTTAAAAGTGCAATATTAAAATGAGCCGTATTACATGCAGAATAGAGGTTGGAAGAATATGGGGTACGATTTCGCGTTAAATTTAAACGCTCAACAGCGATCGATTTGTTTTGACGCACTCAGCTGATTGCAGTAGCAATAAATCTCTGACAACCTACCGGCCGTACTCCAAGCTCGCACTTTACAATACACTTGGTCATATGTAGTTCACTTCATCTGAACTAAGTCAAGCGTTTCTATTCAATTTCAAACGTCGTACTTGTGGCACGTTGATGAACAGATATCCTAGCTTGACACTGTTGGCGATCTCTGAGACTGGTTGCTTGTTTTCTGGCAAAAACCATTTGTCCTCTTCGGTTACCTTCAAATCCCAATAGGATTTACCACAGTGCTCTAACAATACTGCGAAGCACTTTACTAGACTCGGATATTACGTAACTGAATGCCTTATGTTCAACTTGCTTGTACTGCAGCAGTGAAATTCGGAATTACTTCCAAGAAGCCAATACATTTGTCTGTATTTGAGTCGTAGTCAAATCCCAATAGGATTTATCACGGTGCTCTAACAATAATGCGAAGCACTTTACTAGACTCGGATATTACGTAACTCAATGCCTTAGGTTCAACTTGCTTGTACTGCAGCAGTGATATTCGGAATTCCTTCCAAGAAGCCAATACATTTGTCTGTATTTGAGTCGTAGTCAAATCCCAATAGGATTTACCACGGTGCTCTAACAATACTGCGAAGCACTTTACTAGACTCGGATATTACGTAACTGAATGCCTTAGGTTCAACTTGCTTGTACTGCAGCAGTGATATTCGGAATTCCTTCCAAGAAGCCAATACATTTGTCTGTATTTGAGTCGTAGTCAAATCCCAATAGGATTTACCACGGTGCTCTAACAATGCTGCGAAGCACTTTACTAGACTCGGATATTACGTAACTGAATGCCTTAGGTTCAACTTGCTTGTATTGCAGCAGTGAAATTCGGAATTCCTTCCAAGAAACCAATACATTTGTCTGTATTTAAGTCGTAGTCAAATCCCAATAGGATTTACCACGGTGCTCTAACAATACTGCGAAGCACTTTACTAGACTCGGATATTACGTAACTGAATGCCTTAGGTTCAACTTGCTTGTATTGCAGCAGTGAAATTCGGAATTCCTTCCAAGAAACCAATACATTTGTCTGTATTTGAGTCGGAGTCGTTCTTGTTATTTTTCACTTAGAAAAATTTATCGATTGATTTTCACTGGTTCATACATAAAGTTAAGTTGACATGAACAGATTTTCCCTCATTCAGCTTAACGCGACATTTTTTGGTCCAGTTTTTATCACTATTGACAGCTGATTATAGTTTGCTAGCTAGGTTATGTTGGGTGTCATGTCCAGAGCGTCTCCATCATTTGTTGGGATGTAACTAGTATGTAAGAGATAGGGATGACACTTCTTAATCGAGAGTAGTCCTCTACATGTTTTCCTCTGAGGTAACGATAGGACAAGTTAGATTTTAAGATCTCACTTATTCGCTCTGGTAAATAGCACTCGATAAACTTATATTCCAAGATCTCGTTTTACGCTCTGTTAAAGGTTTGCGCCACATATAAAAATATAATTAAGCATTTGTCTCTTCAACGATCTCTCGATTTCGTCAGTTGTTGACGCGATGCATTTGGTTTACAGTTGAGAGTCTATTCAACTGATGAGTTGAAATAATTAGCTTATGAAGCTTTATATTTTTGTTATTATAATATTTTGTCATTGTTTATTTCTTGTTACAATATAACCAAAGAATATTTACTAGTAAGTTGATAATATTTAAGTAAAAAAAAATATTTTGTTTTTAAATTTTTGAAGTGAAAACTTCTTTCTATAGGCGCTACTGACCCGCCTGTAAATGAAGCTTTTTTGATGGTGATAAAATAACGGTTATGCGGTCTGTTTGGATCAGGGGGGTAAATCTAACTGACGTAAGGTTTGGCCGTTACGGTTACGCAGTTTGTTTTTTTACGTTAAATATTTATTTATTTATACGATATATATATATATATATATAAATAAATAAATATATATATATATATATATATATATATATATATATATAGTACGGTAGCGTACTAGGTCGAACCGAGGACCCGGGTTCGATTCCCGGCGAGGGCTTGGCATTTTCATATGCTATAAATCATCCCATCGTCTGCATTAGCCCAAGTGTGCACAATAGTCGGACGTTAATATATATATATATATCTTGAATAATAAAACATTTCAATTACAATTAACGGCATTATACTTACATACCCGAACCATCTAGCTCAAAATTGTTTAAAACGTTCGCAGTTATATACGTATATTTTGCACAATATTTACATTATTTTTTTTAATACAGTTCTAATGTAAATATTCTCTTTATTTGTTTCACCCAACTTTGGGGTACACTAAATCAATCACTTTTTAATGTTCTGTGCCTTCCTCGTAGCCCAGTATTGCTTCATTCGTTGTGATCTTGCTTTTCTTTCTTCGTCAGAGATTTGGATCGTTCGCTTGGATTTGACTTTGCCTTGGAACCGTTGTTTCTTGTCCTTGGTTATTGTTTTGGCTGTTCTGTCCATGAGCATAGTGTCAGTGATTTGTAGTTCTGTTATGTCCTTCTCTGTTTCTCTAAACCAAAGTGGTTTGGTTAGTCTATTTTTGTC
Organism: Callitettix versicolor; assembly: GCA_022606455.1. Taxonomy (NCBI): domain Eukaryota; kingdom Metazoa; phylum Arthropoda; class Insecta; order Hemiptera; family Cercopidae; genus Callitettix; species Callitettix versicolor. The sequence continues at coordinate 65,105,506 of CM040187.1, forward strand.
CATTCGGAGGATGTGCCCATAAAAATCAATCACTTTTTTTCTTATTGTGTCTGATAGTGTTTCAATTTTTTGGTAAAGAGTTTCATTACTGATGTGGAGTAATTGGTTATTACGGAATTTGGGGCCTACGATTTTTCGTAATATCTTTCTTTCTTTGATCTCCAGCCTTTCAAGTGGGCCCTGGGTTGTGAGAGATAATGTTTCAGCTGCATATAAGGCTTCTGGTTTAATTATTGTATGCTAATGCCTTATCTTTGTATTCCAGGAGAGGGACTTCTTGTTGTATGTGTGTTTGGTAAGTTGTTGGAAGGCTAATCCAACTTTATTTCTCCTAGATTCCATAGCTTTTTTCTCTAGGGCGTTCCAGCTGATCCATTCCCCAAGATATTTGAATTCTTTGACTATCTCAATGTATTGTTCTCCCACTTGAAGCTTTTTTGGTGGTTTTTGTATGTTTGTCAATATCTTAGTCTTTTCAAATGAAACTTTGAGACCCATTTTTAACGCTTGCTTCTGGAGATCAAGAGTCTGTTCCATAGCTTCCTCCAATGTCTCAGATAGTAAGGCCATGTCATCAACAAAAGCTAAACAATTTACCTTAATGCCTTTGTTCTTAGTTCCTAGTCTGATTCCACTATGCGTATTCATGTTCCACTCTCTAACTACGTTTTCTAGAGCACAATTAAATAACAATGGAGAGAGTCCATCTCCTTGTCGGACTCCTGTTTTAATCTCAAAAGGGGTGGAAAGTTCTCCCATGAATTGAACCTTGGAGAAAGTATTAGTCAATGTTTCCCCGATAAAATTAATGTAAATATTATTATGTACATAAATAATTTTAATAATAAATATTTAACGCCATTATACTATGTTCAAATTTAGTAGCATAATATTTAATATTAGGCTTATATTTTAATTAAATATCAGTAGTCTAATTATTATTTTGCAACTTTCCTTTGTAAAATAGTAAATAAAACAGCCATCACGGTAAGACCTCCAGTACCTTTGAAATGAGCACCGATTCTGATACATAGAGCACTTTTTACTTAGATGACATGTAGACGAAGAAATACATATATTGTTGCGCGCGTGTTGCTAACACGAGTTTCAAAATGGCGGGCACTACAAATCACATCACTTCTTACACATTTTACATCATAAATTAACATTATAAGTACGATAATAAATTTAGATGCGGCCAGGGTTCGTTTTGGTTTTATTAAAGTCCTTTGGACGTTTAAAAGTCAATCTGTACAAATTTTAACGTTGATTATGATGGTTAAATAAGACTTTCAAAAAGAATAAGATAACAGAAGTTATTCTGACGTTCTACAGAATAACATCTAATGTCATTCTACTGTAACTTATGACACACATTTCCCGGTTCTGAAGACAGAGTTGTGTTTTAATATTTTTAAACTGCTTAGTTAGTTTTTCCAGAAAATCACGTCTAATGAACGCTTAACAAGTTTCAGTGACGCCATTGCAAACTTTGTTAATTTAGAACGGCAATTAGAGTGACTTTAACGGAGGTAATTTGGCGTCCGACGCCTCAACGGCTTGGCCTAATGCAGTGCGAAATGAATATTTATTTTGTAAACACATAACTTGGCCCTGCCACGACAAGCAGCTGTCACGCTGACTTACTCGAAACTGATTTGATTTTTAAAATTTGTTTTCAATATCGTAATCAGCCTTTAACATTTAAAACTGTGCAATTACAATAAAAATAAAATAACGATTTATGTGTATTTTAACAATCTTTATAACGGTGAGATCAAATTTTAAAAGAAGTTTAATGTTTTAATATAAGAGGTTTTGCATTTTTCTTCCGTCGTGTTTTCTTTGCAAATTTTCATTAGAAAACAAAGTGCTTCAGCGGCCATCATAGCCAGACTCGGAACCTTGGCATGAGCGCAGTCAAAATCAGTTGAAATTAAGAAATGTAATTTGAAGACAATCAGGGTTCATTACACAAGTTGTAAGTTGTAAGTTTAAAATGCTAATATATGCAGATTTTTATGATAATTATGACGGTCAAATTAGAATTTCAAAAACGGATGAGATAAAAAAATACTTTTGTAAATTTGCTTCCATCACGCTAGCAAGGAGCTACACACCACCGTTATTATTTATTTTTAAGTAAAGTTTATATATATATATATATATCGTTTCAAAAAACCGAATTCTTCTGTTCAAAATTAAATATTCAAGAACTAAACATAAAATATGGTAAGATAAACAGAGTCAAGCACTTCAAATATCTGGGAGAAATTTTGAACCCACAGGTGGCGAGAAGGCTGCGCAAAGGGTTCGGCTACTGAGAATGAAGAGGGCTCTTGGTATAACGCGTGATATCTACAACAAGAAATGTATGTCGACGCACACAAAAAACAGACACTACAACACAGTCATAAAACCGGAGGTATTATATGCAAGCGAGACGCTAGCACTCCACACAAAATGTACCATGGAAGACATCTTGAAGGAAGAACGCAAAATCTTGAGGAAGATCCTTGGTTCAAGATTAACAGAAGACGGATACAGGTTGCACTCCCAGAACACCACAGAGAAGATATCGAACCTGGCAGCAGATATCAGAAGAAGGAGGCTTCGGTTCTATGGACACATCAGTAGACTCCCAACAACGAGACTTGCCAACAGAATCCTTAAGTATATACAAGGAGTCAAATCAACAACGTCGTGGATCGCACAAGTCAGAATAGACCTACATGACGCATAAATAGACTCAACAGACATTAAAGACAGGAACGCATACAGGAGAAAGATGCTCGGGTGGAAAATCCCAAAGAGAGCGGGGGTAAAATGGACGGAGGAGCGGAGGAGGATCCATGGGGACAGGATGAGGGAGTTGTGGAGGATTAGAAAGAACAAGACATGAGTCGAAGTGCTTTGCGTGATCCAACAGGTTCTATACGCAAATAATAATAATATATATAAGTACATAAAACGATACATAATTTTTGTTTATATTGTGTGAAATTGTTATTTTTTGGGAATACACTTCCATCAAACATATTTAACTTGAAATAATAATGTTAACAAATTTGTTACGTAACAAAATAATACGTTCAACCTTTTAAAAGTTGCAGCCAATCAAAACAAGACGAAAATATTGGGTAACTCTTCTTCAGAATCTGATTTATCGATCAACTTTAAAACCTGGTTAAATTTAAAATTTTAAAATTTGATTGAAAAAACGATTTTGTTTAAATTGAAGACATTTTTGACGCTCCTGACTAAAATTTTGACGGAGGAAAACTTTGGTCAGATAAAAACCAACACGCTGATTTCTGTTCATGAAACTGAAGGAGGACAGTGCACTAGCCGCTACTGATTTTTACTTTCTTACATTAAATGATTAATTTTTTAAAATAATCTTAGTAAATAAGTTGAATATAAATACTTTAATTATAATTAACATCACTGTACTACACATTTGACTCATCAAACAAGAAAATGTTTATGTTTTTAGTTCTGTCTATCATCCCGCGATGGAAACATTTTAACAAGTATCACGTTTGAGGGCTGGTTGTGATGGATTTTGCGTGACGCGAGTGTACAAATTTATATTGATATATAATAGTATAATTTGTGCATCACAAGTTTCATATTAAATTAATTTTAATTAAATTTTCCTGTGTTTTCTCCCGGGATCAAACCGGCAAAAGCGCATGTGTTAACCACTACACTATGGAAACTACGAATAATTTTGACTGATGTAAATTTATGAAATTTATCGTTAATTTAATTTTGATAAATAAGCTATAGTAAAAGATCAGTTGTTTATATTAATTCGTAACGATCAGCTGATTTCATTGAACAGCTGATAGGTTATAATAAGTTTTAGGTTAGGTTGTTAAAAACTACCTATGTTATTTTGTCGTTCTTTCGAATTTTAATTTTATCGTAATTAAAATAAAAAGGAAGAGAAAACATGAGATATGATTTTTATTTTTGATTCAATAACATAAACTGAAAATATACGTAATAGTATATAATATTATAATGTTACTTTTTTTTTTGTGAAGATTTTTATGCCGATACAAGGGCGAAATGAGATTTTCAGATTGTAGGCCTATTATTTGTATTGTCTTTTAGTCGTGGTTTTTATGACGTAAATATTACTTTTCAGATGATATGGATATTTTCGTAATTTTTGTGCGAAAAAGTTTTATT
>CM040187.1:65114705-65132205 GCA_022606455.1 Callitettix versicolor
GCATAGTTTGGAGCAGTGTTCATCCACTGCTAAGTTCAATGAAGGCCGATTTCCTAACGCCTCGATAAATTCACATCTTAAAGTAGGCGCAGATTTTGCTTGAATAACCAAATTGTGTAAAATATCTTTATCAGACAACTTTCATGTCAAATAGTAAAATGATTGTATTTTATAAAACAGGTTACCTTTTTTTTTTTACATGAAAAACAGGCTAAGGCTTTTTGTATTTGACGTTTTGCATCAACGTAGGATCACTATTAAAATTCAATATATTCCGATAAACAATTATAAGGATTTAAATAATAACACGTTTTTTTTCATTAATTGTAAAGCGCAAACATTTAGAGGTAATGTATGTTGTTTGATATAAGGAATATCTTGTACTCAACAGCTAACATTTTACACTAGAATGAATGAATTATGGAAGATAAAAGCGGGTTTGCTTACCCGAGCTTGCTTTGCGGTCAAACTAAACCTACAGCCTTTCACTGCAGTTTGCAAGTAATAACGTACAGAATTACGTCACAGAAATAGGCTATACTTCCTAATTTGTGTTATGTAAATGAAATACGGTAATAACTAAATTACACTTATTTAATTACACAATTTTACAGAATTACGTAAAAGAAATATACTGGCTAATTTGCGTTATGTAAATGAAATACGGTAAAAACTAAATTACATTTACAGAATTACGTAACAGAAATATACTTCCTAATTTGCGTTATGTAAATGAAATACGGTAACAACTAAATTGTACTTATTTAATTACACAATTTTACAGAATTACGTCACAGAAATATACTTGCTAATTTGCGTTATGTAAATGAAATACGGTAACAACTAAATTACACTTATTTAATTATACAATTTTACAGAATTACGTCACAGAAATATACTTGCTAATTTGCGTTATGTAAATGAATTACGGTAACAACTAAATTACATTTACAGAATTACGTCACAGAAATATACTTCCTAATTTGCGTTATGTAAATGAAATACGGTAACAACTAAACTGTACTTATTTAATTACACAATTTTACAGAATTACGTCACAGAAATATACTTCCTAATTTGCGTTATGTAAATGAATTACGGTAATAACTAAATTACATTTACAGAATTACGTCACAGAAATATACTTCCTAATTTGCGTTATGTAAATGAAATACGGTAATAGCTAAATTACATTTACAGAATTACGTCACAGAAATATACTTCCTAATTTGCGTTATGTAAATGAAATACGGTAATAACTAAATTACATTTACAGAATTACGTCACAGAAATATACTGGCTAATTTGAGTTATGTAAATGAAATACGGTAATAACTAAATTACATTTACAGAATTACGTCATAGAAATATACTTCCTAATTTGCGTTATGTAAATGAAATATGGTAATAACTAAATTACATTTACAGAATTACGTCACAGAAATATACTTCCTAATTTGCGTTATGTAGCCTAAATGAAATATGGTAATAACTAAATTACATTCACAGAATTATGTAACAGAAATATACTTCCTAATTTGCGTTATGTAAATGAAATACGGTAATAACTAAATTACATTTACAGAATTACGTCACAGAAATATACTTCCTAATTTGTGTTATGTAAATGAAATACGGTAATAACTAAATTACATTTACAGAATTACGTCACAGAAATATACTTCCTAATTTGCGTTATGTAAATGAATTACGGTAACAACTAAATTACATTTACAGAATTACGTCACAGAAATATACTTCCTAATTTGCGTTATGTAAATGAAATACGGTAACAACTAAATTACATTTACAGAATTACATCATAGAAATATACTCCCTAATTTGCGTTATGTAAATGAAATACGGTAACAACTAAATTACATTTACAGAATTACGTCACAGAAATATACTTCCTAATTTGCGTTATGTAAATGAAATACGGTAAAAACTAAATTACATTTACAGAATTACGTCACAGAAATATACTTCTAATTTGCGTTATGTAAATGAAATACGGTAACAACTAAATTACATTTACAGAATTACGTCACAGAAATATACTTCCTAATTTGCGTTATGTAAATGAAATACGGTAAAAACTAAATTACATTTACAGAATTACGTCACAGAAATATACTTCCTAATTTGCGTTATGTAAATGAAATACGGTAACAACTAAATTACATTTACAGAATTACGTCATAGAAATATACTTCCTAATTTGCGTTATGTAAATGAAATACGGTAACAACTAAATTACATTTACAGAATTACGTCACAGAAATATACTTCCTAATTTGCGTTATGTAGCCTAAATGAAATATGGTAATAACTAAATTACATTCACAGAATTATGTAACAGAAATATACTTCCTAATTTGCGTTATGTAAATGAAATACGGTAATAACTAAATTACATTTACAGAATTACGTCACAGAAATATACTTCCTAATTTGCGTTATGTAAATGAAATACGGTAATAACTAAATTACATTTACAGAATTACGTCACAGAAATATACTTCCTAATTTGCGTTATGTAAATGAAATACGGTAACAACTAAATTACATTTACAGAATTACGTCACAGAAATATACTGGCTAATTTGAGTTATGTAAATGAAATATGGTAATAACTAAATTACATTTACAGAATTACGTCACAGAAATATACTTCCTAATTTGCGTTATGTAAATGAAATACGGTAAAAACTAAATTACATTTACAGAATTACGTAACAGAAATATACTTGCTAATTTGCGTTATGTAAATGAAATACGGTAAAAACTAAATTACATTTACAGAATTACGTCACAGAAATATACTTCCTAATTTGCATTATGTAAATGAAATACGGTAAAAACTAAATTACATTTACAGAATTACGTAACAGAAATATACTTGCTAATTTGCGTTATGTAAATGAAATACGGTAAAAACTAAATTACATTTACAGAATTACGTCACAGAAATATACTTCCTAATTTGCGTTATGTAAATGAATACAGTTACAACAAAATTGCACTTATTTAATTACATAACTTTAAATCAATTCTTAATAAGACCTTCAATTATTATTATTTCGACGTACAATTCATGTAAACTGTTATTATTTGAAGTTCAACCATTAAAGATGATTAACTCGAAGGTAGAAGAGAAATGGAGGTTTCACAAAACTATTTGTCGCAAAATGTTAATTTAAAAACATTTAATCCGTAGCCCATGGGATCATTTTGTGTAGCGGCAGTTTCCGAATGAAATCAACTTAGTCTAATCTTAGCAGACATGTAACTTTGAGCGGACTGTACAATACGGCGTTGATGTTTGAAGGCGAAGTAGCCCTCGAAGGCGGGTGCACCCGTAGTTGGAATGTAGAAGCGACGTTAACTCAAAAAAGAAACATTTATATTGCTGACAGTACTGGGTGTCAGTGATTTGCAAACTTACGTAACAAAGAGCTAACCATTGGCAATTACCTAACCTCTTAGTTTTAAAGTACAAAACCGATTCAAACAAATAACGTGATTTTTTCGTCAACATATTCTTTCCAGTGACGTTTAGCAATATAATTAGTCTGATATTTGGCTGTATTTATAGGCGTGATTAAATGTCCATTTTTTATGATGTGAGTCGAATTTATATTCTTGTTTGTAAAATTCGCATACGATTGATTCATTTGAGTCTCCATCTTTTAATTTTTATATTCTCAGTAGCATTTTGGAGTTGCTTACTGCTTAATTTAATTTAATTGCCAAAATTGCGGTGTTATCCCCAAAGGTAGTCAATATTATATCGGTGTCTTGAAGTGCGATCCTTGAATATAAAAGAGGTCCAAGAACAGTTTCAGCTGTTGTATGCTTCACGTAATAAAAAATCTTCCTCTTGTTTGACTCGAAAGCGTTCTTCTGATAAGAAGGATTTTAATACAGTCAAAGATAAAATTAATTGAAGTGGGGGGAACTTCTGCATTTAATAGTGGCCTTTGTATGTATGACCCTTGTAAAACCAAAGAAACCAATATTAATCCTTATTTAATTTTGTTTTATTTAACAACTGCTGTTATAATAATTATTACTTCCATTTTTATCTAACAGCTGTTATGAAAGCAAATAAATCCTACAGGAGAAAAGGATTTTTAAGTAATAGTTGTTTCCCTTAGGAATAGCTTTTTCAAAAATCCTTTCTTATTGTACCGTTACGTTAAAAAATGAATTTATCTTTAAAATTCCAAATCTATTAGCTATGTTTCAATAGTTTGTTGATTAGCATATTCCCATTTATTTGTTCATTAGCAAGTTCCCAGCTGTTTGTTGATTAGCAAATTCCTATTTGTTTGTTAATTAGCAAGTTCCCAATAGTTTGATAATTAGCAAATTTTAATTTGTTTGTCATTAGCAAGTTCCCAATTGTTTGTTGATTAGCAAATTCCCAATTGTTTGTTGATTAGCAAATTCCTAATTGTTTGTATTAGCAAATTCACAATTGTTTGGTGACTAATAAAATCCTAATTGATTATTGACTAGCAAATTACAATTTTTTGGTGGTTAGAAAATTCTCAAATCTTTGTTGATTAGCAAATTCCCAATTGTTTATTGACTAGAAAATTCCCAATTGTTGTTGATTAGCAAAAATTCTAATTGTTTGTTGATTAGCAAATTCTCTATTGTTTGTTGATTAGCTAATTCCCAATTGTTGTTTATTAGCAAAATTCTAATTGATTGTTGATTAGTAAATTCCCAATTGTTTATTGACTAGCAAATTCCTAATTGTTTATTGACTAGCGAATTACCAATTGTGGTTGATTAGCAAAATTCTAATTGATTGTTGATTAGCAAATTCCCAATTGTTTGTTGATTAGCAAATTCCTAATTGTTTGTATTAGCAAATTCACAATTGTTTGGTGATTAAAAAATCATAATTGATTATTGACTAGCAAATTACTATTTTTTGGTGGTTAGAAAATTATCAATTGTTTATTGATTAGCAAATTCCCAATTGTTTATTGACTAGCAAATTCCCAATGGTTGTTGATTAGCAAAATTCTAATTGATTGTTGATTAGCAAATTCCCTATTGTTTGTTGATTAGCTAATTCCCAATAGGTTGTTGATTAGCGAATTCCCCAATTGTTTGTTGATTAGTAACAACAAATAATTTTGGTTTTACTTTAATCAATCAGTCAATCAAAACATTGCATTTTACATACTATAGGCCCTATGCACATATAAAAATGTATATTTTTTATTTACTTATATTTACTTACAACCTATAGCTTCATATTCATAGTGTATAATACATCATATATATATATATATATATATATATATATATATATATATATATATATATATATATGTATGTGTGTGTGTGTGTGTGTGTGTGTGTGTGTGTGTGTGTGTGTGTGTGTGTGTGTGTGTGTGTGTGTGTGTGTGTGTGTGTGTGTGTGTGTGTGTGTGTGTGTGTGTGTGTGTGTGTGTGTGTGTGTGTGTGTGTGTGTGTGTGTGTGTGTGTGTGTGTGTGTGTCCCTTTTTAGGGCTTTATAATGAAATGAAACCAACTTAAAACCGATAAAAGCTCATTAAACAAAGTTCCAGGTGCCGTATAAAGTGTTCCCGTGAAGGTGCAACACAATGCAGGCAATTGTTCTTACACAAGGTCGCACGGTTCCACTAGTTGTATTATTATACTACTTGTTACGCTATAAAACATTGATTACATATTAAAAACCTGGCTTCGCCGGCACTCGAGGCTGGGTATTAAGAAGGAAATTAAAACTTTATGGCGACAATGATAAGACAAAACTTTCTTAATACTTTAAACTATAAAAAGAAATTCAATTTTCCCAACCTCCCCTCTCCAATCTGGCGCAGATGCTACCAACCCTACATAAATAATACTTAAAGTTAAGCAGGCATTGTTCTTACGATATGACCGAGTATCTTTTTTACTGACACCGCTAGAGTCTAAACTGTACGTCGGGAAAGTAAGAATTTGCCGTTTTGGTAAAATATGCTTCTTAAAGTGAACGAATATAAAATCGTAAATTCTGCAATTAGTAAATACTTTGCAGAAGCCAATACGGTACAACCATGAATTATAGAACACGTTTTGTGGAGTTATAAATTATAAATCTACTGCAATGAACTGGTTTCGTTGAAAATTTCACAGTCTGTTCTTATTAGTTACCAGACGTGTTTTGGGAGTGATTTCACCGCCATATAGGCTATATTTCCATAAAAATAATTTTCCACCGACTACTGTGTTTAGGGAGTGGTTTCACCGCCATATAGGCTATATTTCCATAAAAATAATTTTCCACCGACTACTGTGTTTAGGAGTGGTTTCACCGCCATATAGGCTATATTTCCATAAAAATAATTTTCCACCGACTACTGTGTTTAGAGAGTGGTTTCACCGCCATATAGGCTATATTTCCATAAAAATAATTTTCCACCGACTACTGTGTTTAGGAGTGGTTTCACCGCCATATAGGCTATATTTCCATAAAAATAATTTTCCACCGACTACTGTGTTTAGGGAGTGGTTTCACCGCCATATAGGCTATATTTCCATAAAAATAATTTTCCACCGACTACTGTGTTTAGGGAGTGGTTTCACCGCCATATAGGCTATATTTCCATAAAAATAATTTTCCACCGACTACTGTGTTTAGAGAGTGATTTCACCGCCATATAGGCTATATTTCCATAAAAATAATTTTCCACCGACTACTGTGTTTTGGGAGTGGTTTCACCGCCATATAGGCTATATTTCCATAAAAATAATTTTCCACCGACTACTGTGTTTAGAGAGTGATTTCACCGCCATATAGGCTATATTTCCATAAAAATAATTTTCCACCGACTACTGTGTTTAGAGAGTGGTTTCACCGCCATATAGGCTATATTTCCATAAAATAATTTTCCACCGACTACTGTGTTTAGAGAGTGATTTCACCGCCATATAGGCTATATTTCCATAAAAATAATTTTCCACCGACTACTGTGTTTAGGAGTGGTTTCACCGCCATATAGGCTATATTTCCATAAAAATAATTTTCCACCGACTACTGTGTTTAGGAGTGGTTTCACCGCCATATAGGCTATATTTCCATAAAAATAATTTTCCACCGACTACTGTGTTTAGGAGTGGTTTCACCGCCATATAGGCTATATTTCCATAAAAATAATTTTCCACCGACTACTGTGTTTAGAGAGTGATTTCACCGCCATATAGGCTATATTTCCATAAAAATAATTTTCCACCGACTACTGTGTTTAGGGAGTGGTTTCACCGCCATATAGGCTATATTTCCATAAAAATAATTTTCCACCGACTACTGTGTTTAGAGAGTGATTTCACCGCCATATATATTTCCATAAAAATCATTTTCCACCGACTACTGTGTTTAGAGAGTGATTTCACCGCCATATATATTTCCATAAAAATCATTTTCCACCGACTACTGTGTTTAGAGAGTGATTTCACCGCCATATATATTTCCATAAAAATAATTTTCCACCGACTACTGTGTTTTGAATTCAGTCCGATGGGTAGTGCTGTTGTTTTGATAATTAGATGCAATTGAAGTCTGATATTTAAAAAGTGAGGATAAATATCACTTTTATATTGTTTAGGACTTAATTTCTCCATAAACTACCATAAACACCATAAATGTTTCTTACTAAAAATATTTTCTCTGACAGCGGTTGCATATAGAATGTAAAACCCCGATACTGGAAAGGTAAAATGTTATTTTCCACTGACTATTGAAAAGTAAATGTTATATTCATATTTTAATAAAGTGTACAATAAAACTCTATTACCCCCCCCCGGCAACGTCGGGTAGGACTTGTTATACGTACTCGTATGCGATAGCGTTTGTAATTTTTTCTTTGATTCTATTCAAACTTGGCACAATAATTTACTTGGATAATACTCGTAGTATACATAAGCTCGCCAGCAAAATCTCCTGGATTTCCCTGTTTTAGAAAGGAGGCAGTTTAAAATACCCGAATTTCTTTATTCCACTTTTGAAAATATTGTAAGCAGCCACAATAATGCTGGTCACGATGGTGAAATCCCATTTTCAAAAAGTGTTGGTTAAAGTTTTTGTTTTTCTTAGTTTTTCTTAACGTCCATACTTTATGCCAGTTAGACTAATGATGACAAATGATCAACGTTAACGGTAAGGAATAATACAACGGGAGTAACTGCGTCTCGAACCCATAACCTTTGAACGGCAGGTCAGTTATTCGACTTAAGAAGGTATAACTACTGGATCCTGTTTTATAATGTTTTGTCTATAACAAGCTGTCTCTATATATCACCTGTTAGAAATAAAACACAATGATTCACTAAATAATAAATTTAAGCAGTACCCACGGGTCTATTTTAGTTCAGCCATCCGTCACTCGAAGCGCTGTCAATTTCCCAGAACCATATTTCATTGTGACACTGTGTGCATTGTTTCAGATAAATCAGCCTATTGATGTTCATTTATTTTGTTTATTTTTATAATAAATATTAACTTTTAACTTGTCCGAAACCAATTAAAAATAATCGCGGCACACAAGTGGCTGGTAAACGTGATATAAGGAATTTCAAATTGTATTTTTTAACATGTATCATATTTTAGGGTTGGTTATAATGTTGAATTTTGAGCGTCGCGTGATGTGAGTGCGCAAATTTATATTGGTAGTTAAAGCAATAGATCAGTTATTTTAAATTAATTCATAACGATCAACTGATTTCATTGAACAGCTGATAGGCTGTAACAAGTTTTAGGTTATGCGTTAAAAACAGGCAGTGGTAGTTATTGTAAAAGATTAGTTGTTATATTACGAGGGTTGATCAAATATAAACGAGACTGACTTTCTAAAAACTTTTCCGTTGGACATTGAACTCTAAAGGATGGGGTTTCAGGTAGCCTGGGAGGTTTGGGACGGGCGTAGACGGGCAACATTTCCGTTCGGACCCTTCAGTATAAAACTATACAATGAGTGAGAATGAAGTGCACGTTTCCGTGGAGGAGAGAATTATTATTAAGTTTTTGGCCAAGGAGGGATCAATCCGACTGAAAAATAAGTTGTATCAAGAATAATTCGTAACGATCAGCTGATTTCATTGAACTATAACATGAAATCAGTGTTATACTACTTGATTGTTATATTATAATTAACAATCATAATAATATTGTTAAGCAATATTAGTTACTTTATTTATTTGGAAAGGTGGACATTGTAGTAAGGTGGACAAAGAATAATAATTGATTATTATGATAGTCTATAATAAATTTCAGGTTATGTTATCAAAAACTAGATTAGGTTTCAGGTTATGTTAATTTGTCGTGTATTCGAACAAATTAATGTAATTAAAATAAAAAGGAAGAGAAACCATGATACATGATTTTTATTTTTGGTTTAATAACAGAAATGTTGTTGATCCTAACTCTTTTTGTTTTGGAACTCCATTTCATTATGCTTATCTGCGTATGTTAGCAATTTAAACTTATAAATTACACTGGAAATACGAAAATGAATCCTAACTATCGTCAAATGCAATTTCGTAACGTTAACGGATTTTGAAAATTTAAACATACTCATTTATGCAGTTTTTCCGAATACGTGGTAAACAATGTATAAGACAAACAATAAACTTAGCCGTTTTTAAATCATTAATTGCAGCTGTTTTGAAACGCTGAATGGATTTTGCTGGTTAACGAACTTTCCAAGGTAATACAAAAATCAATTTTGGTGCCACCCCCCCACACACACACAGAATTGGAAAGTCTGGTTGCGAAAATGATGGCTTCAGAGGTCAAATGGAGGGCCATTGCGGGATTCGCTGCAGTGGTCATGAAGAGGTTGAGGGCTGAGGATCGAGAAAAGAGGCCAACGCTGTAGAAGAGTAGGCGGTCAGCCAGTCCACCTTACCACGAAGTAATGCCTGGCGGCGGTTCTGTAGGGGGGGGGGTTTACAGAAAAGGAATGCTTTTGGTTTTTTTTAGTGGGTAATATTATTTATATCTTAACTTGAGTTTGAGCTTGAGTTTGAACTTAATTTGAGTCCCACACTCTGGGGTAGTGCGTACACTACCCCAGGTCTATAAAAGATTTTTTCCAGCTTTTTTTGGCATCGCAAAAAAAAACACACACAAATGTGTGTCAATTTGTATCAAGATGCTGTCAAAATAATCACGATTCACAATAATAAATAAAAAAATAAATAATAATCAGTTTTTAAAATTTGAATTTAAATACTGAATGTAAGAATTCGGTAAAACTCGAATGCAGTAATGATTTGCAGCATATATGATTATACATATTTTTGTTAAAAGATTGTCTAACGTCAGGCTGTAAGATCTGTCAGAGACTGTACATGCAACGAAGAAATGTATAGAAGACTATCTGTGCAGCTATTTATCTGGATGTTGCACAAGTATTTGATAAAGCATGGGGCAATGGTTTGGAATATAAATTACATAAATATCTTCCGTATAACTATTATGAAATATTAAGGTAACTGATGGGTTTTTTCGTATAAGGTACGGAAATGAATATTCTAAATTGGAAAACAATTATCTGCATGGGTTCCTCAAGGTAGCGTGCTGGGAGCAGTGTTTTGTTTGCTATATACACGTGATGTACACGAGACTGAAAATGTTTTAGTAGCAACTTGTGCAGACGTCACTGTTGTTTTAGTAGTTCATAAGGATATTGAACTTGCAGCAGGCAAAGTGGAGAGAGCAGCAGAGGAAATTAGTAGATGGACCAAAAAAATGGCGGTTTGAAATCAATCCGCGAACTTATATTTTACAAATAAAAGAGCAACGCCTGTAAGCATAAAAATAATATTATGGAATATTACCAATTTGTAAATACAGCGGAGTACTTGGTATGGCCCTTGATAGTAAATTAAAGTGGAAAGAATATACCAAAATTGAAAAGGAGTAATGGGATATCAAATACAGAAGGATGTATTGGCATATTGGAACTGTCAGTACATGCTGTATTATTACACAAACAAGTGTTTAGACCTACGTGGACATATGACACAACTTTGGGGATGTGCAAGTGTCACAAACATTTAGACTTTTCAGAATAAAATGCTTAGAGGTACATTTAATGTACCTCGGTATGTTCGGAATGATACTCACTTCGTGACCATGACATTAATACTGTAAAGGAAGAAATTAAGATCCATACAGCGAAACGAGAAGCGTCTTCGACTTCGTATTAATCAGGAAGTGAATTACGTTCTTGAAGGGATTAATGGCACTCGTCGACTCAAAAAGGAAAAAGCTACAAAGACTTTTATACAGATTGAAACTAACATATTGTAAAATCGGAATTACTGTAAAATTCTTAGTCAATTTTAATAAACTAATCAGAATTAAAACGAAAAAAAACTGTCATAGACATTACATATTACAACTCCATGTAATTTTTTGGCTGTTTAAAAGAATTTTCAAAAAAATTTGTCAAAAATTAAATGTTATTTTTTCAAATATATTTTAAAAGATTTCTCTAGCCCTGTTGTTTACACAGGCAGACCAAATTCGAAGGATCTGATTGTCTCTGATTCCTTTTCCCGATCATTCCACAGCAAACAACGCATGGATGGAGGTTTGTTAGTTGAATAGAGAGAGGAAATGAAAAAGTTAAACGGAAGAAAGTTAGTGAAGGCAAACTGAATTATATACTGAACTTGGGAACGAACTTGGAAAACACAAACACAGAAGCAGAGCAGTTAGTGACGTGGCAGACAGACGGACAACGTACGTTTAAAGTTTTATTTTCTTTACTTTAGAAAACCACAGCTCGTTCGATCTCGGCCGGAGGTTTCGGTTATATTGATTACGCCCTTGTAGAAAATTAGAAAGTTTTGTTGGAAATTAAAATTATAATTTTAATTAAAACCTGTAAAGAAGGTACAGACAAAGAGTAAAAAATATTGAAAAAGGTGCAGAAAAATTGTAAAACTGCTGACATACTGCCTGTTTTTATAAACAGCACGTTATGTAGAACAGCTGTTTAGGTAAAAGCCTGAGGAAAGACGTAAGTCGCAGTCAGTCGATACTTGGGGACCAGAAGGCTGTTTATTTTTTATTTTATTTAATTTTTGTTATATTAAGGCGAAAAACACATTGAGGCTATTATCGCCTCTCTAAATGTAAGTGTGAGTATAAAGTGTTAAAGTCGTAAGTGTAGTGTTGTAAGTGTAAGTGTGTGTTACACTCGGGTATCGCGAAGGACGTCTAAATCCTCTCAATAGTTGCAGCTAATCCGCAACTCCTGCGGGGAGGAGGGCTGTTTAGCGGCCAACTGTACATCGGGAAGTGACTGGTGTTCCAGGAAGACATTCCAGTCAGGCGGTGATGGCGAGAACGAAGTAAACAGTTTTATATACACTTCATCCCATTTCCTTTTTTGGTTAAACAGACTGGGGCAAACGTTTCCGGAAAATATTTTGGAACATTATTTCAGGGAAACCTTAAGAATCGAGTAATACAATAGTGTTCATTCTTGTGTTATTATCAAATGTAGAAGTAGCCGAAACAATATAAAAAAATTGTATAGTTATATGTATTAAAAACATTTTTAAACCATTGATAGTTGATTCTTTAAAGAACCCTGGTTAGGAGAGATTCCAAACTACTAAAAGTGTCCACTGTAATCTTTAAAATTAAAGTTTGGTAATATAGACTCTCTTTGTGAATGGATTGAATCAGCTGTCATGGTAAAACCCAGACCTGGGACCTTGGATGATCTTTACTTCTAGATCATTTTTTGAGAGAAGGGTTCTTTTATATATATATATATATATATATATATATATATATATATATATATATATAACCAGTAAATATATATATATATTTATAAAAATATATATTTTGTCTTATATATATATGATTTCACCATCGTAATTAACGTTAAAAAAATGTATAAATTAGTATTTTGATTTTCAAAAACCTTTGAAATTGAAGAAACTCTATTTAATTTGACGGTGGCCAGAGATCATTTTCGTATATTCACTACAATTTGAAAGTTTGAATTGCTAATAAATGCAGGTTTGAATGTGTTTACCGTGAAATAAATGAAGTTCAAGTGTGACAAAAGACGCTACGACCTTTGTAGACGTATAGAATGCTCAGTCGAAAGGCCGTCTCCAAACATAGTCTCTTTATAAAGTCTATGATTTGGAGAGTATTCAAGATGGGTAACTCTTCAACTTTTAACTGGTGACCAGTTCGTAATTAATGCGTTTGCAGATGCTTGCTCTGCTAATTTCTCTAATTCTTCCTTTTGACCCATATCGCGAGGTTGGCCAGGTTTTTGTTGTGCTGTGAAATCCCGCGCATTCTGTTTTACATCCCTATCCGAGATGTTCTCATGAGTAGCTATGAAATTAGGTCTGCCCATGCAGAGACCTCATACATTGGTACGGTTCGTACACTGGGAGGTCGCCAGATAGATCAGGGCTCTGTTCGATACACCATTATCAATCATTATCAGTGGTGTCATTTGCTCCATCAGCACGGGTCGCTACACTTTAGAGTTAGCCAAGCTATGTACACTAGTTAATGTGTGTGTCTTGAGCAGATGAGCGAGAGTAGTATGAGCTAGAGGTACGGTATCTTAACTGCCTCTACCGGAATCTGTTTTATGATTGAGAAAACAGAGTTTAAGAAGAGAGTAAGACAAAAAAACATTATCCTAAAGAAATTCTTAAGTAAAATGATTTTCTTAAACGCTAAGAGCGATTTTATTTTTGAGATTTGATAAAAATGTCAAGCTTTATAATTGTATAACTTTTTACTTATGATCTAAGGTTATTTGTTGATTATAAGACTGACCAGTGTTTGGCGTTTATAAATTCGTTAAAAGTCTTAAGTAAGTCTTTTTAAAACTAAACATTTAAAAATCGATTTCTCGAGGATGCAGAATTCAATACGTTTTGTTCGTATTGATTGGGCCAATTTGAATGCATAACGATAGAAATTTTCTTGAACTGTGTATTTTGAGCGAATACACGTTGCAAAACTGTTGAAAATATAAAAGCAAACATGCAGGAACCAAAAGGTTGACGCAGGGATACTTCATTTAACCCCGCAATATGTGGGAGCAGACGTTTACGGGGAGGAGGAGGGGCATGTTGTATTTATCCGCTTATCTGAGAAAGTTATGGCTGCACCGTCGCTGCTGACTCGCGCTAATTTATGCTCAACAAACTCGGATTTGTTCGGCTAAATTCTTCTGGTTTGAATAATTAATTTTACAAAATGCAGTGTTGCAAATTATACAACTAAGTCATTTATTATTTACAAACCTAGAGGATTACGCCCCTGCAGTCTGTCACTTGCAGTCTAAATAAACCACTTTGCGGCCTTCAGTCTCCGATCACTTTGCGGCCTTTAAATAAAAATTCCCTCGCCCAATCACTTTCCTTCAGTCTCTGATCACTTTGCGGCCTTTAAATAAACAATTCCCTCGCCCCTGCAGTCTGTCCTTCAGTCTCTGATCACTTTGCGGCCTTTAAATAAACAATTCCCTCGCCCTGCAGTCTGTCCTTCAGTCTCTGATCACTTTGCGGCCTTTAAATAAACAATTCCCTCGCCCCTGCAGTCTGTCCTTCAGTCTCTGATCACTTTGCGGCCTTTAAATAAACAATTCCCTCGCCCCTGCAGTCTGTCCTTCAGTCTCTGATCACTTTGCGGCCTTTAAATAAACAATTCCCTCGCCCTGCAGTCTGTCCTTCATCTGATCACTTTGCGGCCTTTAAATAAACAATTCCCTCGCCCCTGCAGTCTGTCCTTCAGTCTCTGATCACTTTGCGGCCTTTAAATAAACAATTCCCTCGCCCCTGCAGTCTGTCCTTCAGTCTCTGATCACTTTGCGGCCTTTAAATAAACAATTCCCTCGCCCCTGCAGTCTGTCCTTCAGTCTCTGATCACTTTGCGGCCTTTAAATAAACAATTCCCTCGCCCCTGCAGTCTGTCCTTCAGTCTCTGATCACTTTGCGGCCTTTAAATAAACAATTCCTCGCCCTGCGTCTGTCCTTCAGTCTCTGATCTGTCCTTCAGTCTCTGATCACTGATTGCGGCCTTTAAATAAACAATTCCCTCGCCCCTGCAGTCTGTCCTTCAGTCTCTGATCACTTTGCGGCCTTTAAATAAACAATTCCCTCGCCCCTGCAGTCTGTCCTTCAGTCTCTGATCACTTTGCGGCCTTTAAATAAACAATTCCCTCGCCCCTGCAGTCTGTCCTTCAGTCTCTGCCCTGCAGTCTGTCCTTCAGTCTCTGACCACTTTGCGGCCTTTAAATAAACAATTCCCTCGTGTAATCATTGCACTTGCATTTAAAGTGTTTATGTATACAGTATAATTATGTAACATGTTGTTAATTAACACGTGGACTGTAAATATTGGCGGCGAGAGATATAAGCGAATTTCCAAAAATAATTTCTTGTCTTACTGTTCTTAAAATCTGATTACATTATACATTTATAATGTACTTTTTGGACATTTAAAATTCCAATATATGATATATGTGTTAGGGGGAGAGTTATTTCTGAATATATAATTTATTTATATTATATATTTGCCAGTCCCCCCTCTGAAAAGGAAAGTATCAAACAGAGGCCGTAAGCCAAGCTCATCAGCTGTTCTGACATCTTCGCCCTATAAATCATATCTCGAAGAATCATATCTGTCAAAGAAAAAGAAGCTGTCTATAACCTCTACTACCAAAACCAGAAAAACTAAGGCTGCTCCTACGAAAACATGCAAACATTGACTTAAGTTAACTGAAGATTCGGATGAAGAGTCCAATGCATCAACCATCTCTTCAGGAGAGTCAAATTTAGATCTTCCAATTGGTGAAAAAAACCTACCGAAGAAGATGCCCTTTGTATTTTTTGCGGAGACGCATTTTCTAAAGGCTTTCGGGGAGAATTGTAGATTAAATGTGTAGCCTAATGTGTGAGGAGTGGAGTCACTCTTTGTGTGCTGATGTGAAAGTGACACTTACGTACGTGATTTCTGCAAGTAAATTTAGTGTAACAATAATTTTAAGGCGTTTCCACATTACCCGCACTTTATGAAGTTTTCAAAAAAAGTATTACAAAGACAAAACGGTTTTTTATTCTTTACATGCGTAGTTTTTGTATTAATTAGTATTATATTTATATTTAAAACATTATAAAGTAACTTTAAGTAATTTTTTAAAGCTAAAAAACAATTAACACATTTTTTATTCAACAAAAACAAAATGGGTTTCCACATTTGCACCCCCTCCTCTATATATATATTAATCATACCCATCAGGGGCTCACACATTGTAATTACATGGTAATCCCGAGGTACCCTTGCTCGATCTAAACCTTTCTGCATCTATCTGATCTTGGATTAGTTCTCTTCATCCAAAACAAAGGCGTAAAATGTTAGGTTAAATATGTTGACTCTGGATTGGTGGACATCCCTAGCAACTTTAGGATGTTTTTATGGCTGAAATAACTCATTAAAGCCCAGAAATCCGTAAAAAACTGGTAAAAGTGGAACTGAGAGTGAAAATAGAATGGAGGTTGCGGAAACTAGGCTCAAGCAGTGAAGCTCGGATGTAGCTAAAGCACCTATCAGTCTTCTGCGTCTCTGAACTACGCAACTCAAGTTTTTTCAGTTCTAATTGCAGTTATTTCTGTTACTTTAACACTGATCCCTTGTCGTCGTTAGTCTAACTGACGTAAAGAATGGACATTAAGAGAAAAAAACCACACATAATGAATTACAGCAGGCAGAAGGGACTCTAGGTTGAACTAGGAAAACTCCAGTAAAAGTGGAAGAAGAAGTCGTTATAGAGAACACACGTCTATAAAGAGAACAAGCGGTAGCAAAAAGGTTCTGATAGAAACTAGAAGCGAAAGCCTCCCAAGGATCAAACCTTGAGTGTGAGAAACGCAAAATTATAAGTTCTACGATGTGGGGTTGACAGACTCCATAAGACAATGGGCAATGGCCAGCAGGAAAGCCAATGGACTCAGTCTGAGAGTGCACGTGAAAAGCATAGGAATGTAACAAGGAGAAATCGTGTTTAAGTTTTACAGGAAGAGGGAACTGCAGACCACATAATCTATGATTGAGAGGCTCGTCATAAGGAGGCAAAGGGTGTTTGGCTACCAGAAACCTGAGAATCTCCAGTAGAATGAGCTAGTCATGAAACTGCTTAAAATTCATTGAGTGTTTACCCCGACTTGCGCATTGAACGACCCCCAAAATTTGAAAGGCCTGACTTTTTTAGTCTACGCCAATCTGCATTTCACAACATCCTCTTATTAAACACAACACCCATAACTTTGTTTATTGTCAGGAGTTTTGACATTTTAATTCTTACCCATTTGGCGAAATTATTTTCACATATCACTCAAAATTGGAGAATAATGTGGGTTGTGCATGTTACACAATTAGTCAAACGGAAAAGTACGGGAAGCCATCGGTTTG
>CM040187.1:65137205-65144705 GCA_022606455.1 Callitettix versicolor
GGCCTTAATAATAAGCAGTTAAATTTTTTAAAAATCCTGCTCAAAGCCTACTAAGTTACTGTAGTAGTGATTTAGTGAAACCCCGTACTTCGTCCCTCACCCAATGAGTACAGTCAATCACTTAGGTACTGAATAGGCCATGATTTGTCAATGTTTCTTCAGCCATACAGTGTTTTTTTATCTGACTGTACATTTGTAAGTCACCTGGGTTTTTACCAAATGCAGAGTTTACAAAGTCCATCACGTAATATAAACATTCACAATACAATTAACAACAAACTGTTATTTATTACTGTTAGCATATAATCATATTGGGTAAACTGAAATACATAATAACGCTTTATGTTAATTTGGATTCTGGGCCAATTGAAGGTTCGTTGGAGTATAATGTAGATACAAGTTGGTGCAATTAAAAATTTCATGACTGTTTTCGTTTTTAAGTAAAGTGTACTTTTTGAATGTGAGTACTTTATCTATGAAACGGTTTGAGATATCTATATGCAGTTTCAAAATGTTTTTCTTTTGAACTTTCGCGTTTAACTCAAGTACCTCATGACCACCTTGTTATTTAAAAGAAATACATTCAAAATATTCGCGCGCGCGCGTGTGTATTAAGTAAATGAGTGAGAGTAGTATGAGCTAGAGGTACGGTTAGATGGCTAAACCCATCAGCTGCTCATTTCAACTGCCACCGCCGCCATTATCGGGTTAACGACGACCAATCAAATTTCATAGTGTACCTGCTCACGTTCCATGTCAGGTAACAACGTACGCACTAATAACGGGCATTACCTTTTGCAAAATTCATAAATCAAACCAGTGCAGCATTTTTTCGAGTCATCCTAAAATTGTTTCGAAAAAGAGTAGGTTACACACGTGCATCTCTCTTAAAATTTTACTTTCATTTAAAAAATGTCATTTTCAAATTTATCACTTGCTGTATAGTTCAAAAATAATTTACATATTAATTTTATAGACCTTAATCGATAATAATTTTGTTAATAAATGTGCATTTTAAATACTTTTATTAATATACGAGGTGTGTTCAGAAAGTAACGAGAATTTTTAAATTTCGCGGGCTTGGAGAGTCCGATTGTCAATCATTTTTTTTTGTTATGTTGGTATACATACCCTTGAAGTATGATAAAAATTTCAGCTGTTTTCATTATTGACTTTGTCTGTGACACCCACTAAGGTTAGACGTGTTTTTATGAGCTCGGCGATTTTCGTTTGTTAAAAGAAATGAATCAAAGAATTTGTATCAAATTTTGCGTAAAAAATGGAATAAAGTGTAACAAAGTGTGTGAAATGTTAACAAAGGCCTATGGTGAGTCTGTTATGAGTAAAGCAAGAGTTTACAAGGGGTATTAGCGTTTCCAAGAAGGCCGTGAAAACGTTGAAGATGACGAACGCCCTGGACATCAACAACCGATGAAAACGTGGAAAAAGTGAAAGAAATGGTTATGAACAATCGCCGAATCACAATTAGAGAGGTCGCTGATGATGTTGGCATATCGATTGGATCATGTCATGACATTGTTTCCAATGTTTTGTATATGAAACGCGTGGCAGCAAAATTCGTTCCAAAATTTTTGAATTTTGAACAAAAACAACGGCGAATGGAAGTTGCTCAGGAGTCACTAAATGAAGTCAACGACGATGCAGAATTACTGAAACATATTATAACAGGTGACGAAACATGAGTTTACAGATATGAGGTCGAAACTAAGGCTCAATCATCACAGTGGAGGCATTCTGGCTCGCCAAGACAAAAAAGGCTCGACAAGTGCGGTCGAACGTGATGGTTATGCTCACATTGTTCTTCGATATTAATGGCATAGTGCATCATGAATTCCTGCCACCAGGTGAAACAGTCAATATGGAGTACTACCTACAAGTCCAACGTTGTTTCGTGAAGCAATCCGAAAAAAACGCCCGGATCTGTGGAAAAACAATTCATGGCTTTTGCACCACGATAATGCACCAGCACTTCATTGCTTGTTCCTGAATTTTTGGCCAAAAACAGTATTGTAACGATGCCCCAGCCTCCATATTCGCCAGACATGGCTCCATGTGACTTTTTCCTATTTCCAAAAATAAAGAGAATCTTAAATTTTTACAGCCGTAGGTGACATTAAAAGCGCATCGCTGAAAGAATTAAAGGCTATCTCAAAGATCGAGTTTGAGAAGTGTTTCGAGGATTGGAAGAAGCGCTGGCACAAGTGCTTCAATGGAGACTATTTTGAAGGTGACAACATCAATGTAGAAAAATAAATAAATATTTTGTTCAAAAAATTAAAATTCTCGTTACTTTCTGAACACACCTCATATTGCTATTTTGCATTAAGATTGTTTTAATATTGGTGTGAATAATAAAAAATACATTTTGAATGGTTTAGCAGTTTCTATTTACTTTACACGTTAAATCATTCACTTTTAGTTCTTGGGTCTCGAGCGGGGAGGCAAGCTATACCTACAATTACTGGCCTAAATACTTCGATAAACAGGCCCCAGTGCGAAGTAGGCCACAGTTCGTACACGCATGAAAAATGTGGCGCCTAGGGTAGTAAACAAAGTCATCATCGGCGATATAAAATTATATTTGACTACAGCCCATTTTACAGAGAGCTAATGGGCCATTCTTGCCCCCCCCCGGTGCTCTGAACCTTCTAGCCCCACCAGGCTCAAGCCTAACGATTCGAGAATATCCTGGGTGTTGAGGAGGGGGAGCGATGCTGAATGTGAGCACGTTAACATGTTTTCGTAAATGTTTTTCTTTAAATCAAATTCAAATCAAAGCAAGTACTTTGTCAGAGATGCATTGATTGGTGAGCAAACGTTCTTGGAATACGTTTAAAATCACTTATTTGACATTTTCTAATAATTGCTTCAGTTTTTGGCCAAAATAAATCGGATTTTCTGATATTATTTTAGTGTAACATATTATCTTTAGTATAAGAAACAACACTGCTAAAGAATTAAAAATAATGAAATTCCATCAGCTGTGGTTATATTTCTGGAACAGCTGATTCTACATTGTTTTCAGCTTGAAGATTATATAGAAAGACATATGAATGTTGAACGACGTTTAAAATCACTTAATTTCGTATTTTCTGATAGTATTTCAGTATAAGATATTATATTTCGTATAAAAAAATAATCTGCTAAAGAATTAATAGTATTGAAATTCAATCAGCTGCGGTTATATTCTGGAACAGCTGATTCTATATAGTTTGAATTCTACACAGTTTGAAGATTACGTAGAAAGACATTTGAATGCTAAAAGGTAGCTGAATGCTTTACAAAACGGTTTTATATAGAAAGGGGCAAATACTTGGTAACAGAACACTAATTTTATAATTTTATGATTTTTCCAGAAAATTATGAAATTCATTTTCTCAGCTTTCTTCAATGCATGCGATATTATTATTTGGGTAATTGTGGAGAATAGCGTGACCACTGTTATCCGAGAATTATTTTTTTCTTTGAAAATATACGTTATTCTCAATATTAAGGTGGAAACATTTTTGTGAATACTGAAAAATTGGCGCCGTAGCGATTTTTTTTTTTGAAATTGCCAATTTCAAAATATGCTTTCATTGCGTGAAATATAAGATTTATCACTGAGTAGTACAAATATTACATACACTATACTTTTTCACTTTTAATACACAATTTGAAATTTAATTAAACGTTATTTGTATTTGACTAAAATTTATTAAACCTTTTGACGTTTGATTACGATTTATTTCAGAGGCAATCGCGTTTCGCGATTCATTCCTTGTGACTGGTTCCTTGTTTCATAAAGTTTCCAATAGAAACTTTTTTTGTAAAAATAACTTCACAACATAAGAAACACGGTTTTGTATGAAAGTAGTATTGCGTGAAAGTTACTAAACGAATATTTTAAAAAAAAATATTTCAAGCAAAATGAGCAATTTTTGAAATCGCTATTTTGCAACTAGCAATTTAAAAAGAAAATCGCAACGGCTATAACTTGTAAGTCTCCCACAAAGATTATTAACTATAATAGTCAAAATAACATATATTTTCACAATTTTTTTTTAAATCAGATTACGGTGGTCACCGTATTGTCTGCTAGTACCATTATTTGTATTTTCCCAGACCATGCAAACAATTTTGTGACAAATTCTGTTTACATTTTCTACATTTTGAGTAAATATTCATCGTTGAACTCAGTTCAACTGAAATTCAAAGTCTGAACACCCTATACTTTTCCAAACTTTCATATTTTAATCTGTAAACAGAAAACGTAAACATTTCACTGAAATGTAATATGATTATTCTACGTCAACTACAAACGTTAGTTATAGCTTTATAAATAACCTCACAGGCTGGTGCAGACTAGCTGCACCTATTGAGAGGATTTAGACGACCCTCGCGGCACCCTAGTCACACTTACACTTACAAAACTACACTTACGGCTTTAACACTTTACACTCACACTTACATTTAGGGAGGCAGTAATTTCATCAATGTGCTTTTTTTACCTTAAAATAAAAAAAAATGTAATATTTATATTTAAAATTTCATAACTCAAAAAGTTAAAATATTTCGGTAATTCTTTTCACCAAAACGTCCTTCATTAGAGGACAAAATGAATATTAAAAAATATAAGTACGCTTTCATTAAAAAAAGCTCAATTGTTTTGAGTTTTGACTCTCTCTCTCTCTCTCTCTCTCTCTCTCTCTCTCTCTCTCTCTCTCTCTCTCTCTCTCTCTCTCTCTCTCTCTCTATATATATATATATATATATATATATATATATATATATATATACACACACACACATTATTTTTTTTTGGTGTTTAACGTCCGACTGTTGTGCACATTTGGGCTAATGCAGACGATGGTATGATTTATAGCGTATGAAAATGACAGGCCGGGAATCGAACCCGGGTCCTCGGGGTGAAAGTCTTATATACATTGTTTGCAATTTTGGTACAGAACACTTCAAATTTACAAAAGCTCTTGAACGCTTCTTTTAACGTCCTTCACGTCAGTGTTCCAGACTTTTGGCACACCCTGTATATTCTCTTGTAGATTTTTCTGATAAATAGCACTATCATAACACTTTTTGTGCGGTAGGAATTAATGCGCGTGTAAAATCTTCCACTAGATATGTTAATTAATGGACTGGTGTTTACTTACGTCTGTTAACAAGGCAGAACGTTTCCCAGTTAGGCCCTACGTGTATTTACCTAGGGAGGAGTTTGCGAAGGGTGAGGGGTGCAAACATAGTATTGTACAATTGTTAATCAGTATACAAATACAATGTAACGTAGCGCAAATAAATGCCCTTATTTAAACCGGGGTAGTTTCCAAATGTTGCGCGCAGCTGTCTCGCAGACGTGATAAAAGCGAATTAAAAAAAAGTAACAATAAACAATCATGTTTTTTAGACTTTAAAAAAATCCGATTCAATTGCCACAATCAGCGTTAAAATCTGCATAACGCATGATGACCCTATGACCCGATGACCCTAATTTTTCAAAATCGGATGTACAGAATTTCCGACAGTTTTGCTTCCCAGTCTTACTCAATTCAACCTAAAAAAATCTGACATAAAAACGATTTACGATTCCCGAATAAATAAATTGGAAAAAATCAAAACGAATCCAACAAAATCGTAGGAGAAAACGTTACAATATTGGAGGCGCATAAACACAAAACACAATCTCAGAAGGGTAGTTTACAACAAGGGTTGTCACGGGTAACAATGTGTTAACTGCAAATACATCCCTTGCAAAACGTAGCAGTCGCTGATTTTAATTTCAGATTAGAACAGATGTGCGCTACATTTTGGCGGGAAACTATTCGGCGCCAAGGCGTATCGCTGATCGTAAATGTAAATAAATTGTCTCCGCGGGAGTTTCTGGTCCGATCGTTCACAGAACGGTTATCCACTCTTATTTGGGGATGGAGACGGCTTTATTAATTTTAGTTTCGAATACAATTTTACACTTCTTTTACCGAAATGTTACGCCTGTTTTCTGTTGGTTGAACGTTTCTCCTGGCGGTTAAAATTGGAAGTACTGATTGCACTAAGTCGTAATACATAAATAGTGGGATACTTAAATTTATTGATTACAAATTTTAACTTTTTAAATGGTTTGATAACACTTTAAAAAACGTAATCACGGCAATAACTGTCAACTTAATCCAAATTTCGAAAAATAAATTGAAAATTCTTTCTTTCTTTTTACAATAAAAATACGATAATGAATTCTGATCGTCGATACATTTTTAAGTTCATTTTAACCTTAGACTTACATATTAAACAAATCTGATTTCACAGTTGTTAATAGCAGTGTAATACGTAAAATTTATGATTTTTAAAGTTTTCAAATGGAAGCCATTTTGAAACTGCTAATAAAAATCTCAAACTGAAACTGTTAAAATCGGATTTTGTTAGGGAAGAGACAATCAAAGGTACATATTACCAAAATATATTTTAGCGTCACAAATGAATCTAATCACACTACACGTGTGTGTATATTGTAATGCTATAAAAACGTCTTTTCAAGTTCAAGGACGGATCTAATTAATAAATTTCCGACTGTGTGGCCGTATACAATTTTTTCCAATGAAAAAATAAGCAATTTACAAGCATGCACAATAGAAAGTTAGTGCGACTTTGTACCTGCTTTGGAGCAATGTTTGTTTTCATTGATGATTGTATCCCTGTGTACAACCGTGAGAGCGGAAAAACAAATGGCGTTCAGCAAACACGAAGCAATTCGATACAAAATGTTCGCCAAATAGCAAACATTTAATGTTCGATATTTGGCGACCACCGAATGTTCGGTACTAACTGAAGCGCTGCTGTGACCCAGTTATACACCGAGTGTTGTTATGCACTGTAAGGTAGCCTCGCACAGCCTACTCTAATTTACAAGTCCGATAAATACATGCAGCCTGCGACAGGTTGAGGCTATGTTAATTTGTCCCTAAAGGCCAACCCTATATATCCACTCGTTACCTGTATCGTAAGCAATTCCCGAAGGGAGAAGCTATTATTAACATGTTAACTGTGGCCGAGCTTCTCGTCTGTATCTAGGCGTATTTCTGAGCAATAGCCTATACAATACTATATATATATATATATATATATATATATATATATATATATATATATATATATATATATATATACAAACTGGATGTTTTAAGATAATCTACCAAACGTCTGCAGTGGTTTTCATATAGTAAAATAAAGAAAAACGTTTTTGTAAACATGGATCCGGAAATTCTTTGTTTTCTTGCTGGCCGCTATTTTGTTTTTTTCACAAAACAATTTTTACCTCAACAATTATTTTACCAGTTACTCAGATAAAGGCCAATTGTTCATAAAAAATAAACAACTTTATCTAACAATATTTTTCAAAATAGCGGCTCTTTCTTTTATTCAAATAACGGTTAACGAATAGTTTTCATAAAATTATTATTATTTTATGTTAATAGTAGTAATTAATGGAGT
>CM040187.1:65147205-65164705 GCA_022606455.1 Callitettix versicolor
CTCCCGACTGCCCTTGTTGGGAGAACAAATTCGTCATCCTACTCACTGATAACATTATCGACTAGGCCTAGTTGAAGCAGCCGATATCGAGTAAATGTAACAGCATCCTTTACTTATAACATTTATTGTACCCTAAATTGTTAGCTATGCTAATTTTTGTTGGCAATTTTGATGAACAAATAATTCAGTTGATTGATCATCCCAGAAACCATATAATGTCAGACTTTTCGGGACTTTTATAAAAGTAATGATTTTTACAATTTTTGCTTTTATTATGTGGTATATTATTTCGTTGATAAATATGAACCGCGGAAAATTAAATTTATTACGATAAATTACTATTTTTAGCCATTTGTTACGGAACTCTATTTTGACGTCCAGTTTTACAAAGCAGCGCCAGCTTTGTATCCGCTACAATAACACTCGTTGCAAAAATTAGTAGCTTTTACGGAATACTAGTTATGTAACCAACAACCGAGTCTAGTTAGTTACGTATTATTTAAAAAAATATATATGCTGTTTTCATTATTATTAAAAAGCATTTAATTAATCGCTACTTTCGCGCGTTAATCACTTTAAGGTTATGTTTGTCACATTTATTTTCGTATTTTTTGAAACTTCTGTTGTTTCTGCCTTTTTTCATTTTATATTATTAATATTGGACATATAATAAAGCATTTTGTGTGAAAATTATCATAACAGACTAAAGTCCCGAAAACTCAGTTTTATCCGATAAAATTATTTAGACAGGATATTTCATTTTGATTTTTGGAATAACAAAGTAGTTTTCGATCGTTTTAGGTTAAGGAATGAAACAGTAGCATTAATTTTTTTATAGGCGTGCAAGCTTTTACGTAATAGGCTGTTTTAAATTAGGAGATTAGTAGTTAATTAGCAAACCAGTCACAATTACAGTTTAAAAAAATTAAATAAGCGATAGTAACAGCAATAATAACAGGTGTGTTGTCCAAAACTGTACAACAGAAATCACAATGAACAGATAACAGAACAACTTCTCTTCAGAATAAAATTAGTAGGTCTAGGTCTAGGTTCATAAGATAAGTTCCTTTTTTCAGTCACTAAGGATCGTTCTCAACCTGTTTATCGATCAGTCACATTTCAGCAATGTGCCAACCACGTTAAAAATTGTAAATAAAGCAGACAATTTAATGGCATTTATCACTGTAGAACACAATTATTTGTCTTCTGGTTGTATTATTAGGTTAAATTAATCAACCGGTTAACTATCGGAACCTTTATCGGGATATTGCAGAACCGGGTTTAAATCAGTAAAATACTAAATTTAAAAACCAAATTTCAAAAACCACGTCAGCCTTGGTTAGCAAAGTTTTTTTTAATCTGAAAACATGGATGCCTATAATACCCCTCTTTCCCCACCATCCCACTGAAAGTGCGTTTTTTTTGTTATTTTAAGGCGAAAAGCACATTAAGGCTATTATCGCCTCCCTAAATGTAAGTGTGAGTGTAAAGTATTAAAGTCGTAAGTGTAAGTGTGTGTTAGACTCGGGTATCGCGAAGGACGTCTAAATCCTCTCAATAGGTGCAGCTAGTCTGCAGCCCCCTACGGGGACACTGAGAGTCCGGACCCATACTAGTTGCAAAGTATGCCTAAGAGCTCGTGCGCCTATTGCTCTGCGCATGTCGTTGGCCTTCACATTGGCTGTTTCCCGCGTTCACTAGAGTGCGCGTATGGATGTCTTAGAGCGTTCCGTGACGATAGAGCGTTCTGTGACGGCAAACAGAATTCTTTGCCCGTTCAAAACATACACCTATACCTCGCGATAAGAAGTAATCATTTCAAAAAAAATTGTAGGATAAACAAATAATTTTAAAAGTTTTTTAACAGCAGCCATTTCTAAACGATCCAAAATAATTTTTTTGCCAGATTTCAAATTGGATGAAAATTTTGAATGCAGAGCGCCAAACACACACACACACACACACACACACACACACACACACACACACACACACAACACAAACAAATTAAAGCTAACGCTCCTCAAAAAATGATTTAGAGAAAAGGATTGGCGCTGATCGGTCTGGGTCTTACCATGATAGCTGCCACAGCAGCTGACAGCTGATATCCCAACGAAATCTCGAACTAGGTAAACAACGCCTTCGAGCATTACAAAACTAATCATCCTACACGGCATAGAGAGTAATTAATAAAATTGTTTTTATTACCAACGGAAAAGAGAAACGGGGTGGCTGACTCAATTTAAAAGTTGATCGGGTTTTTGAGAATAGAATAAGGGAGGAAGTGGGAATTGAATTACAGCCGGTCGTGAAAAACAATTTCTAAATTAAATATTATCTCTGCGGACGGCTGCGGTGGTAGTTATTTAAATGGTCGCTTTAACTTTAATCGGACGCAGAATTCATCTGCGTAGTAATAATAAAGTTTTTATTCAAGCGTTCAGTTTAACCGTCAATAATTCTATAAAATACGAGTGTAAAACTTTATCAGGTTAGTAAACAATGATGTTATAAAGCGTTGTTAAAGCGTTGTTTTTCCGCCGCTGAAAGACTCGACTGCATTGTAAAGTTATCGCAAATGACAGCACAACTACGACGTGCTATTGGAACTAACTGAATCGAAGCCAGATGTGAACAGTGTTTGTTTTTTCTAGTAACGAAGCGGTTGTAATGCAATTAACGTTGAAAGTTTTAGTTATTTTCGTTCCAAGTGAATCGATAATAACTTAAACTTTAACTGATTAAAACAGTTATAAATCAAACATAGTACGTGAAAAACAGCATATAGTTTTTTAATATTAAAAAAAGTCTGTAAGATTTTAAATACGTATAATCACATTGTATACTGGATCATTTAAGTAATTAAATTATTAAATGTATATTTAAAAAATGTTCAAATTACAGTTTTATATTTAAAAAAACTATTGAATAAAATATAAGGGGCACGAACAAAAATATGCAATTATAGTTCTGAGAGAGAGATAAAATCTTACCACCAATAGTCTCTTTGTTTGAAATGGAACAAACATTTTACGATATACTGTACAAAAATCCTTCTCAGCAATTAATATAGACCACAGTAACATTTTTCGTGTAGATATTGAATTGAATCAACTTGTTTTTCCCTAAAGAAGTCACATATGTAACGGGATTGGCCCTAGGTGGATCTAATTTTTTCATCTGGTCTCGGGTTTCTCCCTTTTTTCTAAGCCAAAGTGGCTAAGGATGGAGGTTAGCTTAAATATGCGAACTCTGGATACGAGGCGACCACCAGTTTTACTAGCCTTACAAACGCATGCTGGGCTCTCAGTAGTTGGATACTCTATTTCCCTAGCTTTGTGAAGTTTTCTTAGCTGGAAGCAGACCTTCAAAACCCAGAAAACCCTGGGATACTGGCAAAATTGGACCTGGGGAGTGAAAATAGCACGGAAGGTAGAGGAAAATTGAGCTTTATCTAATCCCATGGAATCCACAAGGTGTGAATTGGACTAGGGACGCTAGAAGGTCATACTAAAACTGTAATAAAAGAAGTGAGAGATGGTGTCGAACACGACAAATAAGTAAGACCTGTTCCAAATCAGATGAACGCAAAAGCGCAAACTGAGAAGAAAGGTAGCTGTGACAAATAGGAATTAATCTGCACGCAGAAGACCTCCCAGGGATCACACCTTGGGTATGAGAAACACAATCCTTATAGGGCTGAAGGGAACTGCAGTTAAACAAATTTAGGGCAAGTCAGGTAAACCATGGAACTCGTGATGGAGCACTGTGGCCTGAGAATGCACCTGATGGGAATGTAACATAGAGAAATTATGAATAGGCTGTGCAGGAAGGACGCAGCCACAGATTATATGACTGAGGCTCTCGCTAGCTGGAAGCAAAGGTGTTTGGCTTCCAGGACCCTGAGGTCCTCTAATTGAATGAACTAGTCAGTGGACTGTTCAAAGACATAACCTCCAACAATCAGTCAATAAATCAACCTTTTTTTAATTAGGCACGTTTGTTTGGAAAAAAAGACGAGCAACATCTGATTGGATGTTATTCACATTTTCAATTTTAAACATAACATCAGCTGATTATTTGAACGTTATAATCAATCAGGTATGGGTTTCTAAGTTACCATAGAAGATTATTTTTTTCAAATCTAGAAAGTCTACACAAAAACGAGATTTATCTTTCATAAAAACCAGCACAACTCAAGGAGGATGCTGATCAAAACTAAATGATTGCTGTAGAAATTAAAACCAGCGTTAAAATCATATACTTAAGATTTAAGATACTTTGAATTTTCAAGTTACCAGTAAAATACAATGAAAACAGTAACTAGTTTAAGAATAAATTTTTATTTTCAATGGAAATTTAAATACTAATTTACTTAAATTTCAAAGTTCATTACTATAACAAAACCATATTAAAGAAAAACATTAAGAGAAACTTATGATTTTTACAAGATACGGAATGGCCGCCATTTTGAAAATGTTTAACGATCGTCTCAAAGATATTATCAAAATCGATCTTAGTGCAAAATTTGAATGAATAAATCGGTCCAAAATACCAAACAGCCAAATGTAAACATACTGACACACAAAAAGTGATCTAGAGATCAAGAGCAGCGTTCATTTTAACGTTCTGGACTGGGTATTACCATGACAGCACTCGAACACCTTATTCTACAATGGAAATTCCGTGATAATTGTGCCTACTTTCAATCAGATCGGAAAAGCCTGATTGATTTCACAGTAATGCGGTGTTTTCACAAATTCTAATTAGCTTTCTGATTGGGTTCTCCTCTCTTGAAGGATCAGAAAGCCAAGCCAAGCATCGATTTACTGCCTTCACAATCAGCTTCCGACTTGTAGGCGCAGTAAATTAAAAAAGACAGACAGACAGACCGGCTGCAGTGCTTCACTGCCTTACTTTTAATAAAGTTCCTTTAATTAACTCGGCAAACTGTGACGTCTGCTTTACAAAGCGGAAATACTTTTTGTACTACAGTTTCCGGTTCCCGTATCAATAAGAGAAACGTGATCTTCACATTAAGATTTTTGTGACCGAGTTACTGCTGTATATTAAAAAAATATGATGAAACCTACCACAGAACAGTGCGGCTTTTGTATTCGACCATTGTACACTTTT
The DNA here is from genome assembly GCA_022606455.1 of Callitettix versicolor. Lineage (NCBI taxonomy): Eukaryota > Metazoa > Arthropoda > Insecta > Hemiptera > Cercopidae > Callitettix > Callitettix versicolor. The sequence continues at coordinate 65,152,342 of CM040187.1, forward strand.
TTAATGTTAAGAATTTATACCTAGATAATATGTCACCGGACACTTAGACTTATGGAAAATATTTTACTTGAAAGATGAATAGTTAAATATACGTTTATTAAACGAGATATCGTATAGTATCGATTAACAGTCATTCTCGGGACGTCGGGGAGGCTGATAATAGAAATAGACCACTCGTACTTTCGACGATTCGATAAAAATAACATACTATATCCTCTTTGCAGCACAGAATGTTTTGTTATTATTATTACTTACGAAAATGAAGTAAATCTAAAATTTTCTATGTAACTAATTATATATTAAGCAAATGTTACGTACATAGTTCCTTAATGCAGGAAATTATCTGCAGTTAACCATTTGACAAGTATTCAGGTAACGTAAGCGAGAGCACCGTCCGCCACTTTGAGCACTCACGTCACTGTTACTTGATCGACTTACATGCTGAATGGCATTATCGTAAATAGTGTGAAAGTGTTTATCTTTCTATAGAAACACCCATACATATTTCAGAATTTGTTGACATTATTTGAAATGTTTCTATCTCATTCCACTAAGATAATATGATTGTTTACTCTTCAATTATTAGTGTTTGCTTAGGGTAGCAATGACTGTCATTTGCCGCCTATGCTATAAATAACTCCTATACATTAACCATGTTTGTTCTTGTCTAGATTATTATTATTATTATTATTATTATTATTATTATTATTATTATTATTGTTTATTGTTGTTGTTATTATTATTATTATTATTATCTCTTTATTTGTTTCACCCAACTTTGGGGTACACTAAATCAATCACTTTTTAATGTTCTGTGCCTTCCTCGTAGCCCAGTATTGCTTCATTCGTTGTGATCTTGCTTTTCTTTATTCGTCAGAGATTTGAATCGTTCGCTTGGATTTGACTTTGTTTTGGAACCGTTGCTTCTTGTCCTTGGTTATTGTTTTGGCTGTTCTGTTCATGAGCATAGTGTCAGTGATCTGCAGTTCTGTTATGTCTTTCTCTGTTTCTCTAAACCAAAGTGGTTTGGCTCTTTTATTGCGAAAGTAGTCAAATATTTTTTTGGTTAGTCTATTTTTGTCCATTCGGAGAATGTGCCCATAAAAATCAATTCTCCTTTTTCTTATTGTGTCCGATAGTGTTTCAGTTTTTTGGTAAAGAGTTTCATTACTGATGTGGAGTAATTGGTTGTTACGGAATTTTGGGCCTAAGATTTTTCGTAATATGTTTCTTTCTTTGATCTCCAGCCTTTCAAGTGGGCCCTGGGTTTGTGAGATAATGTTTCAGCTGCATATAAGGCTTCTGGTTTAATTACCGTATGATAATGCCTTATCTTTGTATTCCAGGAGAGGGACTTCTTGTTGTATGTGTCTTTGGTAAGTTGGAAGGCTAATTCAACTTTATTTCTCCTAGATTCCATAGCTTTTTTCTCTAGGGCGTTCCAGCTGATCCATTTCCCAAGATATTTGAATTCTTTGACTATCTCAATGTATTGTTCTCCCACTTGAAGCTTTTTTGGTGGTTTTTATTATTATTATTATTACTATTATTTTTATTCTTTTTTACTGTTGAAGACTGTTTCTAAATGTCAGATAACAGAATTAATGTAACGGTTAATAGAAACCGACGGTTAACTTTTAGTTTTTCAAAACGTTATTTGGACATTTTGTAGCCCGTTTTCTCATCCATTAATTACTCTGATGGTGTCAGCAAGCGCAGTGTTTTTCATTGCGCAGTCTTGTTCCAATAGACGTTTTACGACTTTTTAAATCGGGAGAAGAGGAGATACCGGCAGTAGGAAACTTGAGAATGAGTCAGACTAACTGCCCCGTCAGCCGGCGAAGGTCAAGCGTCACTATCAACCGCTACAATGAAGTAGTTGAGTTCGCAATATTCAGTAGAAACGCACAACAAACTACCCTAAAATTCTTTTTATATTCTTCTTTTTTCTGCTAGGATTATTGTCACTATGTTCAGTATAATAATCTGCCTTCCCTAGCTTCGTCAGTTCTTTCGTTGACGCGTTAGGTTCTTCGAAACTCGTCAACGAAAGAAGAATTGACGAAGCTAGGGAAGGCAGATTATTATACCGAACGTAGTACCCTAATCTTACATTATAAGCGATCGTTACGACTTGCAAATGGTTTTTTTTACGTGAAGTGTAACAAGTTAGTAGGCCAAACCTGCTCATTAACAACAGACTAATTTGTAATTAAATAAATGTTTTTAACTATCGTAATTTTTTTCCTAAAGGTAATTGTTTTTTACCTGAACGCCGTTCCGGCTCATTCCGCCTCAAACCGAGCCTAGCATATCATAAAAAAATAAATAGGCCAGTTAGAACGTCCGCATTGACTTACATTAGGATTCCTCAATGTATTTAAATATAAATAGATGTTTAAAACATAAATACACCAAGTTACCAGTAAATTCACTAAAATACACTTTAATAACTAAAATATAAATTAGTATTAATCACGAGATAGTGGAAATGCATAGCATAATTTATTCACAGATTATGGCAGCACTGCTGAGAGCCTGAGTAGGGATATTAAACACTGCTGCCAACTGCAGGCGACATAAAGTTGCATTATTAATACAGCAATATGTGCTTTGATTATACAGTTCCCCGTGAAACCAGGATACTATTCACCTAACTGAAATGTGATGACAAAGCTTTGTACAATACCATCAATCGATTTTTGATAAAACTATGCGAGAAAGTGCACAAACCTTCTCACAAAGAATTCATTGAAACGCTATTTGAAAAAAATGAAAAAAATTGTTACACGCAGATGTCTTGTAACATAACTCGTGCGAATCCCTACGATATTTTATTTTTTGAAAATATGATTAAACCATCAAAACCAGTATTAAAACTTGTATTAATTTTAAATTTTAAAATTATACTAAATGTTTTAAACAATAATTTATCAGATTTTAACGTTTGTTACTAAGGCGAAAACAAATTGTGTAATATGTTACTGGTAATTTTTTTACTAATGTTTGGAACGATTATAATTTTGAAACTGTTGAACGTTTTTTTGTGGGTAACGAAAATGTATATAAACAAATTCTTACAAATTTCATTACAATTCATTACAAATTCATTATAATTCATTACAAATTCATTACAAATTCTTACAAATTTCATTACAATTCATTACAAATTTCATTACAATTCATTACAAATTCATTATAATTCATTACAAATTCTTACAAATTTCATTACAATTCTTACAAATTTCATTACAATTCATTACAAATTTTTACAAATTTCATTACAATTCATTACAAATTCTTACAAATTTCATTACAATTCATTATAATTCATTACAAATTCATTACAAATTCTTACAAATTTCATTACAATTCATTACAAATTCATTACAAATTCTTACAAATTTCATTACAATTCATTACAAATTCATTACAAATTCATTACAAATTCTTACAAAATTCATTACAATTCATTACAAATTCTTTGCAAAGTCTGGATCAGATCAGACCTAAATTGCCAAACTAAAAGTGATCTGAAGATGAGGATCTGCTCTCCTTTCAGCCTCGGTGGCCTAGTTGATAGCGTACTGGGCTTTCACCCCGAGGACCCGTGTAAGATTCCCGACCAGGGCTTGGCATTTTCATACGCTATAAATCATCCCATCGTCTGCATTAGCCCAAGTGTGCACAATAGTCGGACGTTACAAAAAAAAAAAAAAAAAAATGCTCTCTTTTCACGAGACAATGTTTTCATGATGACCGCTAGGCTACTCACGACAAATAAACCAATATAAAAAGTGATACTATGGTTATTGCACTCATAAAAATAACTTCTAATCATCTGAACATAGTTTCTATTAGTGTAGCTACCTGGCTTTGCCCGGGGTATGAAAAACGTTTTAATGGGTGGGTTCTACTATGGGGAAATTTTAGATTGCTGAAGATCGCGAACAAATATCTCTTTTCGTTTCTAAAGTAGACATATAGATAAGCGGCAGGCGTGCTCGTAGTAATCGATAAGTCTGTTGCGTCTCTGAATTTGCGCACATCATAGAAGTAGGTTCGAGACTGAAGTTACTTCCGTATGCTTTTACCCTTCCGTTAAGTAATTACCCTGGAACAGCATACAACAGTATTTCAGGCTGAAGTGATGGCCATTAATGACTGTGTTCGGGAGAACTTGGATCGGGGCTTCAAAAAGGCACGTATTCATATTCATACCGATAGTCAGGCGGCAATAAAAGCACTTGCGGATCCTAAAATACAGTCCAAGCTGGTCTGGGAGTGTAGGAAGAACCTTGACATTCTGTCCCGGGATATAACCAGGTAACGCTTCACTGGGTTCCGGGGCATAGGGGAGTTGAGGGTAATGAGGAGGCAGACCGACTGGCTGGACTTGGATCTGCATCTGAGTTTATCGGACCTGAGCCGGCTTTAGGGATTTCTCTATCGTTGGCCAGGTCCGCTATTAATGGGTGGATTACATGTCAACACCAGGTAAGGTGGGACATCCTTCATGTGCATTCCCATAGTAAACGTCTCTTAAGCAAAGTTCCTTCTGGAGGAATCAAAGGGGCAGCAGATGTCCTGGGCAGAGCACAACTCAGGAGGATCATGGGGCTCATAACAGGGCACTGTGGTCTGAGGGTGCACATGAACAGGATAGGTGTATACCACGGAGAAACCGTGTGTAGATTGTGCAGGAAGGAGGAGGAAGCTGCAGGTCACATAATTTATGATTGTGAGGCTCTTGCTAGTAGGAGGCTAGGGGTTTTTGGTTTCTCTATCGTTGGCCAGGTCCGCTATTAATGGGTGAATTACATGTCAGCACCAGGTAAGGTGGGACATCCTTCATGGGCATTCCCATAGTAAATGTTTCTTAAGTAAAGTTCCTTCTGGAGGAATCAAAGGGGCAGCAGATGTCCTGGGCAGAGCACAACTCAGGAGGATCATGGGGCTCATAACAGGGCACTGTGGTCTGAGGGTGCACATGAACAGGATAGGTGTATACCACGGAGAAACCGTGTGTAGATTGTGCAGGAAGGAGGAGGAAACTGCAGGTCACATAATTTATGATTGTGAGGCTCTTGCTAGTAGGAGGCTAAGGGTTTTTGGTTTCTCTATCGTTGGCCAGATCCGCTATTAATGGGTGGATTACATGTCAACACCAGGTAAGGTAGAACATCCTTCATGGGCATTCCCATAGTAAACGTCCCTTAAGCAAAGTTCCTTCTGGAGGAATCAAAGGGGCAGCAGATGTCCTGGGCAGAGCACAACTCAGGAGGATCATGGGGCTCATAACAGGGCACTGTGGTCTGAGGGTGCACATGAACAGGATAGGTGTATACCACGGAGAAACCGTGTGTAGATTGTGCAGGAAGGAGGAGGAAACTGCAGGTCACATAATTTATGATTGTGAGGCTCTTGCTAGTAGGAGGCTAAGGGTTTTTGGTTTCTCTATCGTTGGCCAGGTCCGCTATTAATGGGTGGATTACATGTCAACACCAGGTAAGGTAGAACATCCTTCATGGGCATTCCCATAGTAAACGTCCCTTAAGCAAAGTTCCTTCTGGAGGAATCAAAGGGGCAGCAGATGTCCTGGGCAGAGCACAACTCAGGAGGATCATGGGGCTCATAACAGGGCACTGTGCTCTGAGGGTGCACATGAACAGGATAGGTGTATAACACGGAGAAACCGTGTGTAGATTGTGCAGGAAGGAGGAGGAAACTGCAGGTCACATAATTTATGATTGTGAGGCTCTTGCTAGTAGGAGGCTAGGGGTTTTTGGTTTCCAAGACCCTAGGGATCTTCAGCAGTGTACGCTAGTCAGTGGGTTGTTGAAACTTATTAGTTCTGATGAACTAGGTATTTTAAGGTTGCACAATAGGTCAGTTGATCGCAGTGCCCTTCCTCTATAATCTAATCTAATCTACCCTTCCGTTAACGCCAATCCTTCGTCCAACTGGCATAAAGTGAAGACGCCGAGAAAAAAACATCTGTAAGAGTTTAATTGTTGGGACACAATTACTACTCAAAGCCAATTCGCTGATATACTATTACTGACTAAAATAAAGGGCACTAGTGGGGCCAGTACGACCTTTCATAGTTTATTAGAAAAAGAAATGAAGAACATACATCATTGTAGGACATACAGCAAGAAATTGAACAGTGTTATAGCACCTGAAATAATTCCCAGTGGCTGATATTTAATTATTATAATACACTAATCTTTAACTAAGTAATAGTATTTTAAGATTATTGTAGGTCTACATATCTTCCTAAGTAAAATCGTTGCAATCCTAGGCCTGTTAGTTCTTGTGAATATGAACTTGTGTTAAAATAGGCGTTGAAGTTAGATTTAAGATTTCCATGAACTGTTAATGAAACAATGCCATTCATGCATTACATTTAGGTTATTTAATACAATAGGCCTTACTTTCTTCTATTCACGTTTAAAACTATAACTTATGAAATTAATGACTGAATTGTAACATTGTACCTTATTGAAATATTTACAAATGAAACTTACTATAACAGGATTTCACATTACATACCCAAATTAGGCTACAGTATTTACTGTTTACTAAAAGCAGATTCTTTTATTTAAAAAAAAATTACATAACAGCACTGGCCTAGATTGTCTTACTAATTCTACTTTCAAAAGTGATTCGTCAATTATTGTTATTTGTTTTGGATACAGTAATAATTTACATATTACTTTCAACAATGTTTGCCGCCTCGGTGGTCTAGTGCAGGGGTCTCCAAACTACGGCCCGAGGGCCACATCCGGCCCGCGGACAGATTTTGTCCGGCCCGCGCAGAGCTAGCATACTTGAAAACTCCTTTTAGAGCACATATTTTTTATAGCAAATTAAATTTAGTTTACTGAAGTATTCTAATTTTATGTTGAATAATTATTAATATGACATCTACATTGATATGATACAGTGTCATAGGAACTGACTTGTGGTTGCGCCACTAGCCTTCTTATATATTCCAATTACTGCCATCTAGAAGTGAGTGGAAGACACCAGAACTTTCTCGAACCAACGAGATTATTCTGTACGTGCTATTAGCGCCATCTGTTAGCGATAGAAGGTACTACCTATTTCCGCTTGTGTCCACCAGATGTCGTGTCACGTTACTCCTCATGGCTCGTACTCTACGACTAATCTAGAAATTACAGATAATGACAGGAAAATTAATAATATGCAGTGTTGCCGTTTTGCGGACTTTAGTACGATTTGCAGCCTTTTTTAAACGTTGCGTACTTTTTCGGACTTTTTTTTTCATCAGTGGATTATTTCACTTTTTACCACCGGCAACAATGATAATATGGTTTTGGCCCTCGGAACTTATTGGAGTAATCAGTATGGCCCTAAGGCTGAAAGTTTGGAGACCCCTGGTCTAGTGGATAGCGTACTAGGCTTTCACCCCGAGGATCCGGGTTCGATTCCCGGCGAGGGCTTGGCATTTTCATACGCTATAAAATCATCCCACCGTCTGTCTGCATTAGCCCAAGTGTGCACAATAGTCGGACGTTAAACATACAAAAAAAAAAAAAAAAAAATTCAACAATGTTTCTTAGAAATGGTTTGGTATGTCTGAGTTGTGTTGCACCCTCACGGGGACATTTTATACTGCTCTTGGAATTTTGTCTACAGAGCTTTTATCGGTTTTAAGTCGGTTTTATTTTGTTGTAAAGTCTTAAAACGGAAAAGTATGAGGCATGAGAGTTCCCCGGTGTTCTGATGGTAACCCGTGTACGTAGTTTCAATAAAATAAGTCCTGATCGGTACAAAACCGATCGGAACGCTTAGAGTAATAATATATAAAAGATTATTTGTACACGGTAATTTATTTTGAAGAAATATTCGCATTACAGTGTCAGAAGGAAAGACAAGAACCGCGGGAGACAGCAAAACAAAACATTTCTCCGTACCGAACTGACAAACGGCAACAATTTGTTTGTCTGACACCGGAATAACAAAATGGCGTCAGAAAAGTCGGTTCCAGGCGTTTCTTGTTTCAATGATGGCTTCGTATAATACACACAGCGGGGGCAAAATGTCCGTGCCATTGTCAATTTATAAAAATATTACCCTCCAAGATATTCGACTGGTATTTCTTAGTTAAGTTGAATAGAAGACAACTATGGTTATAATGAATAGTCAAAATAAGGGGTCTTATACTTGTATGACATACAGTAAACAATAATACACAATCAGCTGTTTCCCTAATAAGACAGAAGCAAATTTTCAAAATATGTTTTATTTGTCTTATACGTTAAAAATAAGATTTCATTATTACATACAGCGTTAGAATCTGCGTGAATTTATTATTTTAAAATATTACATTGAAAATGCGAAAACAAAACCTGACCGCCATAAAATTCTTTTAACGATGCTGATTTCGATGGTAGAATGAATTTTTCTATAAAGCCGGGCGGCCACCAAATGCGGAAAGGACCTACGCTGAGCTAAACCGAGCAAAGTGGAATGAAATAAACGGCAACTAGAAGCGGAGCTCAGTCAGTTTAAAGAACGCGTTTGTACCTTTTAAATGTTAATATTTAGGCTTACTGTAACGGATTCTAGGAAGTTACTGTTTTAACAATTGTAACCTAGGTAACGGTAATAAGTAACGAGAAATAATGAGTTTGGAGGCGTGGTCAGCTTCAAACCGAACTAGACAGAGTTAAAGCTACGCGGAGCGGAGACCAGCGACGCCGCATGACTCCGCTTAGCTCCGTTACACTTTAAGTTGCCGCAGTTATATTAAAAACAATAGGGTCGGTTTTAAATGAGTAGTCCTCTCTGTTGAGAGGACTACACACACACACACACACACACACACACACACACACACACACACACACACACACACACACACACACACACACACACACACACACACACACACACACACACACACACACACACACACACACACACACACACACACACACACACACACACACACACACACACACACACACACACACACACACACACACACACACACACACACACACACACACACACACACACACACACACACACACACACACACACACACACACACACACACACACACACACACAACACACACACACACACACACACACACACACACACACACACACACACACACACACACACACACACACACACACACACACACACACACACACACACACACACACACACACACACACACACACACACACACACACACACACACACACACACACACACACACACACACACACACAGACACACACACACACACTAGTAATAATAATTTTTAAAAGACCCTTCTAAAGAGATCTAAAGGTCAGGATCGGCACTTATTTAAAAACCGCAAGTCTATGTCTTGCCATGATAACCCATCAAATAGCTTATTTCCGAAAGAAAATTCTCTGAAAATAGTTAAATTTTGTAGTAAGAAAATGTTTTTAGTATGGAAGTTAATAAATTTCCCATTTATTTATATCATAATACTTTTAGTAAAGTCTATCATTTTAGTATGTCTACAACCAACACTATTTTTATATCTTGGTTCAGGCAGTAATTTTAACACTATGTTTTCATTTTATGAAAATACTGTTAATAAATTTACTTACAGGAGAAATGTGGAGCAGTAACTATCGTGGATCCAACAGAATCTTGTCAAACTGGACACTTCTGAAAAACAAATCAGGTACAGTTGAAAATAAATATGTTTATCAAAGTGCCAGCTGATTATGAGGCGTTGCCCTGGTATTTATAAATTTCTCTTCTCTAACAAACAATTTTATAATGTCACGAGAAATATTATCGATCATCCTAATTTATTACTGATTTTTTGAATTTTGAATTCATCATTGTCTTATTCTTCATTTCTGAACTTTTACTACAAGGTATCGCGAGTGTTACTATAAAAATATGTGACTTCTAATGTTATAAATTATTCACTAATATCGTTTAGAGATTAGAAACTAGATGCAGGGATTATTAAAACACCAGTCACTGCGATCAACAGACCTGTTGTGCAACTGAACCTCTTCAGTACTAGTTCAGCAGATTGGTGCCCTTAGTAAGTTCCAGCAATCCACTGACTAGCTCATCCTACTGGAGGTTCCTAGGGTCCTGGAATAAAAAACCCCTAGCCTTCTACCAACAAAAGCCTTGCAGTCATGAATTATGTCTCCTGCAGTTTCCTCCGCTTTACTACATAACCTGTACGCGGTTTTTCCCTAGTACATACCTATTCTGTTCACGCGAACCCTCAGACCACAGTGCCCTGGAATGAACCCTATGGGTCTCCTGAGTTGTACTCTGTCCAAGATATCTGCCGCCTCTTTAACTCTTCCATGAGGAATCTTTTGTACGAGGCGCTTGCTATAGGAGTGCTCATGAAGGTTATCCCATTTGTAGAAGTTAGGCAGCTACAGGATTTGGCGAATCCTACCCTTACGTAAAGAATAGACATCTCCAACTCCTCGGAAGGAATCAGACACTAAACCCATAAGTCATTCTCCTTATCCCTATACATACGCCAAGCCGGAGTTGAACAGCGTACGTCAAAGACTGTGTGGTTAAAGAGAATCTCAGCTTTAACTATGCATGCAGGACTTTGTTTGGGTGTTTTTACTTCCTTAGCTACTTGCGAGATATTTATGCTTAAAAAGAAACATGAATACCAACAAAATCACTGTGAACTGGCGGAAGTGAATCTGGTGAGTGGTAATTATATGGAGATGGAAGAAAGATGCAATGAAAGGATTGAGAGATGGAGTCCAACATCTCAAATCAATGTCATTTACGAAGGTCTATCAGGAGCGCGAAAAACTGAGAATAGAGGAGACGGTAGAAAGAAACTTCTGATTATAGTTAGAAGCATTACCATCTCAGGGATCAAACCTTTAGGTGAAAAACATATCCCTTATTGGGGCTGCAACGACAGCGCTGACGAAAAACCATGTTCTAAGAGGGCTGTTATTAATAAGAAAAGAAACTGAAAGTCACATGATCTCCATTATCCTACATTACCTCCTTAAGGCGCTGGGAAGGTCATACAACATTTTTCTAAGTATGTAGTATGTTTACCACCCCTAAGAGAATCACATATTGTTAGTTTGGTTTGGCGATTCCGAGGTAATCTAGCTAGATCTGACTTTCTTCGTCTATCTGTTCTTTGGTTAGTTCCTTTCATACCAAGGTAGATAGTGAAAGCCGAAGGATGAATGGTTAAGGAGGAATTTAGCAAAGTATGCCGACTCTGGATTCCGGGTGACATATAGTTTTAAATCTACCTTCCCCTTCTATAGTGTGCTGAGGGAAAGTCTTACCTTACACTTGTTTTTAGTAATGTATGTGAGGCCTTCAGAGTTTTATGCAATGTCAACACGGGTATGACATCCCCTAGCTGGATTTAAGCGGTTTTAATCTAGAATTACGTATACATGCGATCCTGTATGGTTTACGTTTTATTTCCGTAGCTACTTATGGAATTTTAATGACTAGAAGCAAAGAGTAAAAGCGCACAAAGCTGAAAACAAGACGGGGAATTTGCAAAAGTGGTCCTGCGAGTGAAAATAACATGTACTAGAGGAAATGGGATTGTTTCTAACCATGGAAACACAAAGAGTGAACTTCAGTAGACTATAGGGACGCTATGTGGATCTACTCAGTCAGCAGTGAAAGAAGAGAGTGTTAAATATCAAAAATCAGTACAGCGACGGCATGTATCAAATTAGACGAAAGCAAAAGAGCCAAACTGAGAAGAGAGAATTTGGTAACAAAGGGGCTTCTAATTTAACCTAGAAGCAGAAGACCTTTCAGGGATCATATTATGGGTGTGAGAAACACAACACTTACAGGGCTGGCGGGAAACGAAATACAAGACTGGAGGGCTTTCAGCTGGGAACATTATACCACGGGGAAACGTTGCGTAAGCTGTGCCGAGGGAGGATCCACACTACAAAAGCCGCAGGAAGCAAAGCACTTTCAGTTTCCGGGACTTTAAAGACCTCCAGGAAAATGTAACAGTCAGTGGAATGTCATAACTCATTGAGAGTAACAGTCTATTGAACTGAAATCGGTGATATTTGCAGATTTTTTTAGTAAGGAAAGAAGTACTTTCGTCGTGCACTTCATGGACCTATTCTCCCTCGTTTTTAGCTTTAGATTCTTTTCGCAACGGCTATAATTGAATCTGTTTATACGCTAGAGGGGCGTTAACATCGGATAAGCCGAATTGTGTTAATTTAATTCACCCCGGGCTGGTTGATTGCGTGCATCGACGCGGCTGCTTTTAATAAACCGTCGTTAGCCTCAAACAGGGTGTTACATTGTAATTGGCTTTTGATCATTTCCTTGC
>CM040187.1:65169705-65184705 GCA_022606455.1 Callitettix versicolor
TAGTTTTTTTTTATCCAAAAACGTAATCTACTTTCTGAATAGCCCTCGTACATACATAAATAAGTTTGTGGATAATAATTTAAATAAGTACATCATTGTTACACAGTGTTTTAGCGTTACGTCAAGTGGGCCAAAGAACAGTTTAAAGTTAAAATTTATCTTTGCTGCAAGATCTTCATAGTTTTGCTCTAATCAAGTTTTAATTCCAAAATAAATTCAATATATCATTTAAGATGATAATCAACTAATCATCTAGATTTATTATATTTTTTAATGCCATTTAAACGAATTAGTTTTGGTTTTTACGCGATTTACTTAATTCTCTCGTAAGTATTATTTAAGTTTTGATAAGCTTTACATATTGACGAGAAGTTTTGAAAGATTGCGTAGAATTCCTTTAAGTATGTGAGCATTAGTTCATTCAATTAATTGGCGGATAGTAGGGCTGGAGGAGCCCTCTTTTGGGATTGAAAACAATTTCAAGAAATGTGATTTTATTATTTAACCTAATTAAGGAAAATAAAAATGACAAACTATTGGAATAATTTTACTCTCTGAATCCTGCACGAACAGGTACAGCGGGACAGGTTAAAGTTTAACTTATCCTTATAGAGAAAGGGGGAGAGGGAATAAGTACGCGCACACATTTGTTAGTCGGACATGAGCAAGTAGAGAGAAATAGCACACAAAATCGACTCAAATATAATTGTTGAATTCGCGAAGTTGAAATTAGACTTCCTTAACTGAAGTGAATTATCAATTAAAACCATGAACTTAGTAAAAATGTTTATAAAATGTATTTTTATTTTATTCTTTTATAATTTTGATTTTTATTAATTTCTGTACTTAATTTTATGTATTCCGTGTGACAGGTACTCTCCAAATAATCCTGTGTTTACCACAATAAATTATATATTTATTTATCATGAAGATTTAATTTATTATCCTGAAATAGATCAAGAATGCACTTAGGCCATATGGAATTATTACATATGTGCATATAACTATTGGAAATTATAATAATATTTTATGAGTTACCGGGTTCCTCCTTGGGTCAATCCCCCTTTTAAACCGATTCTGTCCTTATCAATCACGCGTTCTTGAAGGCATCGACGTTTTGTAGTTTTAGATCCTAGTTGATTGTAAACGTACTTCATAATAATAGTAAGGAAAAATATGATAAACTGACGTCTGTGGTAATGGTGTCATTGAATTGTTTAAATAGCGTGCGGCATGTCATTAGAACTGATCCAGACTACCGGAGATTCTGGTTACCACTGCCCAAGAACTTGAAGATGGTAGATTCTGGCGCGTTTGGTCTTTAGACAGACGGAAAATCTGGTGAGTGGATCTCTAAACGTAAGCGGATCTCATTCAGTCCACTGAAAGGTGCTTAAAGATAATAAATCATCAGAGAATGATATCAGTTTTAGGAAAACTCAGGATGCTGGCTAAAACCTCGGAGAAGAAAAGATAAGTACCCTTTATCAGGTAGTAGCCTAGCCAGTGGGTTACTGGAAGTAAGGAGAATTCATTAAGTTAAACAGAAGTGAACTTAGGTCGGTAACTCACCATTAATATCTCTGTGTATAAATTATTTGACTTCTAAATAGATATTAAATAAGAATGAAACAGCTGGAAGATGTTAGAAACTGGTAAAATGTCAGAGAAAGAGATCAGGAGCAGGAATATCCAAGAGCTATAACCTCGGCAGATAAGTTACCTTTATAAGAAAGGCAGAAGAACCTACTTGCTTATGACTGCGCGGATTTACTGTATTGTCACTAGTAATAACTGACGATTATTAAACCCTGCTTGATCGTTCATTCTTGGAGAGTTAACTCCTACAGTTATCATAAACTACTACGTGTTAATCTAGTTAAGAAAAATGAACTGAATGCCGTAACACTGTTAGCAGTATTCTCATAAAACTATTTTTGGTTTAGAACGAAATTCACTCTACACCACAATGCAATAAAACAAACACTGCAGCCAACTGCGCAAACATAAATTTCTCACAATCGCAAGTTAGTAGCCCTTAGGTGAGAATGTAATTCAGTATTTATTCGCAGTATGTGGTAGCACTGCTAAGGGATTTGCTATGTGACACCAGTGCTGCCAACTGCAGGCAACATAAAGTTGTATTATTGACACGACGATAACTGTTCCGTGTTCCCGCGGGAGGGATGCACTTTACTGTACAAATAGCTTAATGCGTTTTCTGTATTTTGCTAGGAAAACTGTTGTGACGTTAATTGGAACAGCTGTGGTCACCGTTTCCCCCTTTTTCATATAAAGAGTATGTAACGCTATTGTATAACTTACCCAGCTCTAATTAAAGAGAACACATTGAGTCAAATCATATATCAATTTTCATTTACAGGTTACACGCAATATGAGCTAACAATGTTCATTGATTCTGTCGAGTGGAATGTAAAATAGTTTATTTTCAGAATAAACAAATGAATTTATTTCACTTTTATAATAAAACAAATTGTAGGCCTACATGTTAGCATTCCTAGACAGCGTTGTATATATAATAATAATAATAAACAAATAAAATGAGAGTTTAATTACTACTATAAGAGTAAACAACAAAAATATTAACTAAGTTACTAATACATTATACAGTATAATTAATAATATAAAGTTAATAACAGGAATAACAACAACTGCAACAGCAACAATAACGATAACAAAAACGACGACAACAATAATAAAAGGAACAGAAAATTGGTTTTATATATATATATATATATATATATGTGTGTGTGTGTGTGTGTGTGTGTGTGTGTGTGTGTGTGTGTGTGTGTGTGTGTGTGTGTGTGTGTGTGTGTGTGTGTGTGTGTGTGTGTGTGTGTGTGTGTGTGTGTGTGTGTGTGTGTGTGTGTGTGTGTGTGTGTGTGTGTGTGTGTGTGTGTGTGTGTGTGTGTGTGTGTGTGTGTGTGTGATGCATGGTTGCATATATCAGTATAAGATTAAAAAAAATGTTACTTTTATTATATATTTTGTTAGTTATGTTTTTAATACTTAAAAGTCTGTAGACCCTGTCGGCCATATTGAATCTATCCGACAATTAATATTATAATGTTAATTAACGACACAGATTGTTCCGCTATTTGTTAAGATAAAATATATATATATATATATATATATATATATATATATATGTGTGTGTGTGTGTGTGTGTGTGTGTGTGTGTGTGTGTGTGTGTGTGTGTGTGTGTGTGTGTGTGTGTGTGTGTGTGTGTTTTTTTATGTTTTTAGCACTCGAATGTTCTCAACTTTGGTCCGATTTGCTTCAAACTCGGTTCAAAAATTTATTGCAGTAATAGCTTAAACAAGTTCGTTGCCCAGCGAAATTTGTTTGAACAGTTTCAAAATGGCAGCCATTTCAAATTTTTAAAATATCGTAGTTTTTCGAATTTACAAAATCAGTTGAAATAACAGAAAATGCATTTGACAGCGATCAGGAATCATTTTCATATTTTCTCTGTAATTTTAAACTTTAAAATGCTAATTACATGCAGATTAATGATATGCTGATTATGATGGTGAAACCAGAGTTTGAAGAAAGAATAATTTTTGGAAATTCGTTTCCGTTATGCTAACAACGCGGTTATTTTAAAGACTAATTTATTAATTTAAGATGTTGCAAGACAAACAAGGGTGTCTGTGCTTGCAGTTGTTTTATAGCTTGTCAACATGACTTGATCTGCAATGGGGACACTTTGTTAGCACTGTATAAGCTGCACAAGGAGGGATTACCTGCATAAATACTGATAAGAACACATTATAATAGTGTTATAATTAATTTATCAGGTTATAAACGGTGGCGCACGCAATCTGTTGGTTATAACACGCGCTAACTCAAGACGAAAGCACTTTACATAATACACTCCCAGCTAGCGTGCGTCATGCTACAGTATTCCTGGCGTCTCTGTCAATAATGGAAATTAGCGTGTGACGTCACTATCAATAAACCCCCCACACCCGGTAATGGGTGCTTCTTTGTAGGGCGGCATTCTTTTACCTGTTTGTATTAATTGAGATCGTTTTTTTAGACTAGAGATGTTTGCATTGGAAAATGTTTTTCTTTGTAAAAATTATTGAATGTAATAGCGATGGGAAAACATTTGGAAATTATGAGGGGGCTATTTGTTTTGGAATTGTAGTGCGTCTTTCGTTTAGTTGACAGTACAGGGTTCCTATTTACCATGAGAAATGTACCATATATCAAATTGCCGTTGGTGTTCCAGCGATACCTTATCAAGCATCCTGTTCACTTGACGCTGTCCTATTCACCACAAAACTTCTGTTAATGCATGGTTACTAATACCAGTATAAGATTAAAGAATTGTTACTTTTATTATATATTTTGTCCTTTATGTTTTTAGTACTTAAGAGCCCTGTTGGCCGTATTGAATATATCTCTATCATATATATTATTTCTCGAGTCAACATCCCTTTTTCTCAGCACATAGTATTCGTACAGGCATAAATACGGTATCTTTAGAAAGATTTTTTACCCCGGCTTCTGACATTGCAAAACGATTTTGCGCTAAAACTTACTGTTTGTGAAAAATTTTAAAATAAAACATACTTTTATCTCTCAAGCAAAACAGCATCATGGATGCGCATGCGCGGCATCACAAATTGGACAATATTTTGTATATTTTAAGAAGCTAACTTATTAATCACGAATGGACAATTCCATTACAAATGGCACTTTTTTACATACCACACTTAGAATAATTTCAATAATTACTTAAGAGTCATTAAACTTATACGTTACGAGTCTCCTATCCCTGACCATCGTACAAGCCGGGACAAGCATTTCGAATACCAAACACATGTTTTTGGCACTGCTTTTACACAAATATATTTTTGATCTCCTTCCATCGTGCATCTATCTATTGCTAATACAGACATAACAAAGTATGAAGTATAATTAAAATGTCAAAATACAGTTAGAGGTTATCAAGCATGCCTTTTCAATTGACTAGACGACAGTTACCTATTAAAATTGCGTTTGCTATCACTATAAACAAGACGCAGGGACAAACACTTCAAAGAGCAGGACTGTACGAGGGTTGTCAGTAAAATAAGGTTCCCAATAATTTTTCACAATGAAAAAAAATGTTTATTTGGAATGAATAATACATTTTGGAAAGCTTACACATTTTTCTATTTTTCGACATAATCGCCGTTGAGATCGATGCATTTTTGCATACGGTGAACCATCTTTTGTATGCCTGAGTCGAAGAACTCTCCCACCGCGGCGCGAAGGTAGCTTAAAACTTCATCTTTCAGCCCTCTCTGGTACTGTATTGAAATGCGCCCCACCGCATTGAAAAGTGTTTATTCAAATTAGGGAAGAGATGTTAGTCACTTGGGGCTAAGTCCGGGCTGTAGGGCGTATGTATGACAGTATCCCATCCAAATTGGTTGATGAGATTGGTTGTTACACGTGTGGTGTGCGGACGAGCGTTGTCTTGATGGAAACAAACTCCCTTCGTGAGCATGTCTCTCCTCTTTTTCTAAATCGCGCGGCGAAGGTTCTTTAACGCCTCACAGTAACGATCAGCATTGATTGTTGTGCCGGTATCTATGAATTCCGCGGCTTTTGAACTTCCGCGGCTTCGACGACTCTGACTGTTTCCACTGACGTGATTGTTCTTTCATTTCCGGTGTCGTATAGTGTACCCAGGTCTCATCCCCACTGACAATGAAGTCCAAGAATTTCTTGCCATCGGTTTCGTAGACCTGAAGAAATTCGTGGGCCGCATCAATCCGTTGCCGTTTGTGGTCTCCTTGGAGCCATTTTGCACAAACCTTGCTATACCCTAAATGGTCTGTCAAAATTTTATCAATGCAGGTCTTGCTGACATCAGGGATCATCTCAGAGAGCTTTCGAAGATGAAGGCACCCTTCGATCGTTCAGCATTGCTTTTTCCACTTACGCAATCGTTTCATCCGAAACAGATGACCGTCCGGAACGCTGTTCATCATGACTGTCCGTCTTTGAATTCTCTGCACCATTTGCTCAAGTGTTGTATTGCCATACATTTTTCTCTATAGACTTCACACATTTGGATATGACTGTCCACCGGTGCAGTGTTTTTTTCACACAAAAAACGAATCACAGAGCGTAATTCGCACCTGGCGGTAGACAGAAAAAACAACTCCATTATTAACGGTTACCATGCCAAGACTGAGCGTAGCAGACCGCTCGCGGAGCGGGGATTGGAAGTGGAGGAACCAAGCTGCAAGCCGAGGTCACCGAATCCCGCGTAACAACGTTCGCAGCGACTATATATAGCGCCTTGGGAACCTTACTTTACGGACAACCTTTATTTAACAAATGCAATCTTTACTCACGGACAATTGTATGTAGCCTTTTCAAGGGTAACTAAATCAACTAACATGTGTGTATCCATTTCAGAAAATGAAATACAAAAAGTACAAGAAGATTACATTCTTACATTAAATATAGTTTACAACGAGGTAATGTAATGCACTGTAAAAATTTCTATTAAAAAAAACAATTATCGGTATTGAAATGTATATAGGCCTACTACAAAGTCTCATAAATTTATCATTATTATTTCAAACCGATTGCTTTTCGATTTATTCTTTTAACATTTTTCCCCTTTCTTCCAACGACTACTCTTATACAAAAGGCTGTGTATTCTTAAAACATTCATTTTGCGGAATTTCGCACGGGCCTCCTGGTATTTGTAATATTAATTAACGATATAGATTGCTCCGCTATTTGTTAAGATAAAATTATGTTCGATATCTCATTTTAAAGGTATTGTATGTGGGAATGTGGTCAGTTTTTTATATATTGTATATATTTTTTGTAGTGAGACCTTTATTATATAGAATATATATATATATATATATATATATATATATACACAAGACCTTTTAAGTGAAATATCAAACATAATTTTACCTTAACAAACAGCGGATTAATGTGCATCGTTATATAACATTAATCTTATAGGGAATAAATTCAATATGGCCGACATGGTCCACAGACTCTTTAGTACTTTCGAAGAAAATTACAAAATATACGGAGCAGTATTTCCCATTAGTCAAAGTAGCTCCGGGAGCAAAACGTAGGGGCGCCAAAAATTAAAAAGAATAGTTTTTAAGAAACTTTAAAGTTGTGAAAAAAATTAGAAATAGTAAAAAAATTGTATTTAACAATGACAAGAAAGCAGAAGCGATAAGCAGCTCCTACCACAACACAAATAAAATGCATCGCGACTTCAACACTAAAGCGAGTGAAACTTCTTTACACCTGAAGCTGAGTAAAGTTAAATGCTGCAGCCATAATGGCAATTGAAAATGACGTAACATCATCACTAGTCTACAGAGAGTTTATTTCAAAATTTTCAAAACTTAAAGACACGCGAAAATTGTAAAATTGTAAGTACGTCTCAGTACCTTAATGTTTTATTGTAAACTCAATCACGTACTCTTGAATAAATGCTATTTTGTATTTGAACGAACAAAGTATTAAGTTCACGTTATTAATTTCACAATGGTTTTTTTAACATTACATTCTCGATTCACGATTTTTTAAACAACTGTATGATATTGGGTATTGATATGCATATAGACAAAAGATACGATTTTAATGTTAGAAATAAAGGAGCCTACAATCTGGGGGGTAGGGGGCTGAAGGCCAAAGGGCCTGTAATCGCCGAACCTAAATGCAGCCCTGAAAATATAACAAATGCGAGGATATTTTGTTCGTGTGAAAACTTCCGGCGAAAATATTTTTAGAAAAGATGTGCATTCTTTACTAGGCCTAACAGTCGCTGTCTTTTTGATGGTCAATAGCTTAATAATATAGTTCGCCTGGTGCGAAGTGGAGTAGTCTCTTAATGACGGAAAACGTCTAGTTAGCTCCGTAAAATTATTCCAGAAGAAAACTGATTGCTTTAATTAGGCCTATAAACAAACTAAATTCGTCTGAACTAAAAACATGCAACAATATCAGCGCTTAATCTGTTGGCGTAGGCTGCCAATGTTTTCAGCTCGTGTAGTACAGCACCCGCCTGCCATACCTGTATTGTCAATTAAACATGAAACGTACTCTAAGGCCGGGTGATCACCAAATGCGGGGCGGACTATGCATTAAAAGTGTGGCCACTGATAGCGTAAAGGAGTTGAGCAGAGTCAAACGGCGCTCGGTGCAGCTTCGACTCTGTCCAGGTCCGGTTTTGAAGTGACTCCGCTTCCACCATCACACTAACAGCACCTCCAAACTTATTTCTCGTTACCTAGATTATTGTTGCTAGGTTACGGTTTTTAAACATAGTAGTTTCATAGAATCCGTTACAATACGCTTAAATATTTCGATTTGAGACACAAACGCGATCTTTAAACTGACTGAACATCGCTTCTGGTTGCCAAACCGCTTCTGGAGCTCAGCGAAGATCCAAGATTTTCTTGAAATGCAATATTTTTTTACAATATTTACTTGATAAGAGTTTTATTTGACTATAAACTCTTGAAAATATAGAACCTTAAGAAATGTATGGGTTGTTAAACGAACATAAATCTGGTTCATGAGCTACAAGTAAAAATTTGAAATTCATCGTACATTTTAAAATCGGTTCATTAGACCTTACTTTGACTTACATTTTATATGTCAGTATGCATGCATAGTAGTAGGGTTACTATTGCATGCCACCAATGTATATCTATTGTGCTCCGTTATATATTTCTGAGATGTTACGTTTACGTTTTCCAGTCTTAGTCTTTCACATAAAGTCTAGAATTTTGAGAGACTTCAAGGTAGGTAACCCACACTTATAATTGTTCACTTCCCAGTTCCTTATTGAGGTACTTGCAGATGCTCGTTCTGCTAATTATTTTTCAAATTTTCTTTATCTTGACCGTTATTCCGGGGGTTTTGTTCCACGTGGTCAGCTTTTTGTTGTGCAGTGAGATCCCGCTCATCTTGTTTTATATTCATACTAGCATTACCCGTCGCGTCTTCGCCCACGAAACTTAAACTGTTTCAGTAATGTAATTATTTAGAAACATTAAAAAATATATTAATAAAGAGATAGTGAAAGAATACAAATATCTTGGGGAATGGATCAGCTGGAACGCCCTAGAGAAAAAAGCTATGGAATCTAGGAGAAATAAAGTTGAATTAGCCTTCCAACTTACCAAAGACACATACAACAAGAAGTCCCTCTCCTGGAATACAAAGATAAGGCATTATCATACGGTAATTAAACCAGAAGCCTTATATGCAGCTGAAACATTATCTCTTACAACCCAGGGCCCACTTGAAAGGCTGGAGATCAAAGAAAGAAAGATATTACGAAAAATCTTAGACCCCAAATTCCGTAACAACCAATTACTCCACATCAGTAATGAAACTCTTTACCAAAAAACTGAAACACTATCAGACACAATAAGAAAAAGGAGAATTGATTTTTATGGGCACATCCTCCGAATGGACAAAAATAGACTAACCAAAAAAATATTTGACTACTTTCGCAGTAGAAGAGCCAAACCACTTTGGTTTAGAGAAACGGAGAAAGACATACCAGAACTACAAATCACTGACACTATGCTCATGGACAGAACAGCCAAAACAATAACCAAGGACAAGAAGCAACGGTTCCAAGGCAAAGTCAAATCCAAGCGAACGATCCAAATGTCTGACGAATAAAGAAAAGCAAGATCACAACGAATGAAGCAATACTGGGCTATGAGGAAGGCACAGAACATTAAAAAGTGGTTGATTTAGTGTACCCCAAAGTTGGGTGAAACAAATAAAGAGAAAAGCGTGATCATCTAAACTCTTGATTATTTTACAGTGAATATGAAAAGATATAACCTGAATATGTTGTTTTATTGTCTTCAAACGTGTTCCATTCGAATTTAAGAAAATCTGATAAAAAATATTTTTCTCAATACAAACATTTATTTGTTTTCAAAACTTTTATATTTTTGTCCTTTTAGGGGATGAATTCAGGGGGGATGCTGAATTACCTGTATCATAATTTTTGTTTTAGAATATTTTTTTTACTTTTATGAAAAGCCGATAAAAATATTTTTCTCCAATGAAAACACTCTTTTTTCTCCAATTATACCTCCTTTTTACATTTTTATTCTTTTAGGGAATGAATTCGGAAAAATGTTGAAAAATGTATTTCATTATTTGTTTTTTATAACATATTTCTAGAATATACGATCCAAAACAAATATTTTTTCAATGCAAAATACAATGCAAAAAACCTTTTTTACATTTTCTATCCCTTTTCAATCTCTTTAGGAGATGAATTTTGGGAAATGGTGAAAAATATATTTCATTACTTATATTTAAGAGTGATTATCTTTTTTAAAAAGGTCAGACGAAAAACATATTTTATCCAATAAAAATTGTTGTACCTCAATTTTACCTCTTTAGGGGTTGAATGCTGGAAAATAATTTTTCAGTCCACCCCTACATGTGGTGGTATCCCTGAAAATTTCAAGTCTCTAGTTATAATAGTCTTGGCTGTACGTTGATTAAAATATTTGGACTGGGTAAGTAGTTTAATGGTGTTAAAATCAAATTTTTGCAAAATCCTTCCTTATTACAATTCAACATTGCTGTTAGAAGATACCCTGAAAATTTCAAGTCTCTAGCTAATAATTTACGTTGATTATTAAATTTGGACTGGGTAAGTAGTTTAATGGTTTAAAAACAATTTTACGAAAAATCCTTTTCAGTGCATCTCAACGTTGTTGTAAAAGGTACCCTGAAAATTTCAAGTCTCTAGCTATAATAGTCTCGGCTGTACGATGATTATTAATTTTGGACTGGGTAAGTAGTTTAATGGCGTTAAAATCAAATTTGTGCAAAATCATCTCCTACTGCACCTCAACATTGTTGTAAGAACGTACCCTGAAAATGTCAAGTCTCTAGTTATAATAGTCTTGGCTGTACGTTGATTATTAATTTTGGACTGGGTAAGTAGTTTAATGGCGTTAAAATCAAATGTTTGCAAAATCCTTCATCAATACATCTCGACATTGTTGTATAAAGGTACCCTGAAAATTTCAAGCCTCTAGCTGTAATATTATTGGCTGTACGTTGATTAATACATTTGGACTTGGTAAGTAGTTTAATGGCGTTAAAATCAATTTTTTGCAAAATCCTTTCTTAGTGCACGCCTATATGGTAACACAAATGTACCCTGAAAATTTCAAGTCGCTAGCTAAAATAGTTTTGGCTCTGCATTGATTATGGATCAGTCAGTCAGGACTTCTTCTTTTATATATTAAGATTTATGGAAACGCCCACAAATATCTTAAGAGATGAGGTCCGCTCACACAGAACCCTTCATGCATGGGTTAAGATATCGTGGGAGGTCGCCAGGTCTCCCAAGGCTCCGTTTGATGCACAATTAGGCCGATATCATTCACGCCATCAGCTCGGGAGTTTTACCCTTTAGTTTTAGCCAAGTTATGTATAGAAGATGAATGTGAGTAGTACGAGCTAGTGGTTCTGTGGGATCGCTAAGCTCATCAGCTGCTTCCGCTGGAAGTCGGTGTAGAAAATTTAGGGAAAATTTACCGTCCTGAAGAAAATGGGGGAAAAGAAAACCTTAACAGTCACCGAGTTTGTTTTATTTCTTCGTTTTCCGTACTGACTCGAATTATGATCCTGCATGAATGATCAAGTATAAAGCAAATGTTGACAAATCGACTAAAAAATAATAACCGATTATCCGGGTTCTTCAATAACCTTGACCGCTTTAGAACTGCCTTATGCGGGATTTTAAATAGGGCTGATAATGTACATTTAATTTATTACACTTGTATTACGGTTACAAATTAAAATTTAATAAAATATCACGGCGTGTTATTTCCAATAAAGTAGGGTAAACATTTTATTCTATTTCTATTAAGTCTGAGAAATTCTGTTAATTACTTTCTTTCAATATTTACTTGGAAATGGTTTTATTGATTGCACGCTATAGAAATTATCACACAAATTAAAAAAAAACTACTTTTGAAATTCTTAATTAGATTTTCTTGAAATTAAATAGCTGTAAATTCTACATCTGTTTACGCAGGACATACACAAAGGAAACGGTTGAATTGCACGGTTTACCCTATTCAGGTACGACTACTATTTGTCTAATAAAATATTTTTATTAATTTTGTTTTTTTCCCTTAGTTTACGCCCTCATTGGTGCACTTCAATCAGTCCATACACTTCCAAAGTCCAACATCGCTATTGAGAGACTAGCGTTTCAGCCTCTTCTTCCGTTCCCAAAATTCCTTCATCCTGTCCGACCTGGCTGCCCTTTGTTCATCAGTCATGGTATAGGTCTTTCGTTCAAATGTTGTTAGCTTGAATCGCAGATATTTATTCCTTAGAATCCTCTTCTCTGTTCTACCTTCAATTTGAGGCACTGTCAAATTTAACTCTTCTAAATCACTCTGGATCTCTTTAAACCAATTATTCTTCGTTTTAATCTTCCAGAAATAGCTAAATAGCCGTTTCACCAGTCGGGTTTCTGGAAGGCGTGCTATATGGTCGAAACAAGCAATTCTCCTTTTCCGCATAGTGTCTATTATTGACTCACTTTCTCGATATACCACTTCAATCGGTATTAATCTCCATTGGCCATTCAAGTGGTGTTTCTTGTTAATGATTGTTCTGATGATCCTTCTATCTGCTTTCTGCAGTTTATCAGTTGTTGATTTAATCTTCATTTTTTATTATTCTTCATTAATTTTGTTTTATAAAATATTTTTACTCCATTAGCTCGTTTTCCAACAGAAATTTACTAATAACGTTACTCAAGTAATGGCCTATTATGAACTCATTTTCCAATGGATATTACCTAATAAAATGTCTAGTTTCATGACCGCTCCAGTAGCTGCAATCTCCGTTGGTAATTTGCTAATAATTCCCGCCCTAACGTATCACACAGAGGCTCCATAAACGGATTATAAACCAACACAACGCAGTTCCGTTCAAGCTGAGAAAAAAAACAAAAGTTTTGTATTCGTTTAGCTTCATCAAATTTATATATAAACTATTGTAAAGTATAAATCAATAATTGTCGTATAATGTGGGCACGTCTTTAACCCAGTGAGTTAATTCCTATTGCATGCAGCACGCTCTGCCAACCGTGCCGAGGTAATTGTTTACCTCAGGCGAACTTTCAATTCGTTTTACATAATTAAGTGACAAGTTATATTAAGCCCGGTCGAGTGTCGAGTCAATTAGGCTAACTGTGTCACCGCGGAGGATCCGAAGGAACTGTCGGTCTTAGGTTCAGAGGCTGATGTGTACACTGCACTTGGAAAAATCGTCAGCCTCTCTAATATAATCCTATCCACACACACACACACACACACACACACACACACACACACACACACACACACACACTACACACACACACACACACACAACACACACACATACACACACACACACATACACACACACTACACACACCAAAACACACACCGCACACCGCACACCGCACACCGCAAACACACACACACACACACACACTACACACTACACACACCAAAACACACACCTCACACCGCACACCGCACACCACACACAACACACCACACACACACACACACACACACACACACACACACACACACACACACACACACACACACACACACACACATACACACACCAAACACACACCACACACACACACACACACACACACACACACACACACACACACACACACACACACACACACACACACACACACACACACCGCACACACACACACACACACACACACACACACACACACACACACACACACACACACACACACACACACACACACACACACACACACACACACACACACCACACACCACAAACCACACACCACACGCACACGCACACGCACACGCACACGCACACGCACATACACATACACGCACGAAAGCACGCGCGCGTTTCCTGGTTAATGAAATTTATTGAAAGTGTACGTATAATATTTATTTCAACCTTATTTTCCTTCAAAATACTCTCCTTCGCAGTTCATACAATTGTTGGGAACACTCATGAAAGCGATTTTTAGAAATTTCGTTTAAAAGCTTCGTCGCATTTTCCATCACCTCTTGCGAATCAGCAAAGCGACGTCCCTTCAGTGTCATTTTCAGTCGTGGAAACAGGTAAAAATCCGGTGTTAAGACATTGTGCTTCCTTGACGACAATCAGATGAAACGTCAGTCTGCTGAATGGAAATGAAAAATATCACCAAGAAAAGGAAACTTTCGCTTGGACAGAAGCCGGCATAAAGTGATGTTGGAGGTGTTTTTATTACCAGAGCTTCATTCACTACAAATTTATTCGTGAAGGGAAAATATTTTACAAATAACTGTACAAGGAGATCCTGAAACGGCTACGAATTGCAGTTAAATGAAAACGATCTGAAAAATGGACAGGGAACGATTGGTTTTTGTTGCATGACAATGACCCATCACATCGATCGCTGATGGTGAAACAATACTTTGCCAAGCACAATGTAACCACTCTGGAACACCCTTCCTATTCTTCCGACCTTATATCACAGAATGTATACCTTTTTCCACGACTGAAAATGACACTGAAAGGACATCGTTTTGCTGATTCGCAAGAGGTAAATGCGACGAAATGGCTAAACGAAATTTCCAAAAATGATTTTCAGGAGTGTTTCCAACAATTGTATAAACTGTGGAGGCAGTGTGTACATGCAGCAGGAAAGTAATTTGAAGAAAAATAAGGTTAAAATATTATACCTTATTTAAAATTTCAATAAATTTTCATTGACCAACTCAGGGACGTTTTTAAACCTACCTCGTACACACACACACACACACACACACACACACGCGCGCGCACACACACACACACACACACGGGCACACACACACACACACACACACACACACACACACACACACACACACACACACACACACACACACA